>VMKM01000393.1:0-315000 GCA_008360985.2 Macquaria ambigua | reverse complement strand
TAAACTAGATAACTGACAAACATGAAGTCTTGTTCAAAGATGAATAAAAAATGTACTAAATGGCAAAAGGTCAGAGGGGCTGCTGACCTATTGGGCCTCTGTCTTAAGTAATTTAGAGCAACTGCTTCTGCTCCGCTGGTTGAGGTTCAGATGTTACTAGCTGAGGTTTAACTCAACTAGTAACATCTGAGGTACAATTATACGGAATATCACAAAACAACTGCAAGTACTGCAATACAGTAATGCAGTATTGATTCATTCATGTGAGAATTTTCCTAGTTTGCATTTATTTAAAAAACTAGAAATAATTTCTCATTAGTGACAGCTGTTTAGTGTAGTTTTGATGTGAGGACTGCAACGATTATTTTCATCATGGATTAACCTGTAGATTATTTCAATTAATTAATATATTGTTTGTAATGGGCATTTTTCACTATTTAATGATATCTTATAGACCAATTTTCTCAAGCCCAAGGTGATGTCTTCAAATTGCTTTTTTTTAAACCCCAAAGATATTCAATTTAATGACACATATGACAAAAGAAAATGACATTTTAGAAGTTGGACCTAGGGAATATTTGGTATTTTTGCTGGAAAAATTAATGATGAATTGTCTGCCCATCAACTAATCCAATACGTTTATACACACAGACCTTTACAGAAGATCTCCCCGTCTCTGTCAGCGACGGTCGTGGACTCGAGTCCTTTGCCGCACTTGGCACAGCGAAAGCAGGCTTTATGCCAGGACTGATGAGAGAGCAGAGAGTTGGTTCAAGCTCAAGAATATACAGAGAACTGAGATAACAGTATATACGTAGATCTCTCTTACATTGCCTCCCCCGATAACCTTCTCCGCTGCGTACACTGTTTTCCCACATCGAGGACACACATCTGAGCCCCCTGTTTTCTGGGCAAACTTTGAGGCGTTGGGGTTATTTGTAGGGCGATGAGGAGCTTGTCTGTCAAGAAAAACCAGAGCTTTAAAGAAGGCAGGCAGTAAGGAAACGGAACAGCTGGAGGAAATCTCTGAGACTGAATCACAATGCTTCATTACATTTATTAAGAGCTACTAATACAGATATTGGATCCTTTTTTATGTTTCATCCCTCAGTTGAGGCTTTTGATCCAGCACGTGTATGTGCACACTTTTCTGTTCGAAAAGGTAAACTCAAGCATTATATGAAATGCACTTTGTCATTCTGTAATCTGGGTATACAGTAGATAGCTTTATACTGTTCTCAGTAGTTAAATAACAGGAGGAAGTGCTGTTTTTTGCTCACACTTCAGGCTTGATTCCAAGTCCTTCTCCTGTGTCCATACTCAGAGTGCCGGCTCCACCTCCGAAGCCATAGCCTTTTGGCCCATATTTCTTGCCATAGCAAGATTTGCAGTAGATCTCATCCACGTGAACGGCCACTGTTGTGCTGTCCAAGTTCTTCTTACAGACCACTTACAACAAAGAAAAAAAAGAGGGGGGAAAAAACGAATTAGAAATACAAATCTATGTATAATTATTTATTTGTCTTTAGCTCACAAGCATCTACAAACAAACCAAACTCTCAAAGAGTTCTTGACATTTTTTCACAGATGTTTGGCTGTGACATTACCACAAACTATGCGTGACATTTTAAAGGAGAAAATGGCATACCCACTCTGTGCATAGCTGGCTCAGATAAATACTTGTCTGTGCTGGAGGAGGGGAGCATGTGTACCTTCCTCTGCCATATAAGGAAGACCAAGCTTTTGTCACATGTTTCCACTGGATCCAAATTAGGACTGAGATGTCTGAGCGAAAACCTGCAGATGCTCACTTTCCTACCCTGATGCCAAATACTCTGCATTCCACCCGGGCACTTCTTGTGATTTCAGAGTCGTTTACGCACTTGGAGTCAGTAGATGAATAAAGCAGATTACCTGAGAACTTTAATACTTACTGCACAGAAAACAGGATTTATGCCAGCTCTTCCCCTCACACTGCACTTCCTCAGCGAAGTAGACGGTTTTCTGGCAGCAGCCGCACTTGTTTCCTCCTCCGAAAGGCATTCTGTAAGCATACATGGGGGAGTTGTGTACATTCTTCATTCACTGTATATATAAGGTCTCTCGTCTGGAGCACAGATCAGTGTTACTCAGCAGACAGACGCCATCTGCAACACTTAAGGCTAGATGCAACAATATCTATAAAAGGAGAGGTACCAGTTTGCTATGACTGCTCTTTCTTTCCCTCTTCTTGTTTCAGCGTAGTGGCACAAAAAGGACTGTTCATTCCTGATTGTAAAATGCAAAGTACCTGCTGGTGTCGCAGATAGCACCAAACCACCTGTATTCTGACGTCATGTTTTTTTTATATATATATATATATAAAAAAAACATGACGTCAGAATACACTCTGCATGGACACCACACCTGTGTCAGTTCTGAGTTTGGAAAAATTAAATGTCTGTTTTTGGCACCAACCCCATGTCGTGTTCGAGATACATCAGCCAAAGATTGTCATCCACACAGAAAGTCAGCAATCTACTAGATCTTTCTGGATAAACAGGAAATTCCCTGCATTTCATTTTGTAATCACACATGTTAATGACCTCAGACAACCAAGCAAGCATCGATAAAGAGTTACTCAAACTCAAAATCTTTTAGAAAATAGTAAATAAAAACACTGTTTGGAGATACTTTCAGCATAGTCTCCAAGTGTGACTACAAAAAAGCTTGCTTATAGCATTTTTACAGAGGCTGTGGCACCTTTTTCAAGGTTGTTTCTTATCTGATGCCTTTCCTGCTGATGCTCAGGAAACATACTCAGGATAAACTTATTCTATTCAAGACAATAACAGGACATTTCCAACTTTAAAGATAGGCCTCTTAACTGTATGCAAACCAACCCAACACCACTTTATTTGATTGGAAGTAACTTGGTCACTAAATCTCAAATCTAAAATATTAGCAAAAAATGTTGTTTTCATTGTATTTTATTCTTGAAAAAAATAAGGTAAAAGTTGACTATACTTTCTCTTTTAATGAACTCTTTTAGTGCAAAAATCAATGAAACATCAAACATGAACTTGCTAACAACTTGTCACTCTACTGTGTTTTCTGTATCCTTTACAACTTAAACAAACCTACCTGCACTGAAGTGAAAGGCTGATCCTCTCTGTGGCTCTTCAGTGGTATTAAGAGATGACAGGGTTGAGAGGAGACACTGGTCTGATGAAGAGAAGCTGAGGGAGGCTGAGTGGACAACAGGCTGAACTGAGGGAGGAGTTAGGACACAGAGACAGAAAGAGGGAGAGAGATGTAGGGAGGAGAAGGAGGAGAAAGATAGTGGGAGTCGTTATTGATGGATGGGGAGGGTGGAAGACTACAAGAGATAGATATCCACCATCTTTATGTATCAGAAACTGTCCTACTTGGTGAAATCACAGAACCTCCTGCCAGAAACAGTCAGAATTAAATGTTAAAAGCAACAGATGGATGGTATCTTCTCATGTGGAGCCCACACTGTTGAGGTTCAAGGTAGTTCTGCATGTTAGCGACCCCAAATGGAAAGAAGAGGTAACTGTTTTGAGTACAGACAGACTGAGGAGGAGTGAGGAGTGACAGCGCTATTTTATAATCATCACTTGACAATGAACAAAGGGGTGGCCTATAGTAATGAACCCACAAGCTCTGCAGTCCCCCTCAGCTCTAAAGAGCATTTTAGTGTCTTTCAGCTCATTGTTTTGGTTTTACGGACTGCAACTTTACTGTTTTGATTCACTCTCACCGCTCTCATCAGGAGCGTTTCCAGCCACAGCAGGCTGTGGTTTTGTGTGGGGAAAAGCTCTAAAAAACCCACGCGTAAATAAGCAACTGTTGCTACCAAGCACACCATATGAACTTAAAAGGCGAAAGTGGCCAAACAAATGCAGTTAATGCACCCTGGTGATGGGTGTTTTTGAATTATTGGGGTGTTTTGTCCCAGTGTTTGTCATGAGTACTGTTGAGTCTTGTATGGATGTCAAATATGATTGTAAATACATCACGTGGACCCCAGGAAGAGTAGCTGCTGTTGTTGTTACAGTAGCTAATGGGGATCTAAATAACACTAAACCCATGGTGATGCTCTGCCAGGCCTGTACTGCAGCCATCTTTCATTCTGGCTTGTTTCAGGGAATTTTCTTTGCTTTTTTCCCCCATCTGTCTGGTCTTAACAAGTGAAACACATGATCTGTTGGATTGAGGTCAGATGACTGATTTGGCAAATTAAGAGCATTCCACAGTTTGGCACAAAAAAACCCCACCTTGGTGGCTTTAAACATCAGTTTGGTATCATTGTTTAAAATTAGGGAACTGTGAAGAAAAAGGGGCTACAGGTCTTTCACTCTTCACCAAATATGGATGTGAACAACCTCAGACACCCTTAAAGTCCACTTTAACCTCATAGTCACTGAGGCTAGAACAGAAGCAAACTAGTGAAAACTGTCCTAATACTAGTAATATGGCTGCACTAGATTCAAATTTAGTAATTGAATGTGAGAATATAGAAACATGAAGTACCATATTTTGTTAAGCTAGTAGGCAATCAACCTTTTATTTCATAACAACAACTGTATTTGTTTGAGATAATTTGCTCTTAACCACATCTGACATTTCCTCACGACAGCCCCTGCAGTGGATTTGTCTGTGGGGTAGTACGTATGTTCTCATGAAATACTCCATGACATTGCGTGTTGGATGTGTGTGTACTCCCTGCTGATGCTTTTGAGTCTCTGACGACCGTTAATAAAGGAGAGAGCATGATGACCAGCAGCAATATCATAAGAGCGGAAGTCCTATAAATCTGTCCGATCTATGAAGAAACAGTGGGGCCGCTGCCTTACAAGGTGTTTCTGCCGAAAGCCTGGGATGTTCCTTCTTGCTCAGTGGATTACTCACTGTCTCCAGAGACCTTCTGGATGGGTTTAAGTGAGCCGTGTGACTCAGGGGGCAGTAGGTCAATCAGACAATTCTCTCTAATAATGTTTTTCCCACTGCAACAGTATTTTGATGTTTTATTTAAGTGCATGTTGACTTGGCACTTGTATGTGCATGACACAATAGACTATTACTACATGAAGAGCATTGTTGCCATTTTACTGGTGATCTTGTCCACTGTGACATTCAACAATTGTGCTGCCACATCACATTTACACCTTACCTTTACATTGTGATAGATGTACGGTCGTGGGTGATCAGCGTGACTATAAAGTCATCCTGCTGTTCGCCAAAATCAAACTACAATCTTGTGTATTTTGCAGATTTTATCCCTTATTTTGTTTCGTCATTCAGTAAAAAAAAAAACATGGATGTTGGCACTTCCAGCATGGCTCAGATATCTCCCTACAAAAGAGGAGAATCAGGAAAGGTGAAACTGATAGGGAGAGTGTAGTCGATACAAAGAGGGGGGGGGGGAGTAAGAGCCAGCAGAGAGTGATGCTGCTTGGTTTGCCTGCCTTCCTTCCTCCCTCTCTCCAAGCCCTCTAGGCTCTTCACCATCATAGGAAGAGACAATGATGAACTCAAGAAGCCTATTTATAGCCCGCGATTGGCTGACACTAGCCCTCTGTTTCTGCTGTTTGAACATCCGCTTTGGCTAGTTGTGTGTAGTATGTGTACATGTGATCAGGCTCATGACAGAGAGGGAAAAGCGAGGAAGAGAGGAGTGGAGTGACAGAGACTCAATGGATTTAATCCAGAGGAAGAAGAGAGGATAAGAGGCAAAGCTAGATAAGAGGCAGGGACAGGGCTGGGCTGTGGTCCATCCATCAGTGTACGGAGGAGTGGTGATTGCTTGTTGGAGTCTCAGGGAGGAATTCAGCTCAGTCTCTTTTTTTTTTTTTTTGCATTTGACCTGACTTGAAGCCAGGACTCCTGCCCTGGTAATGGTCTCCCTTTTGGCAGCATTTTTCACAGAAGCTTTGCCAAGTTGTCAGGTGAGGAGGAAGAGCTGCTGGAGGAGGTGAGTTGACTTCATGCTGAGGGTGTGTTTGCATAGCAACTAGCCGTCAGTGTGTTGGTGTATTTGGCTTCGTGCACGTCGGTATTTAGTGTTTAATCTGCTGTGGCTGATATCCATGTTGTGTTATTTCTGCCAGAATAATCTCATGTAGCCTCAGTTTGCAGTTTCCAAGTGCCTGGTTTTTTTCCTGTGTTTTAACTTTACTGTAGAGCTGAAACGATTAGACGATTAATAGATTGACAGATTTTGATAATCTATTAATCGTTTAAGTCATTTTTTAAGCAAAAATTATTTTTTTCCCCCTTGGGTTTTAGGCTCATGGTCGGACAAAAAAAGACATTTAAATCTGTCAACTTGGGTTTTGAGAAATTCTGATGGGCACGTTTTACTTTTTTCTGACCTTTTTTTCATGGATTAATTGTTAAACTAATTAACAGATTAATCGACAAGGAAGTGTAATCGTTAGTTGCAGCCCGACTTTTCTAATTTATTATTTGAATATTATATTATGTGGTCAACAGTGACCTAAATCCTACTCATTAAACTAAATGCCCTTTTTTCTCCAGTGTTCGGGGAAGTCAGTAATGAAGTTACTAATCCGTCCTAAATTTAAGTTTTCAGCAATAAAGCTCTTGTCCAAGCCTGTGTGAGAAAACAAAAGCAAGCTGTTCAACCACAAGTACCCAAAAACGTTTGTAACATTTCATATAATGTCATTTAGATGGATTAGGATATGAAAATATAACTCTTATTCATCCAATAAACATTATTAGATGCATTTCAGGGGGGAAATGAGATAATTGTGTTTGGGGCAGAGGGAGTTTGGCAGGATGTCTGAGCCGGACGACCCTCTCTGTCTGATTCAACGAGAAGCAGCTTGGCGTTTTTCACTGAGTTTAATGTGCTCTCTGCTGACTCCTGCTCTGCGGCACGCACTGTGGCCGTAATGAGAGGCAAAGAGATGCAGTTTCATGAATTAGTCAGTAGAGGTCACATATGGGCTGAGATAATGTTTGAGTGATGCTGAGACACACCCTGATTTCTCTCTATCCAGCTGTCTCTTGCTACTACTTGCTGTAAGCTGTGCTGATGCAGAAGGTGATGAGGATTATTAACTGAAGCAGAACGTGCATTGGAGTGTGAAGTGCACAATTAATAAGCTGTGAGAGTAGGGTGAGGGATGAAGGACTTTGCTATCAGTTCAATTCACTTGCCTGTGAATCCACTGACTCTTTATCTTGGCACCTTTTAATTAAGCTGCGATTACGTTAATCTACATTAATAATGTAGATATCAGTTTGTATCTCTCAAGGTCAGACAGCACATGTGTACATACAGTGTGTGTCTGTATGTGGAGATTAATTACACATTTCTGAATATTTCACTGTCCAGCCAGTACACATCTTTGACTGTAATCCTCACTTATCTCCTGCCTGTGACTCAACACAGAGGATGTAGGGCTCTAATTTACAAACTGCCTCAGTCTATAATCTCTCCACATGAACTTTAGTCGTCCTGCAGAGCAATTTTAACTTCAAGGAGAGGGAGGCAATTTACTCAAATGTGCAAGAGGGAATATAACATAACCCACCCTCACACCACCCATTGCTTTGTATCTTCACACCAGTGTGTGTTGTTTCATTGCTCTCGGCACACGCTAAATTTGGTCATGATCCACCACATGTCCTTGGCCTGCACATTTTCCGCCTTGCAAGTTGATTGTGTGAGTCATTTTGTAGTATTTGGTCTCACAACACACAGGGAGGTTGTCTTAGTGACAGTTTATAATCCCCACCTTTAAAGATAACAAGAAAAAGTGTGTGTGTGTGTGTGAGCCCATGCTGTCACCATGTCATCGCTCCTGTCATTCTTTTTTTCCCTGAGCTGACACCTCTGAGTCGGCTTCCTTTTGGCCCAGGTTCCCAGTGAGGGTTGTGCTGAGGGAGCCAACTACAAACATGCAGTGACAATTCAAATCAGTCCAGTTCACTGCCTCTGGCTGTGACTCAGGACACTGAGCGCCAGGCGGAAAACATGCATACGCAACACGCCAGGCTGATCTGTGACAGATAGAAAGAGAGGGAGACAAGACAGTGCAGAGTATCAGGCAGTTTTATGAGTATTTCACCAGGTGTATGGGCCTGTTTTTATCTGAGCACTTTAGTTCAGAGAGACTTGTGCTGGAACAGTGCCAGGTCCATTTGCAAGTCAGAGAGAGAGAGAGCGCTTGCCGGCTAAGTAGTCCCATCCACAGGCACCAACTGCAGCAGAGGATCTGTCTAGAGTATTGTTATGCAAGCAGGAAGGGAGCAGTCCCACTTTGATCCAGACATCGGACGGAGGCTGGAATGCTGCGGTCCTCAATGCTGCTTGAGCTGGAGGCTGCTGTTTGCTGCCCCATATGGGAATTTGCATATCAGACAGTGTACTGTACTAGCACAGGGCTCGGAGCAGCCACTCTGCACAGTGAGATCATAAGAGGGATGGACTGATGGACACCTGGTCTCAGCTTCCCCTGCACTTGTCATCACATCACTAAGTTTTGTCAACCGCATTTTAGGTAAGTTTGAGTTCCTTGTTGAATTCTGAGGGCGAATAATGTCTATAGTATATTATACTAAAATGTGACTAGTGAGAGGCATGTCAGCTGCAGTTAGATTTTTTTTAATTAAACTGGATTTTAAATCATTTTATTGATCTGAACTTTCCATTCCCCCTAATGACCTTCTTGTCCAAGACAGCCCAGATAAACAAGTGCACTACACTGTAGTGTTTGTTGAGCAGTTGGCTGACACAGTCCTTTTAACAATATAGTATCCTGTGGTTGACTGAGATATTTCTATCATGTGTGTGTGACTGCAGGCAGAGAGAGAGGCCTGAGGGAAACAGGACACAGTCAAGCTGCTGAACTAATTCCTGCAAAGACTTTGTGGTCCCATGCTGGACTTTTATTGCCCTGCCTGGGACGGGGAGTCATGTGCTCAGTAATTGTCTGGGATGTACTGCTGACTCATACCAGTGTGTGCTACAGGCTACCACTGCATCAGGCTCAGACTTCACACTACTCATCTCCTTAGTTTACATCATAGTAGACTGTGATCATTCATGCATTGCTGTTTGATATCCTCATCAAAGAATTAATCAACATGAGCTGTTCTTTCAGTGCTGGAAGACATTTCTTTGAAATATAAGGCTTAAGTGTTTGAGTTAAAAATTAAGATAAACAGAAAGACATATTGTATGATATACGAACTTATACATGCACTAGGGGTGGGTATTGTTAGAAATGTTTCGATACTACCAAAGGTATACTTTTGATACCCTACTTTGGAGGAAATAAACATGTTTTTCTGCAAAACCTTTTTTATTTTAACTTTTACTAATCAATATTTTTATATTAACTATTGATCAAATATGTAAATGTAATGTGTGTGTGTGTGTGCTCGTGGTGATGAACCCACAGAAAATTATCACCAGAGTCTGCAGCTCCTCTCAGCTCTCTGGAGTGTTTTAGCATCTTTCAGCCCATTGTTTTTGTTTTCCAAACCGCAACTGTTTTATTTCACTTTCACCGCTCTTTTCAGTGTTGTTTTCGGACACAGCAAGCAGCTATTTTTAATAAAAAGCTCTCAAAACCCACTGAGCACTACAGGCTGCCCAACACCAAAGACAAAGATAGTTAGCGACTAGCTGGTGAACATGGTGGAGCATTTAGCAGCTAAAGATCAACATATTTCCTTCAGAGGTTGGTGGATACCAAAACAGAGCTTAAAATAAGTGTGCATATGGGATTTAATTTCATTGGGTGGCCAGAAACACAACTCTAGATAAATGCTAATGTTGCTAAATGTGTGAATCAGCAGTTGTTTGCCAACATGTTTCCCATTACAACTTCATAAGGAGATAGTATATTTAAATTTTGTTTACAGCTTGTTACACTGCCCCAAGTAGCCAAAAATTAATTACTGCAGCTTTACCAAAAGAAGACTAAGACTAAGAAGAAGTCTATACACAAGCAGTTTCACAAAATAACAAGTCAAAATCAACAAAAGTATGGTTTAAATCAGAAACTGTCTATTTAAACTAAGAGTTACAGTGATGCTAGCGGCTCTATTAGGCCGTAATTAAGCACAGTGGTGCCTAATCACAGGCGCTAAATGCTGATGTCAGCATGCTAACATGCTCACAATGACGATGGTAAGATGCTGATGTTTAGCAGATATAATGTTTACCATGTTCACCATCTTAGTTTAGCATGTTAGCATGCTAACATAACACTAAACACAAAGTACAGCTGAGGCTAATGGGAATTGCATTTTTTTTTACAGGTATTTATTCATAAACTAAAGTATTGGGCAAATAGAGATTTTGACCTGATTGTGGTGCAAAATGCAAAGTCAGGTGATTACCAGAGTAATTAGCATTCATCCTCTCGGAACCATGAATGTCTAGCACATATTCCACAGGACATTTCACATGGCTAATAAGTAAAGAAGGAATCTGACTAAGCGTTTGATTTCAGCTTTAGGTACATGTCAGTTTTCAATACTCTGTGCTTTGCTACGACACATTCTGGTTTGTACCAAAAAGTACTGAAGTTCCATACCCAGCCCCAGCATGCACTAATACACACAATACAGACCATAAAGTAATTCAATTCTACATGCATGGCTCTGGGAATACCACTAATGGTGGGTGATGTCATTGCCAATAAAACAGATCTATCGTGTGTGCAACTTGCTGCACTTTTGAACTTAACTAACTTCAGTGTCACTCTGGATTATGGTATGACAACACAGAAATAGTGTTCCGTGGTAAGACGACATCTATTATGGTGGTGAAAAATGCTGCTGAGGGCATAATTTCCTCCCTTGTCAACAGCCTGCATCATGTCCAAGACACATTCAGCAGCTCTGCATACGTAAAGCAGATGCTTTGTAGCTTCCTTCTCATCATTCCTTCAAAGAAGTACCACTGCAAGCATTGTGGTCACATTGAGCTACTGCACAGTAAATCCATAGCTGATTTCAAATTACACATGTCCTCAAAATAATTATGATGATTATAATATTATAGCACATGCATTTACAGTGATGTTATGATGGGATGTTTTTTCAAATACGGGTGAGCATCATGTTCAAAGGGCGATTTTTGTTCTCTCGTAAATGCCACGTCTCAGTGTGTCCTGAATCCAACTGTGTGTGTGTGTGTGTGTGTGTGTGTGTGTGTGTGTGTGTGTGTGTGTGTGTGTGTGTGTGTGTGTGTGTGTGTGTGTGTGTGTGTGTGTGTGTGGTTTGTCTGGTTTGGAAAGTCTAGTCCACAGACACGCTCCAGTGGCAGACATGTTCCACCTTGGCTAACCCAAAATGACATGGCGTCGGAAAACCTGATGCATATTTTATGCGTTCCATATAGAGCTGTTATACAATATTAAGTGTTCAGAACAGAGTTTTGTCACGGATCAGATGCGACATGAGGTGAAGATGACTCCTCCCACATTGTGCAGAGGTGCGGGTCTGGCTTTATCTTTGTTTTGATGCAGAGTCAGTGATGGCTGCCAGAGGCAAGGATGTCAAGCATGAACGGTTTTGGGTGAAAATGTCAGGGGTGATATTTACACTCTGGTTTGTTTCTGGTCCAGTTTTCTGTTGGAAAAACAAACACACCACTTTAAACACAAATGAAGTACAGTGTAATGTGTCTTTCTTGTTGTTGTTGTGAAAAATAGGAACATTATACAGCTAATTTGATTGCATGTTTTGATTGGAAAACGAAGGTAACTATTGACTGTGGCTTCTTTAATGAATATATAATGATTGGTACTTGCTTTTGCTTGAAGTGTAGTCAGATACATACATACATACACACACACACACACACACACACATACATATATATATATATATATATATATATAATTTGACTTGAACTTCAGAAACCTAAAGTGTAGTTCTTAAGTCTCCAGGTTACAATTTATGTCACTGTGAACATCTTGTCAGCTGTTGAGTGACATGTTGCCACCACTGGAGGACTGACATTTCAGTGCAGTTTGCCCCCCAGTGAACAGAAGCTGAGTTGAACCAGACATTGATGGAAGAACACAGGGGGCTCTTGGTGATAACACTGTATAGATGAACTAGAGACAGAACCTGTATTTGAATCCTTTCAGAAAATATGAATGCTGTTAAGCCTTCTGACTGACAATATGTTATCTCAAAGATTTAGGAATTTAACAGATCCCACCTTGCTGATTGTGTGAACTTAAGTTCAACATCTGGCGGCCATTGTGGGGGTCCTCTGCTGTTGGTATGTGGCTGAACAGCTGACTGTGTTTTAAGTTGAACAGTCTCACCAATTTCCAGGAAATGAGCACAAACTCTGAAACCCAGATGTGGACAGTACCATTTAGTTGATATAGTAGATGAAAGCTCCACCATGACAGAATTATGTGACAGTAGGACAACTATTTCATTTTGTTGTTTCATGTAAAACGTTTATCTGCCAATGAAAAAGTCAAGTTTGTTTACAAGCGATTCTTGTTTTTGAAATGTATCTTAGTTTTGACCCGTGTTCTCTTGAATTAAACCCAACTTTCTTGTGAAAACCCAATACTCACATGGGGAAATGGGGGAAATGTTGAATGAGGGTTTATTTGAAGATTACGATCACAACATCACAGCTGGTGATTCTTATCTTGGCCTGGTCCATTACCGACTTGATGTTTTATTCCTATTATGCACTATGACATGTTATAACATACTATTACACATTATTGAGCTTGTTTTGATCCAAAATTAGTGGACTTAGAAGACGTTGTTCCTAAACTTCTTTTAACCCATACGAGCTAAAAACTGCCTTGTCGTAAATAACAAAAATATATGTACCTGTATTCTAGCACGGAAGGACAGAATAATAGCAAATATAAACATAATTTAGCATAGTCCACCTATAACACTCTATTCAATACATAAATAAACTGTTGTATGAACTACACATACGTGCATAAGTGGCTCTTACAGTTACAAGGTTAGTTATTGATATACAGGAGTGTGGTGACTCTGCTTATTAACCATCTTCTCTTCCTATCTGGAAATAAAAATAAAGGCCAACATCTGGCTATAACCCAAAAGGTCTAGTGTAATAGTCCATCAGAATCACGTGTTTCCTAAAAGGAAGTCTGCGTTTGGTCTGATGTGGATGATACTGACAGATGGAGTGGGTCAACATTTCAATTGGTCATTTTTGCTTGTGCAGTGTTAAAGACCGAGCTCAGTGGTGCCACTGTGAGCCATATGTACTCAGGTTTTCACTCCAACCACTTAAGCTGTTTTCACTAATTAGTTCCTCCCCTTCTGGCGGAAGCAGTGTTAATAGTACAATGAACTGACTTTGATATGAACCTCCATACATGTCTGTTCAGCATATTGTTATGCTGTAGCACCCTGGCATACAATACTATTTTCCTTTTTTTTTTTTTTACCCCAAGTGCTAATGAAAAAAAGGACGAAAAGTCCTGTGTTGTTTATACTGCTGGCTCTTGAGACAAGCTGACAGTAGTGACGGCTTTCAGAAATGACAGGAACAGATGCTCGATGGGTCACATAAACTGTGACTTTGACTGCGGCAACTGACTGAAAGACTTCTGTTATTCTGGCTCTGACATTGTAGAACATGTGCGCACAACATGTGTTGACTTTGTACATATAGGTGTTGTCACGACGGCTGCCTCCGGTGTTTTTATTTTACTCAGTCCGCCCCTCTGTCCCTGTCTCCAGCCACTTCTCACTTCCCCCAGGCCCGTGCATTTCTTAGGAACTCTGCAGACCTGCCGTTCTCCATCCATCCACTAGATACCCTCAGACTTTCCCACCAGTCACATGACTCGTATGTCCACCTGCTCACCTGTTCCTCATTCCCCCAAAACCCCCTTCACAATATTTATACCAGCCCTGCTTCTGACCAGATTGTCAATGTTGCTTCGTGCCTTTGCTTTTCAGCCTCTTGAGTCTGAGCCTGCCTGCCTGCCTGTACCTTTTTTTTAATTTTACCAATAAATCACTAAACTGTTCCTCTCTGCCCTGTTGTCTGCATTTGGGTCCTTTTCCTTGCTGCATGACAGGTGTAGTGTGTTGGGTCATTTGGGTTATCAAGTATGTACCTTAAACAACACACTGTATCTTTGCTGTTGGATAAAACCCTGTCAAACATCAATTTTAATACTTTTCACTTTTAAAAAAAATCCACAAACCCCGTTTCATGAGACAGCTTTAAAATAAACAACAACTCAAAAACATGGTGTTCATGCTAAAAATAATGATCTTCCTGAAAAGATGGCATTTTTGGAGATTATAAGGTTGTACAGTATCTCATCTTTAACATACCAGTCAAAAGTATGGTCTAAATATCAATAATTAAGTATATTATTGGCAGTTTAAAATAAATGAATTGGTTTATTGTTTTGTTTCTTTGGTAATCGTTGCAGTTTGGGCTCCAACCTTTACGGTTATCTGTCTGATGTTGCCTTGAAAACTCTGTCAAAGCAGTTATTGTCAGGCCTTTGCTGACAAAACTTGTAAGTTTGCAATAAACTAATTATGATTCACCTAATAATTTGTAACTTCTAGAGTTTAACTCCTTATTCACACAGCCCATAGGTCACCATTCATATGTTTTCAATAGGATCTAGACACAGAGAAACAGAAAGCTGCACACATTTTGACTTACTGCAGTCTTTTCTTGTGAGCCTCAAGGATGAAAGTGAAAAAGCGTGTTTATTTGCTTATGCATGAACTGAATCACTTGGACTATTTTAGGTGTTGCTGCTCCATAATTTGGAGAGTTTAAGTGTTTTTCCAATGCAGTTCTCTTCTCCTATCTGTTCTAATGACCCAGTTCGCAAGACTAATGGTCCACCACAGACAACTGCCCACTCTTTGACTCATCACAGCGCTGCAGCATGCTGTGTAACTGCCTTCCTATTCCTTCATGAGCTACAGTTCACTTCAGAGAACTGTGTCGGTTGCATAACAGCAGCATAACTGCAGAGGCAGGTTGTTTCAGTGTGCATAAGGGATTTTACAATACAACATCCCGGACTGCTTATGATCCTTTTTACCGAGCCATGTATCCTTTTGTTTCAGGTTAAAAGAAATAATTAATGTCAGTTTTTTATGTAACCTGGGATATTACATGTGAAAAGGCCTCATTGACCCCATTAAGCTTTAAGGCTGCAGACACTGCTAGTCTGAATGGTTTATTTTAATTGGACTACAAACAGATTAATGTGCAACATTTTTGCCTCTGATATGAGTCTTTTTAAAATAAGCAATGCAGCTCTTCTAGTCTTGTGTTTCTTTAAAAAGAAAATCAGGTTAAAATGTGTTGCTGTGAAAAAGGCCTATCAGATCAAACTAACACATATGGAGAACAGGCCACAGGTGTTTCTCATCAGAGGCAAATTACCTGCCGTGAGATCACTAATTGGGGTGGAGCCAGAAGTACAGACTTGCACATATCAAGGCTTACAGAGAGTAATTCAGCAATGTTTCATAACCAGATCCAATATAGACTTTACCCTTTAAGATAATTTCAGTCTGGTTGAATTACTTCTAACATTTAGTGTTTTCAGACAGTGGTAGCAGGACACAGCTGCCTGAAGCTGAGGAATTATTGAGGGTGTCGATGATGTCATGGCATTACTGACCATGGTTAATCACTTAAAGTGACTTATAAGGGATAAATCCCTGTAATGGGCCAACAGATTAACTCACCCACCTAAATGCCCACACTAATCTCGCGTGCCACAAAACGTACAGTAGGCTTTAATGGAAAAGACAATATGTAAGTATTTAATGGTTTTATGGTAATCTTTGACTAACTGATGTTCAGCAAACATGACGAAAAAATGTATGAAGTGACATATTAGTAGGTGATGACAAGACAGTAAATCACAGTTTGCTTCATGCACATGCCTTTTATAAGTAAACACACACACACACTGCAGGGGAGTGCTGCTGCAGTGTGCTGTAATTTTATTACAATGTGCGATGGACGAGGAGGGAGAGTTTGACTGTATCGATGTTAGAGAGACAATGTGATTATGAAAAACTGGATTGACTGAAATAATACATTTCATACATTCTATTTGAACAGATATATAAAACAAAGAAAGATATTGTGTGTGTGTGTGTGTGTGTGTGTGTGTGTGTGTGTGTGTGTGTGTGTGTGTGTGTGTGTGTGTGTGTGTGTGTGTGTGTGTATGTGTGTGTATATGTGTATATATTAGTCATGATATAAAAAACTGTAGCTTTTAGTTTCCAACTATTTTGTTGTATCCCAAATAGCTGAAAAACAGTGATGCTGGAGGGAAAACTTAAACACAAAGTGTAGCTTTTAGTTGCCACAAACAATGAAACACAAGGTCTGGACTGGTGTCACCTAACAGTGTGCTTTCAGCCAAATGTAAGAAGAGCCACGCTTTACTTCTGTCCACTTCATTGTTCATCTGTGCACACGAATGTGTCTTTGTGTGCTTTTTGTGTGCATCTTTTGATACGGTGTGAGTTGACCTCGGTCCATGTTTGCCCCACCAGAATTCTTGTCCGACAAAGCTAGGACACAAGAGGAAGCAGTGAAAATCAGGAATCTGGGACTTGGTGCTATATATAAAAATTAGATCAGGCCTCTTGTAAAACTAGATAGTACGACAGTCTTGAGAAAATTGAATTATGTAGATAATGATGCACTCGTTCAACTCTATTATCTACTGGTGCTCAGCTGGAATGGAGAGAAACTGGAGCACAAAGAGATTGAAACGGCAGGGCCAAATTCAGCTCTGTAAAATATCTGCGTGAAGTGAAAGGAAACATTCACCATTTTATAAGGTGACACCTCACAAGATGACATTTGGCACAAAACAAAACAGTAATTACAGAAGGCATCAAAAGCCCTGAAACAGTTCTCTGAATGATGATGATTCCCAGATTTGGTCAACTACACAGACAGTTTTTTTTTTTTTCTTCCAAAATGGATTTAAGATGGATTAGAAAATAGGCTCTTCTGATGTCTTATGAGTGCAGTATCAGACCCTTTGGCACTGCAGTTTAGAGACTTCACCAGAGTAAAGTGATCCCATGCCGACATGTTGTTGGTCTGTACGAGTATCTTTAGTCTGGCTCTCGGGCTGATTATAGGGTTGGAAGACTGGGGCAGTTTTAGCTCCTTGTACCGCTGGCTGGATGCTTTGATGATGGCATGTTGAAAGGCTGGCATGTTAAAAAGGAGCTCAAAGTCACATTCAAGCTGTCACAGAGACATGAGCCCCCGGGGGAAAAACAAAGCAATGATGTCACCAGAGAAAGATCGAAGTATGAGTCACTAATATATCTGTTCATAATGGGTGAAATGTGTGTGTATGTGAGAGTGTGTGGACCTGTAGGGGATGTGAAGACATGTAGTTTCCATTCGGCCATCTCACTGGCTTGTTGTTGTCCAGCATCGATTTGCCCCCACTCACTTTGAAGCAGCACGTGGGTCTAAATTGTATTACTGTAAGCTGCATCGTACTGTTAAGTGTAGCTCGTCTGTGTTGAGAGCAAGTTAGTCTGCACCGCACCATACTGTTGTCGTCTTATTGTCTCTGTGCTGAGGACTGACTGATGTTGGACATGTGTTTGCTCAGGTAAGACGACGCATCCTATCTCGTTCAGCCCGGTCGGATTAGATTCAGAGAACATGCATTTTTTTAATTTGATTTGAAGTCAACGTAAATCAGTATCATCATTTATCAACTTTCTGCAAAATAGCATTATAATATGGATAAATACTGTTATTATTTTACAAAATTCAGTTATCCAAACTAATGATTCCAAGCAAATTATATTTTAAAGAAATAATAACAAAATGAGTTATTGCTGCGTTTATGTTTTTTATGTAATGTATAAGAGTGGAACACAATTAATTTGCATGCCTTTTCTATATCCTAATATACCATGTATTGATGCTGGAAAAAACATTTGTATTAATGTCGTTTCAACCATATTGCCTTGAATGTAAACTGTCATTTCCTGCTCTGTTGTGTGTGTGTGTGTGTGTGTGTGTGTGTGTGTGTGTTTTGTGTCTGTGTGAAGCGGTATTTGTTATGCACATCAGGTTGTTTCCAGGCTTCACTTCACTTTATAAATAAGGTATGAGGAGGAGAGATATTTACGGGGTGAGGGCACACTGGGACTTGTTTCTGGACTAGAAAAAATCTTTGTCAGGAAAAAGAACAAATGTCAAAACCTCAGGAAATGCAACAGAGGAGGAATCTTCTTTCAGGACAAACAGACATGCAAAGGATGTCACATGAACAGAGAAGTAGCAGTACATTACATTGTAATATTATGTTTTGGCAAACAAAGTAATGTTTTTCTGTCATTCAGATATACTGTAAAAAATGTATAGACTGCTGAAACTTAAACTTAGTTCATTCATGGTGTTTTGAGGTTTATTAAAGTTTTTTTTCTTAGTGCATAACAGGTGATAACTTTATTATAGTGCTCTTCAGAACGTGGAAGAAGATGTGCATTTAATCTCTCTCTGCGTATTTAACCTTATTCTGCTGTAGCTTTTACATTAATCATTACATTACATTAAACGGTAGGGTTGCAACTAAGGATTATTTTTATCATCGATTAATCTGCCGATTATTTTCTCGATTAATTGTTATGTCTACAAAGTGCCCAGTCCGAAACCCAACAATATTCAATTTACAATTATATAAAACAGAGAAAAGTGGCAAATACACACATTTAAGAAGCTGATACCAGAAGATATTTGGCATTTTTGCTTAAAAAATGACTTAAATGATTAATCAGCTATCAAAACAGATACATTTTTTGTCGATCGACTGATTATCAGCTAATCTGTTCAGGTCCTCCTCCAATTCAGACTTGTTCCATACTGGAAGTGTTAAGGATATGTTACTAAGTCTGACCTAGTAAGATTGCCTGAGTGACTTTTACGTAAAACTGTGTATATAAAATTTCTATCACATTTACCTAACAAGGTAGATGTTTGAAAGGGGCTATAGAGACACAGCCTTACAAGATACTGTGCGCAACCAAGAACCAAAGCTTAAAAGGAACAGAATTGGAATATTAAACTGAAGACTTAGAGGAGTAAATCTTAATCAATCACTGGTAGGATTTGTTAAGATGTTTTTTTCTGTTTCTGTTTTTTCTGTTGTTCGTGCTGTAGTCGTGTGGTTTCACTTTGTAGTAACCAGTTTTTTTCCTCAATCAAACAGCATTGAACCGAAACACTGTAGTCCTGTAAACATTAATAAACACTTTAAATCATGGTCATCTTGCTCTGTTATCAACAGCATTAGATGACAGGATTAAGGGATGGAGGTCATGGAGTGGGGGGACTGACGAAGCCCCCACCATTATATATTCGGAGGAGAGGTGCCGTCTGCAGGGCCATGGTGGGGACAGCCGGCGTTGGCATGGCCTGAAAGGAGCCGTTCTCCTGCTGCATGTGCCAAGTGGTGTCAGTCTGCCACTGGCTTTCACAGCACGTTTCACACTGGAGGTTGTGGCTAGAGGACCAGGAATACATTAGGCAAAGCTGTTGAAACATATGGTGTCTTTTCATATGCAACTGATGCTTTGATTGATTCTGTGTTCTGTTTGATTGTTTTTTAAATCTAATTTTAAGTACAACATAGTTAAATTAATTCCTCCTGAGAAACATTTTGGTTTCTTTTAATCCTTATTTAAACTTGTGATTTTTTTTTTCCTGCTTAGATCAGCTGTTTTACTTCCTCACTCATTTAAGAGTGCAACTAAAAGTCACCTCACCAGCATTCAACAGTGTAGAGTTCCACTCACTTTCTTGATCTCAATGTTTCTCCTGGTCTGGTTCTCAGACCTTTAGGCTGCTTTGATGTTGTAATTGATACGTAATTGGTATAATGGTCCTTCCCCTCAAACCATCTTCTCCTCTTTCTTCTTTCTCACTCACTTACGTTACATTCAGTCAGGACGTCTGTGGTTAGAAACCTTCTCTCTGTGAGGCAGACGCCCTGGAATGCACAGCTGTTTTACAGTATTTTCTACAGTATAAATCTTACATGAAGGCTTGTTATCCATCAGTATACAGCAAGGATGGATGCTTTATAATTTTATATATTTTATATATATAGACCTGCATACCACAATCTTTGTTAACCTCCAAACATGAAATATTAAATATCTCATTCCCAAAATGTCAAACTTTTCCTTTAACTTTACCTTCTCCAAATGATGGTTCTAGAGGATCTGACATCAGTATACTGTAAATAAGCTCTTCTTGAGTAGCAGTTTGAAAGCTTCTAAAGAACTAAAGTTGTTTGCATAATGCTGTGAATGTTAGGTGTTCGTGCGTCTGTCTATCTTTCTTACAAATAACCAATCTGTAGTTTGTGACACCAGTACCTTAATTTATGTTACTGAACAATCAGATAGCACCCCTGCTATACAGAATATTAGCCACTCTTCCTAACACCTCTTAATTAAGATGACCCCTTTTTTAAAAAAAATAAAAAATAAAAAATTTAACTTTTTTGTATATTTCTATGTGATTTCTATGATAACTGTTTTTGCAACCATTCGTTTTTTGAAAATGCATCTTGAGTGTTGTGTTGAAAGCGTCAGACTGAATAGGTTTCCTTGATAGATTGATCATGACATCAGTATGAAGTCATCACTTTTGTGCCCACTCTATATGCTGCACTTTGCCCTTTGTCATGTTAGCCATTTGCCTGTTCAGTCTGACAAGTTTCAGGAGATATATTTAGTGCGCAGATACTCACTGCTTCTTCTGTTCCTAACACTTGTGCCTGTTTTTGATGATATTCTTTAAGTAAAACCAAAACCTTGAAACAAACACGCCTCTAATAATAATTGGTGTCATTTTATAAACCAGGACGTTCTCACGTTTGCAAACACCACTATGAATCTTTACTTGTGTTGTAGCTGTAGTTTCATTTGCTTGTACTCTGAATTACATTTGTATAACTGCAAAGTAGTTCAGTTTCTCTGAAGCTGCCTGCTATTATAGTGACACATCACATCTGGAGCATAAGAGTATTTTAAGATTTTGTTCTAAATGTGATTTTCTTGCTTTCCTTTCCAGATCTCAGCCCAGTGACTCTCACCAACCATGAGTGGTGGAGTGAATATCAAAGTCATGTCTCAGAGTCAGAGTGACGCAGGTGTCAGCTCGAGTCTGCCTTTACCTCGAAGCATGATGCCTCTTTCCAAGATGGATCCCAAACAACAATACGGCGGCCTCCCCAGTCCCGCAGTGCAGTATCAGCACCCCGCCAAAAGACGGCCTACGTATTCTTCATCTACTGTTTCCTTGGGTCCTGCAGAGCTGCTGAGAGGTGCAGCTTTAAAGAACCACCTTCTGCAGCAAAAAGCTGGCATGTATTCTCACAGAAGCCCAGCAGCTACAGAGCGAACTGATGGAACGTGCTCGGCGTACAGCAGCCCTCAGATACCAAAGAGAGAAGTCCCACGATCTAAAGACACGCTGGACCTCCGCACCAGCACGCTGACCCAGAAGGCTTTTCGAGACCTCCAGTTAAGACGAAACACCAACCAAAACTGGACCTTTGGAAAATATCGCCTGAGGAGTGTGGACAACGCAGCTGAGGATGACGCCTTGTGCCGGCTCCCTGCTAATGTCCAGTTAGGCCACGCAAGAGGACGTCCGCTTTATACTAAAGGTGCAAACGGGAACGAGGTATCAGGGGTGTCCTCAGCAGGAATGGGCAACATCCAAAAAGAGGTGAGGAACATCTCCAACCAGGACCTGCGAGCTTCCGAAGGAGAGGTGTCCAGGAACAAATCAAAGTCTTCTTATCACACAATCAACATGCACAGAGGGAGTGAGCCAGGGAAAGTCAACATGGCCGCTGTTGCTCCCTTCAGGTTCAGGTGAGGGCAGTGTTTTAAGATGGGAAGATAAACAGCATTGCACAGACCGCAGTTTAGTTTTAGGACACATCGAGTATGATGCAGCCATAGGGCATCTCATGCTTTCTTTTATAAATCATCATCTCTGTTTTAAAAAAGAGTATTTTCCACTTTTAGTGGAACATTAAACATTAAAATGTTTGTGTTTATCTCTTTTCCTGTAGGTTTCAGGTCCATGAGGACACAGATGCCTCCCTTGATGATCTTAGTGACTGTTCCTCTGACTCCATGGAGGTCTGCTGTGACGATCTAGGTGAGTCTCTTTTGTATCTCCTCCCACCGCTCTTTTCGTCCTGGGAATACAGACACACCTGATGCTCTAAAGCAGTGGTTCCTAACATATTAATTAATCCAAGGGGTCACAAGATGATTGACTGGATAGACTTTTCTGTAATCTTTGTTCTTGTCTTGTGAAATACTGAAAATACCTTTTCTTCAGGCCTCTAGATATTATTCAAATGAATCAATATGAGAAGCAAAAATCACTCTTTGGTTGAAGTTCTCATGGCTCTTAGGGTTAAGGCATCTGATTCCCCACCCCTCTCTCCCCCTTGTTTCCTGTCATGTCTCTTCTGTCGGCTATCCAATTAAGGCATAAAATCCCCCCAAAAATATAAGAAGACACAAGACCCTGTGTCGAGGGGTTGTTAAAATTTTTGAAGGGGTAAACAGACCAAAGAAGCTGCAGTAAACCTACCAATGAGCAATAAGTCTGATGCTCAGTGATATCTGAGAGTCCATAAAGTTTAATCACTTTGTCGACTTAACAATTCTCCCTCTGTCCTTTAGAAGTACTTGTCCTCCCTCTGTAGAACAAGTTACTTAAATCTTGGAAAAAACAAACTTTTTCACTCAGTTCACAGAGTTCAACCAGTTAGTTATGCAAAACCCTGTTTTTCCAATTGTATTATATTGCATCCTGTAACGCCCAAGCTTTAATATGGCTGAATGTTGACACTGGACTCTGTTCAGCGTGGCAGTTGTTCTCACCAGAGCTGCTGCCAACTCACAACGAAAGCTTCCTACTGTATGTCCCACCTGTTATGAGCATCAGGATTTCCTGAAGTACTTCACTTCTTTATGTGCATGTGGGAAAACACAGATTCTTGGCAGAGAGCACTTCTCTCAAATCACACAGCACTGTTAATGCAGAAATGTTTTCCTGTCTCTGGTGTGCCATCGTGATTATATTTCCGTAATTCATCTCAGTGCTGTGTTAAACATTAAAACTTGAATGTTGAGTTTGTTCTGATGCCTGCAACAACTGTGTACGTCACACATCTTGTTGCTTAGAGACTGGCATACAAGCATGACATGGGTACACAAACACACACACACAGTTTATTTGCTTGGTCAATATTACGTTATTTTAAGGAACTCTAGCTGAGTGAAGGCGAATCACCATTAGCAGATACAACCACAGCAATTCAATCAATTAATTCCAATTAGAGAGGGATTACATAATTAAAGATCTACTGTAAATATGTGATATTGATTTAAGTAAGTAAGCAAGCAGACACTATCGACTCAATAGCTTTGACCACAAAACAGAATTAATACTTAAACGTGTTTGTCCCGTGAGTTCACATCAAGAGATTGGTAGATATTTTTCCAGAAGCCTCATCATTTCAGAATAATTTAATTTTAAAACTTTGTTACTCACTGTTGGAGAAAGAACACTTTTTTTTTTTCCAGACCTCAAACTAAATAACTGAAATGTACCCGTCAAACACCAAACAAACTATTGTTCATCTTTTCAGCTAATCAAACAAAAGATTTAAACTAAGAGTACAGTGAATGCTAGCAGCTTCGTGAGGCTGTGCTATGTGCTTACTTAGCGGTGCTTTGAGCTAAATGCTAACTAAGCTAACCTGCTCATGATGACCATGCTAACAGGCTGATGTTAAACAGGTATAATGTTAACCATGTTCACCATCTTAGTTTAGTGTGTTATCATGCTAATATTTTATAATTAGCACTAAGCACAAAGTACAGCTGAGGTTATTTGGGATGTCTTTAGTTTTGCAGGTATAATCAAAAAGATTTGTACAAATTAAAGGTTTGACCTGATGATGGTGCTTGATAAAAGGCTAAGGGATCATCGAAGTTAAAACAATTCATCCTGAGGGGGACTTGACATTGAAGCGTACCAGATTTTGGCAATTCTTCCAATAATTGCTGAGACATTTCAACCAAAACCTCAAATGTCAGCCACATGGTGGTGCTAGAGGAAAAGCCAGGGGATCACTCAATTCATTAGGATTCATCCTCTGGGAATGTCTGTACAAAATTTCAATCCATCCAATAGTTGTAGTAGTTGAGATCAGTCTGGACCAAAGTGGTGGACTGACCGAAAAGGCGATTGTCATTCTTAGAGTCGCCAGCGTGGCTAAAAGGATTATATCAAAAACAAAAGTGTAATATGAAAAGAAATGCAGAAATTATTATTATTATTATTTTTTACAAGGAGTCTGTTAGTACTAAAATATTACCTGCTAGTGATTAGCATTTGTCTGTTTAAACGGCTAATCTATCACTTAAGTAATTAGTTCATTTTTCTTTTTAGTTGGTAGTGCAACTAATTAAATGACAGCAGTGTCTGAGGTAGTAGTATTATGTTCAAAACCTAAATTATTAGCCTGAACTACTTAACAACAAGTCATCTTGGCTAACATGTCTGATATATTTCTCACTCCTGATCACTCAACATGCAGAATTCAGAAAACTGCCTCATATAATTGCATTGGGCTATTATAAAACCCTCTAACTGTCTTCTTAATTATCTTAATGACTCTGAGGGGTGAGAGCCTCCAGCCAGCCTCCACAGGGAGAGACGAGACTGAGTGGTCCTCAGCTGAGGGTGGACAGATGCAGGACTGAGAGATTGAGTGGTTTGATGGGAGGATCGGCTTTCACCTCCTGTCTGCGAGTTCCTCTCGTCCCCACTGGACGGACCTGAGGGACGCTTAAATTCTGTTTTTGACCGTAGAGCAAAGAGATGTGTCTTTGTAAGCTGTCATCCGGCTTCAACTACAAGTTAGCTGGAAGATGACAAATAGGGTTGTTTTAATGACTGTTCCATTCAGTAGAAACATCTGCAGAAACTAAAGCTCAGTTAGGATCTCTGGTGAGAAATCTTACTTTAAAATGACTAAAAAAAGGGAAGACTCGCTGCTCCAGGATTAATACAAAACAGCAAATTAATCACTCTGGCAAATGTTTAAACTCAGACAAGAAAGCTTTGCATTTGCTATTGTTTCCAGCAGCTTGAGTTCTTCATAAATAGACTGTTTCTCAGCACATGAAGGGAATTTTGGTGAGAAAACCCTCATAATTGTTCAGGTCAGTCTTCATCCGTCAGGCTTTTTGCATTCCAGCAAGCACAATGATTCTATATGACCTCTATTAGGGTTTTTTGTTCAATTACCACATGACTTCGACACCATGCACAAACACTTTACATGTTCCCTTAACACCATGCTTCGACCTACATGTGACTATGTGCACATTTACATTGATGTTCTCTGTGATTTTCCCCTTTGAGCACATGTGGAAGTCTCCCAGATGTTCTTGAATCCATTGCGTTATCGCAGCTGAGCAGCCCCAAAATGATTACACGTGCTGTCCAGGGAAATATATAACCGACAGCCGTGTAACTGTCCTGTCATACCATTCGCACACATAAACACACTCACAATTACGCAGATGGCCAGTTGGAGTTGTGAGAATCAGACCCAGATGTGAAAGAAACCAAATGAAAGATGCAGCTCCACCCTCCTCTTCCCCTGAGAAGTGGTGGCGATTGAAAGTTTCTGCATTTATATTTACAGAATGAACACTGCATGTTTTCAATCCATCCAATAGTTGTCGAGACATTTCACTCAAAACCACAAATGTCAACCTGCTGGTGGCGTTGGAGGAAAAGTCAAGGGATCCACAAAGTCATTAGCAATTAGGCTCTGGGGACAATGAATATGTGTACCAAATTTTAAGGCAATCCATGCAATAGTTGCCGAGACATTTCACTAAAAAACTAAAATGTTACCAAAGTCAGTAGGATTCATCCTCTGGGGACCTTGGGAATAAAAATGGATTGAAAAAAATTTCAATCCATCCAATTTTGTTGCTCTTGAAACGTTTCGCTCTGGACCAAAGTGGTGAACTGACCAACTGGCTGTTAACTGTTAACATATGAACTTAACTCCTGATAGGAGGTGTTAAATTTGTTTCTCTCTGATACAAACTTTATGCATAGATGTCCTATGAAAACATCTAAGGCTTGCAGTAAATTTGGCATGTCGAGGAACACAAATTCCAACATGATGTCGGAATTTGTGTTCCTATGATTCATTAAGAAGTTCCCACTCCCCAAAACAAATAAGCTATTCACTGCATCAGTGTAAGGTCTCCATCAGTGATCTGGAGTCAGCAGAGGAGCCCTGGAACTCATGATGAGGAGGAACAAGACTTGACATTGTTTCCAGAAACTAATTGCCAGATCAAACAACCTCACTGGTCTATGAGCCGCCCCAGGTGCCCTGAAAACCATGTAGAAGAAGCAGTGGAGTGTGTTGCAAACCCATTGTGAGAGTTAGGGTAGTACCCTCTGGGCATTGTAACTAACAAGTCAATCATATCCAGTGGATTTGCACCAGCTAGCATGCTCCTATTCAGTCATGCTGTGTTGTGGAAAAGAGCAACTGTCCACTCAGTCATTCACTTAATAAGAATAGAAACAAAATCTATTCACCAGCATTGCATTCGGATTATTTAAAGGAGAAATCTTATTTGATGAACACATAATAACATGTGGGTTGTATCACAGTAGTTTATGGAAAAGGCAAGTGTTTCTTTGGCCGCTGTGTTTGTGCAGAGCAGCGAGGTCTGGTGCAGATGACATGCAGGCGATGAGCGAGGGTGGTTTCCATGGAGCAGCACTGCATGCGAGCACTGCAGAGCCTCCTCAATCCTCCTGAGAGACGGCGGTGTGGAATATCTTAAAAAGATGATTACACTCATATGTTAGCAAAAAAAACCCTGCCTGAAAACAATGTGACTGGATTTTCAATTTAACACAAGCATGTGTGTTTCTGTGTGCGTGTGTTGTGCTTGTGTGTATACATGTGTCTTACACTGATTTGAAGATATTTCCAAAGTGTGGTTTTGGGTGTGTTACTTGCTTACACTGGCACATCTTGTCGCTCACTCAGTCTGCTGAAGTGAAGTCACCCATTTGGCCGATACACTTTTGGGATTTTAAGCCAAGTTCCCCCCCCCTTTTTTTTTTTTTCAAGCAGTGGACTAAAACTACGCAATCATTTTCTGTTAGTTCAACAGCTTTGTGTACATTACATTTTAATATTTATGTCATCATTCTTGATATTATATTACAGGAATACAGTTGTCCATTTATAGCAGGATACTGATTTTTAGCATATGGTTTATCCAGCTTTAAATCTGGAATTGATATCGCAAGGAAGCTCAGACAGGATCAAGAGATAATCTGGATGCTCCAGTTGTTGCATTGTGTGGGATTTTGACAGTGATCATAATTTATGTCATACTCTGTAATTACATATCTAAATGTGTATCCATTCACATTAACACTTCCACTAACATCACAAATCATGCATCATGTCGAGAGTATTGAACAGGGAAGACTGGAGGTGAGGGAGGGGGAGGGGAAGAACAAAGGAATCGGAGGAGATGGTGGGAAAACATGGTGTGTTAGAGGAGAATGGTGCCTGGTTTTAAAAGCCACAGATGATCATTTCCCATCGCTCTCTTGCATTTCATATATTCTGCTGAGACACAGCAAAGCATCTTTAAATGAGGGAAAAACGAGGGAAGGAGGAGGGAGGATGGGAGGGAAGTCGGAGGATGGGAGGGAGAGGCAGCAGAAAGCAGGGGGAGGAGGGAGCGTTGTTGCGTCTGCCACCGCTGTCATTCCGCTGCTACGCGGTTCAGCGGCAGGAGGGTGTGCTGAAGGGAGGAGTGTGGAAAAAACGGAGGAAAGGAGGACGGGAGGGAAGGAGAGAAAGGGAGTGCCTGGGCAGCACTGCAACAGCTGCAGCTGCAGCAGCCTGTCAGGACGAAAGAGGGAGAGAAGGAGACAGAGGGAAGAAAGAGAAGGCTGCAGGACTGCCTTAGAGGAAGCATTTTTATGTATGTTTTTGCACAAGGAAAAGGGTTTGATAAGGAAGCCTGTTTTCTCCCTTGCTGATGCTTTTCTACATGGTCTCATGCAGGAGGCATGCTTGGAAATAGTGTGAAAGGCAGAGGAGATTTGAAGATGGAAAGGACGGATAGCACAAAGGCATACGGCCAAGCAGATGGCAAAGGAGTTGGCATGGCAGCTAAGAGGGCCAAGTCTGGAGTGCCCCAGAGCACACAGCGGGGTGAACTGAAGGTTTACCGGGCAGGTAGCTCTGATGGCAGGCTACCAGTGCCCTCCAGTCTCCGCAAGCAGAGGTCTATGACAAACCTGGCTGTACTCACTGATGCTGAAAAGAAGTTGCACCTTTATGAGCCCAAGTGGTGTGATGACATGACCAAGCCTGGAGCAGGGCAGACCAAGACGGGCAAGCCAAAGACAGCAGGGGGTGGCAGCAGTGCCGGAGGGGGTGCCCCTCTCTCTCGAAACCTATCCAAATCTGAACACTCACTGTTCCAGGGCAAACCCAAGCCCTTCAGCCCTCTGGCTGCCCCCTCTGCTCTGAGCAAGCAGAGCCGCATTCCTCGTGGTCCTTACGCTGAGGTGAAGCCCCTGAGCAAGGCACCTGAGGATGGGAAGTCAGATGACGAGATCCTCTCCAGCAAGGCGAAGGCCAACGCTAAGAAGCAGGGAGTCGGAGCTGGAGGGGAGTCCGGTTCCAAAGGCCAGGGGGAGGAAGGGGGAGATAAGCCCTTCCTAAAGGTGGACCCAGAACTGGTGGTGACAGTGCTGGGCGACCTGGAGCAGCTGCTCTTCAGTCAGATATTAGGTGAGTACAGCAGAGCAGTCTTGATACCTCTACTACCCCAGGACCCCTACAGTACGTGTGACTGCCATATGCTACAAACCAAATGCCCCGCTTGTACGATTTCTCAGTGCTTCTCAAAGTCGGCAGCACGTCCCCTTGATACAGCCTCCACACGGCACCTGCTTGCTGCTGCAGACCCACATTCCCCCTGAATGGATTTTATGCAGCTCAGCGACTGAGGAAAAAAAAGAAGACATCCTTGTTGTGCTTGCAAAGCATGCTCCTTCTCTTATTATTTCATTGAATGCTGCATCAGTTTGGCATTTTCACATAAAGCTGAATGGTTAGCAGAATACCAAACCTATAATGATGCTCTATTGTTCTTATTCCTCCAGCATGTCACTCAGGTGTCTGAGGCTTGGTGCCATTGATTATGTGAAATATGCTTGCTTCCTATCATAGCATTGCCGGCTGATTGCATGAAAAAAAGCTTTGTGGGGTTGGGGATTATTACCAGCAGACTGATCTCCTCTATAAAGCTCTCGTTAGCTGCAACATGTGCCGATGCACTGGAGGGTCCATCCACTGCTCCACGTCCGCTTCCAAAAAGAGAGATGGGAAAGAAGGCATGCCATATTGAATTCATTTTAGGCACACAGACACATATTTAGCCTCCTCCCAGCTCCATTCATCTGTAGAGCACTGACAGATGGTTTACACCCTGAGTACTACAACGGTGCAAATGGCAGAGAAAATGGCTTTCTCTCTGGAGGAGGTCAGGTTTATCAATAGGGAGGGCTTGATGAATAATAAGGGTATTGATCAAATGAAGGTGATTATGATTCAGATGCCTTGATTTTTTTTGTTTTTCTTTGTATATCAAACCATGCCTCCTTGTTTGATTGCAAGTGTAGATTAAGATCTGTATTTCAGTCACATGACCGGAGAAGGTATCATTGTTTTGGGAGGCTTTTAGATTCAGTTTTACCCAAAATGTAGATGCATTACAATTCAAATCCAGTTTTCCTCTCAGTTTTTTTCTACAAGGTTATTTGACATCTTAGATTTGAGTTATTTTACCATTCAGACCGTACATCTATTGGCCATTTAAAAAAGATTTGGTTTGCAGAGACTAAACATGACTCTCTTTAATGCATAAAATGCAAAGTGGTTAAATTTGTAACATCAGCATTTTGGTCACTGGTGACACTTGAAACTTGAAAATTAGAGTGCATTTTTCTCACTCATTGACACTATAATACATTAATTTGTATTCCTAAAATCCTATCATTGACAAATCAGGTTCAAGCATGTCATATACCAACAAGCATTTTATGTTTCAATTATTTCACGTTTCAATTATTTGTTATTCCATGGCTCCAGTATCATCAGGAGAGCATGTTCTCTGTTGCATCTTAATGAACACATCTGTGGTGATTTAATCTCTCTTATCCATGCCTCATTAGCCTATATGGACATCTGTCACTCATGTTAGTCACACTTAAAGTCAACTAAGAACTGTAAACAATAACAAGGAGAGCATGGACAGCAGCATGGCATCACTGAGTTGAGTGTGAAACCACAACCAAAATTTCTAAAAGCTCTGCAGCATCCGGCACCACACCCATGTCTGCTTTATTAAACTAATTGCATAAAATTTGCAGCACAATGCCTCGAGGTGATGCATCTATTCCCCTCAATGTAACGCCCCCGTGACATTTCCAAATCAGTTGAAAGTCATTATTTCTCGAAAAGGGAGTTTATTATCTTAATGAATTATTTATCATCATTTAAGATGATAATCCCGTGTGGGCCTTTGACACGAGTCAAGTGCTTTGTGCTCATGAAAGGAAAATTAGCCACCAAAATGGAAACGGAACATGGTGATGGAAAGGCGGGAAACTATCGCAACATCGAGTATTTACTTTTCCTGATTATTAATCAGCAAGATGGAGAAAAATATCTCTTTTCTGCGTATTAGACTGGAACTTTTTCCTCCCATGTCCTTACTGTACATGTACAGTGGACATGCTTGTTACTGTAAATAGATCTTTTTATTCATAGTCACTTCATTATATTCAAAGCCAGCTTAATACTTAATGCTGTGCTCTGCTTGTAATTATAAGCTCACTCAAAGGATGCTTTTATTTATGATCATAGAGGGTCTCTTTGTTTACCAATAATCAAGAATGGTGAACTTTGTTAATAGGCTCATTTATTAAACTCGCCATGTAAGCCATGGCTGTCATACAATACTGGAACATCGCATACCACTGCCTCATCACAAGACAAGGCTGAAGATGCCCAACAAAATAAAATAACTTCCATCCAGATTTAGATCAAATAGAATTGTCATGCCTTACTTAGGGGTTTAACTCTTCTTCCTCTTCACACAGAGCATTTGAGTTTGCACTGTCTGCTGTGTAATGAGTGAAAATAGACATCAAATCAGTTGCTTGAAATTATTTTCAAAATGATGAATGTACTATGACAAATAAATTCCAGGTCATTAGGACGATAGATATATTTTCATGAAGAAAGCAGAAGACTGGAGTAGTACAGACAGCAAACCTTTCTTCTAGACAATGAGCAAACCTCATCTCTTTGTAATTATATGTGATCTGTCATGCAAGATCTCAGACATAGCAATGGCCTACAGCTATAGAAACACAGTGGAGCAGTGGAATAGGAACTGGATATGGGTGATGCAACGGTCACGGGCGACATTATTTCAAGCTATGCATCACGCAAGGGACACAAAATATTGACTCTTAAAGGTACAGTACAGGTAAAGGTAACCTTTTTAACATGAACATTTGAGTTGTTTCTCTCTCTGCCTCTTACACAAGTTTTAAAAATGTAAAAAAGATGAGTTGGGGACAAGATTAAATGGGAGTGAGTATCTTTGTCAAGAAGTCATCCATATTTATTTTGGGGGTGGTAACAGTTTTCTGATCACAAGGTATTTGAGGCTGCCAGTTTTAATAAACAACAAAGCTGCAACATGATTGAATGTTTCAGCTTCTAGTGAACACTGAATCAATGGATTTGTGGCCTAAGAATCACATAGAAGTTGTCATTTGAAAACAAACTGCTGAGTGATCACATTCACTACGAGCAACCTATGTGGCGCTCAAAGAAGTCCCTCTCTCTGACATCACAGTGAGTGTGTTTGTTTTTATTGAAATGCTCAAGTTATTTTCCCATCAGTATTCACTCAAAATATCACCTGCCATTGAGAGAAACTCTGAAAGCTCTAGGTCCATTTGAGGTAGAAGAAAAGCAACCTGTTCTGGGTTTGTGCCATAAAGCAGTGTCTCTTCTTTTTCCTGTCAAGTGCCTCAGATTTTCTATGAAATCTGATCCAATGAAACAGGCTTTGAAATGAACTGTAGAGGTGAATAAAGACAGTCAGTCCTCTCACTGATCGTCTTGTTTGTTTATGGAAATTTGAATGGAAATTATACTAATGCCTCAATTAATTGGTGCAACACGTAGGACCTTTTAATGTTGGTTTAGAAGTGTTTGCGAGGTTAACAACTAAGGGCCTTTAACAATATTTTAGAATTAATTTAGCCATTTAGTCTGCCTCTACACTGTTTCGATACAGAGCACTTCCTGTGTTGCATCATTCACAGGTCTTTCCCGATTCACATCTGCTTCAGTATTCTGTCCGAGTTTTCCTTCTCTGTATTGTAGACATCACTGCAATGCAGGTTGCCAGAGGAATGTCAGTCACTGCATAGGAACACAGTGCATAATGCATACAGTATGTACTCAAAACAGATGTGATTCACATGTGTGCTCTGTGTCCAGGATTCCTGTTTGAGTACATCCCCAGGAAATCATCACAAAGTAAATTAGCAGGATCCCAGAATTATAGTGTGGTTAGTGGGGTTTGTGGATGTGATGTGAAGATTTATTCCTAGGCTCACTCATCTTTATTCTGTATATCAAGGGACCACAATGGGAAGTGTCTAAGTGTTGGACTTTATTGTCTTAGCCTTGAAATGTCTAGATGTTATTCTACAATATGTCTCCCTTCTCATAATGTCAAATAAAATAAACTAAATACCTGTTTGGGATCACAGGAAGCTTGTGCCTATACATGAAGATTATGCTTTCTATTAACATAATAAGGAAATGTTGTTAGTTAACGTATCTGGCAAGTCGTAAAAATGTCAGCACTGAACGTATCATTAAAATGTTCACTGATGACATAATTCATTTGTTTTCCGCCAAATATCAGATATTGCAAAACAAATTATGATCGTAGCAACTACAGCGTTATTTAACTTTTTTATTGTTATGTTTAGGCACTCACAGCACTTGGTTAAGGTTAGGGAGACATCATAGTTTTGGTTTAGTACAGAAAAAAATCTTGAAGACTTGAAGCACGAGACTGATTGTGTTCTTCATACACATGTAAGTGAAACCACAATCTTTTACTTTTACTTGCCACCATACCGTAGTTTGAAAACTAACTATATAAACACAATTTTTAGGAATTGGCTGGGGAGGTCTCTAGTCTATAAGCTAACTGAAGAGATTAAGAACTCCAAAAAAAGGAAGGATATTGATAAGGATTGATAAACGCCAGTTTTGATGACTATTTATCACATATTTTATCACAGATGTATTGTTTTTCACTCATTTATTTTATTATTATCAAACCAAGAAGTGAGCTAAATGTTTCTATTGCTTTGAGTGTAACATGGAGCTGTAACCTTGTAACTGTAACCTTGTTGCTTTAAAATTTGCTGACAAATTCTGGGGATGATGCCCATCATGGAATCTCAGCCAAATGCTATTGGCTTAGTCCAAAATTACTCCCTATTTTCTAAATAGTGCTCTGTTTTCACTGTCAGCCATTTTATTTGAGTCCACGACATGTCTACTTTCTGCTAACAATCCCATAATGCAATGCATCACATTTTATAGATGCAAAATTAACAGTAATGCAACATGCTTGTGAATGATGTTGCAAAATTATGATGATTCATAAGTTTCCAATATCTCACTTTAATACTTACTACAGTGTAAACTATTGAATTTCCATTATAGGGAATGAGGGAGTGATTTTGGATGCAGACTTCAACTGATGATTAGATTTGTATTCTTTTTAATAGGTTTTAGCAGACTTTACTCAGGGTTTCTACTATATAAATAAAGTTGCGTTATAGAATCTCTACTCAAAAAAGCTAATTGTACCTGAGCCCAGACAAGTTTCCATCAACATAATACTTAGGATTAACTCAATATCTCATTCTTTCCAGCTCACACAGACTCATAAATCATAAATTACAGTGCTTGTCAATATTGTACAGACACAACACACACATTTATTGTATTATACTGTGGTATACAAGCTTCCAGAAAACTATTTATTGGTTTTTCACTGAGCCCATAAATGTAATGTATTTGGAGTCTATGCTATTGAAACCTGCTATTGAATCCAGCTAATATATCAAACGTTCTATAATGAACAAGCCCTCAGTTTCATTGCAGATTTGGACCATATATCTTCAGTGCTGGTTTGCAAAAAGGACATCAGCAAATGTATTTTAAATGTGTGAACTGTATGTAAATGTTTTTGTGTGATAGTGATGCTTTTAATTCACACCCTCTGTACACCCTGCTGAATTACATCCCCTCATGAGAGCAGCATATTATTTGACGTGTGTTCCCCTGACATCCTCGCCTCTCCTCCAGCTATTCCAGTTAATACATTGAATGTTAATTTATTTTTCCACAAGGGGGTTTTGTCTCTACACTGCAGCAGAAAACCCCATCTCCTTGTGTTTTTGAGACAGAGACATTTCTCTCATTTGTTATAGCTAGCGCAACAACACTCCTAATTGTAGTGTAATATTGATTTGACATGGTCATGATGACCCACTGACTGCACACTTTACATTGCACGCAGCTTTGTCCAAATAAGCTGACCTGCAGTGAAATCCTTCTGGCTGCAGTTCAGCTTATTGTTGGCCTTACAACTTCAACTGAATGAGACAATGCTCAATAAAACAAAAAACAGAAGCTCTGGAAAGAAAATACTCAGCGCCTTGAAACAGATCCTGGTGTGGCATGAATGTCAGAATATATCCCCCTGGTGGGCAGTCTAAGTTAAAGGCAACCTTTCAGCATTTCATTTTCAGGATGTACCATGTCAGTGAAGAAGGGGGGGTAGAAAGGAGGTTACCATGGTGAGGGAGCCCATGGAGTGAAATTTGTCTGCTTAATGATGTGAACATACGTTGGCTGTGTGTTTACAAGGAAGACACCTGTCATATCAGTCCAGACACAAATTATGCAAGCAAGAACACGTGGAGGCAAAAATGTGTGTGGGTGCATGCATGAATTCTATTAAAACATAAGCACAGACCACAATAAAACAGCAGCTTGTATTCAAGTTTTATTTTGACACTCTAAATGTTTTATAACCTCTTGTTCTGCATGACTGACCCACAGACCCTGAATCCCAGAGGAAGCGGACCGTGCAGAATGTCCTTGACCTCCGCCAGAATTTGGAGGATACAATGTCGAGTCTACGGGGCTCCCAGCATAGCCATAGGTAAGTGCACTATATCTGCATTTTTGAATTTTGTATTGTTTCATAATGGCGTCTGCTACACCACTGACTAATATCACATATAAACCAAAGTTGGTGTACGTTTTGTTCATGAAATCATAAAACCCTGAGCCAAATTCTGTCTTTGGTTTAAACTTAAAAGACACACTCTCTCATGTGAACAACCAACGGATAGCTTGTTGGATCGATACATAACACAGTCATGTGTAAACAGTTGTGCTGTGGCCGCTTGGAGAGTTGCCACCTGGTTCACATCTGGCTTCCATCCTTCTTAAATAGCCCATCTGTGTTTCATGGCCATGACTTCATTCTAGGAATCTCTCTGTTTGGCTCTCATAGGCAAAAGGCCCAGGCATAAATTTGTTGCAACAACCACAACACAACAAGACACTGGTGGGGGACAGGTCTTTATTTCATTTGGGCATTAAAATTGGGATGCAGTATCCTGTGTAACATGACATTTTCTGTGTAATTTGAAAGGATCACTCAGTGCCAATATCACAGAAAATTATACCAGCGCTATAAAGCTTTTTAGCCTCTTTTAGCTCAATATTTTGATTTTACACCACCACATTAAAGGCCGGAGGCATTTTTTTCATGCAATTAATTCGCACATCAATATATTTTTTCAAACTGTTGTTTTTGTCATGAGTACTTTCACACAGAAAGCAAATATTACACGGCAAAAAAGCGACATAATTTTTTTTTTTGGAATGAGATTTTTCTGAGCTTTCGCACAACGAATAAAGGCATCAACGAAGCACGTTGTGCGGAACAGACATCATATCACAACTCCGGACCTGTTGATTGTTTGTGTTTCTCATCACCCTGTATAATGACAAAGCACACAAAGATATTATAAAGACAATGAACTCCAGGACAATGTGTGGAACCACACCACTGGATGCAGTATAGTGAGTAGATTATGTAGTTTACTTTTGGCTGTAGTGGAGTAAATATTTGCAGGCGAGTATTTCACATTTTCATGTTGTTTATTCATTACGTCCCCAGTGTGTAAAGGCCTTAACAGTGTGGGCAAGTGTAAACTACTCTCATTAACCCCTGTAGGCATCTGTTTCCTGCAAAAAACAACAACGAAAAAAAAAACCCACTGATAAACCAATTACAAGCTACCTGCCCAGCATCAAGTGGCTGACAGAGCAGATTAGCTGGTGAAGAAAGTTTAGCAAGCTAAAGACCTAGATATTTTTCACAACCCAAAATTATTCCTACAAGGCCAGTAAAATACTAAACCTAGGCTAAATTTCAAGACTTCAAATAAACACTAATGTCGCTCTCTGTCTGCTGAATGTGTAATTACGCAGTTGGTTGCTAACACATTAGCCATAACAACTTTATAAACTAGTGAAATGGTCGTGGTTGTATATCCATCAGTCTGTTTCAATTTTCTTCTGCCACCTAGTGGCCAGAAGTGAATTAAAGCAGCTTTAAAGTCTTGTTTTTGTTTTTTCAGATTTTCTTAACACAGATATTTTGGTGTCAGCAAATATGTCGACCAATAATTAACAAGAAATTTCAACATGAAAACGCCAAAGATATGTTTTATTATTTATTATATAGTGTGTCCACCAGAGAGCACTTACGATTTTCTTTTCCAACTTTGTCACTGTAACTTAATATAACCAAATATAAGGGACTCAATAATCTATCTGTAGTACCTTACACAGCCTCTATGAAACAATATGCTGATGTTTTAATTGTTTCATAGAGAATTACGTGATCATGTCTTATAATATAAAGCCATTTATTCGAGAAGCACATTTTTCACAGGCTACTCTGAAATAGACTTCAAGCTATTTCAACCCAAGTGATGCATTGAATAAGTTAGATATATGTTAGATATAAGTTAGTTAGATAAGTAAGATATCAATAACTGATCAAACACTCTTTGAATTCATGTATATGTTATCAGTAATATTATATGCTCGTCATCCCTCATTCAACTCCATCCATTATCTTATCTGTGAAATCTATACCCAACATTGGTCAGACCTTATTGATGGTTGCTTGAGAGGACATCTTGTAATTCTCAGCCGTATCGTAGTTATCTTGATAGATATTATGTGATCAATGTTGACAGTCATTCAGGTGTGTTTTAAACAAGCTACTATATCACTCATTCATCCTGTCAGTTTCAGTACTGGCGTGGCACCAGTTAGCCTCCATGTTGATGAATTATCCATCAACAATGGATAAAAATACTCCCATGGTCGGAGCCATTGCAATATTTATTTGGGTGAGTTGGTACATCTAGTTATGTAATCGGCAGACACAGAAGATGCTCACAGCCATTTGGAGGACATTTCTAACCCTGACCCACTTACAGGAGTGAGTAGGAAAACTCTGTATACTCTATACAGAATGATGGAAAGAGGTGTACTGTATTTACAACAGCATTTTTTGGGTGTGGTCATGCAAAGAAAAGTGCTTGGTGTATATAAATGTGTTGCTCAGAGAGACAGACAGAGATACTGTGTGCTGTACTAACACAGAGATATCAGGTCATACCTCTCTTTGTCTTTGGGTTCTGAGAGGCCACATTTCTAGTTTTACTCCCTGAAGACGATACGACACAACTGCTGTATCTGGGTCAACAGCGACTCGATGCCACTGTGGGTTTCTTTTGAAGGACTTCTGACAGAGAAAGAAAAATGTTTTGCTGAGTGCTCTGGTCTCATCCTTTGCTTGTATAGTGATTTTGTGTGTCATTCTGGACAAGACTGTCAACTGAATGCCTCAAGTATATAAACGTAACACACGCTGACCCCTTCACCCATGTGTCTCTCTAGCTGTGTGGACAGCAGTAATGTGGGCTATGACAGTGATGAGACCAACGCTCGCAGTATATCCAGCCTGTCCAACCGCTCATCACCTCTCTCCTGGCGCCATGGCCAGTCCAGCCCTCGTCTTCAAGCGGGCGACGCCCCGTCCTCCACTGGTGGAGGATACCAGGGGAGTAAGACTGGCTCCCAGTATACGGCCCATACGATGCCAGCCCGCTGCTCCAGCCGCCTCAGCAGCACGTCTCGCATTGAGCTCATCGAAGGGTTGGACGCTGATGACACCGACCTCAAGTCTGGTTACATGAGTGACAGTGACCTTCTAGGAAAGAGCCTGCCGGATGATGATGACGACAACCTGGCAAATGGGTAAGAGTATCTGTAGATAAGCATGGATTTGAACCCCTTGTTACCATGACAACACGCACCAATCAGTGACTGCAGACGGCTGCATGCTGGTTTGTCCTTTAGGCCTTCACCTTGTGTCTTTGAAAAGGTCAGTTAGTTGTTGTTGTTGTTGTTGTTGTTGTTGTTGTCAAATTGCATTTTACTCACAGTAAGTAATAAGCTGATTGGTGTCCTGCTGTAATTGCTGTATTTAATTAGGATGTGTAGATTATGTGCATTTCAACATCCAACAGTGGTGCAGAAAACTTTCATGAAGGAAATCTTGACTTAGATTAGAGATCATGCCTTTCTGCTTTGTGTTGGTATCTGATGTTTGCACTTGTCAGGTTCATCATAGAGCTTTCATCATCAGTCTCGGCTCATACAGTTTTTTCTTCCTCTTTAAGGATTCCTCTAAGTGCCCCTGACACTGTCAGAGGCTGTTTTTGCTGACGATGAAAGAATGCTTTTAGAAGTTTTTCACTGAGGAGAGAATTTGAAAACTCATCAGGTGTCCCCTCGGTTACGCAATAAATGCCTCCTCGCCTCTGACTGGTATAAACTGTACAGCTTCTGAATCTTGTGAAGATAATGTCAACAGGTACAGAAGCAACAGTAACAGCAATCGTTTAGATCACAGATGTGACAATACTTCTTCTTCTTCTTCACCTTCACCTCAACCTTGCTTCCCTCCTCTCACATCCTCTGTGTGTCTTTATCTAATTCCCTCTCCCAAGTTGACAGCTGACAGTGAGAGTCGGAGAGAGGGAGAGAAAGAATCCAGGACAGTTCTCTAGTGTGGTTTAGCAGCTTTATCGCTGTTGCACATGCAGTGGGATTTAAGCTCAGTCCTCTGGAGAGCTCGCTAGGCCCTGCTAGCCAGGTCACGTTCCTACTACAGAGTGCAGAAATAAAAGAACAGAGGATGAAGAAAAAGATGAGACACATTTTAGAAGAGTTAAAAATTAGAGCAGAGAAGAAAAAGTGAGAGATGGAAATGGGTCAATTTAAGTTCTGTAAATTGTGGAGTTGAGGTTAATCAAAATGGTATGATAAGACTGATACTAAGAATGATAAAGAAAGGAGCATTGTATAAAATGTGTAAAGGTTTGGCAGTTTTTAGGAGGGAGGTGATAAAGATCAGACAGCAGAACCCTGATAAGGTTGGGATTAAACAGGGATTACGTCATATGGGTCCATTCCTCACAGTAATATCCATGCACTCGAAATCCATTTAAATCTGCCCTGTATTTTGTCTCGTCCCTCGCTGCATCAGCTCTACTGTGGTGGTGCAAATTTACGTGAGAGGTGAGCGTAGGTACTCGCCTCTGCTTTGCAACACCACAGGCACCAAAGATGCTAATCATTTTATGTAACCATTTTTTAAAACTGCCTCATCATGCTCAGTGTTAGGCCACCAGTGTCAATCCTAAACTTGCTTTCAAGGTGACTGTGAGACACCCTGATGGCTACAACCGGTCCCTACGGTAGATTATTGCCATTTACACCAAGAAGATTATGGGTGTGTTTGAATACATACATGCTATGTATTTTCGAATGTGTTATCACAAGAGTATTAACAGGCTATAATGGCTGCCAAAATGCACCAAGATATGGAAATACTGGGTGCTATAGTCTCTCTGACCTTGAGTAAGTTGCATGCTTATAAGTGGAGGATACAACACTGAGGAGAACCCTCTGATTTGTATGCTTTCTCTGGTCTGTGTTTGCATTGGTTCAGTGGAAAGTGTCCTTGATTCTTCTGCAGGAATACTGGAAAGCTGGTGCTCCTGTTCCCTGTAAGAATTAATCCTGTCTCATAAATATACCAACAACCTTTGGTGTAGATAACTAGCTAATCCAGTTTTTGAAGCAGGCGCAGCGGCACATGCTCTAATTTTCTTCTTACAGTATCCTCTTGCAAATTCTGTGGCACATTTGCATTTTTTACTGTACATCCCTTGTCACACACTCACAGTTCAGCTCATGGAGAGCCATTAGCTACCAGCTCTTGAATGTAGATCAGGCTCCTCCTGCGTAACCATGGAAACCAGCTGGTAATCGACTGTATGGAGAGGTGCAATTTCTGTTCCCTTTCACTAAAGCCCCAGTTTCATGCTTGTATAATGCTTAAAACAAACAAAAAAAAAGACAAATATCTACTTTTGAAATAATAAGACACAATGCATGTTGTTTATCAGTGGATGGAACTACAGCAGATTGCCCGATGTCTAATGGATATTGATTACCCCATACCAGACATTATTGGCTATCTAAGGCTAAATGTGTACACACTGACAGTAATCACTGCTACTGTGTGTCTGCCTCATCAATAATCTAATACCACATAAATGCCAATCTCTTTGTGAGCTCCATCCTTCCATCAGAGAGGAATAATCACTTCACTACAGCAACACACAGCTTAATGATAATCTGGTTTGTCCCAGTTGAAGGAAAAAAGTATTTAAGAAGCCTGTTTTATGAATCATTTATATAGCCTTGTTTGTTCCTGGGAAACAGGGAGCATTTATCTGTTACCAGTTGCTATCATTGCAAGTATTATGTCATCCCACAATATACCATACAGACCTACAATAAATAAATCCTTACTTAAAGCTGTATTATCAATTTTTGGCCACTGGAGGACAGAAGAACTCAGAAACAAGCTGACAGACACAAAGTCCAGACATAATGTATAATGGCCTTATAAAGTCGTTAACGTGTAAGCAAATATTTGCCCATTTACACATCCAGCAGGCATGGAACAACATTAATTCATTTTGGCCACATTCAGCAGACACAGCCACACCATAAATATTCATTATTTCTTGTGTTTCTGGTCACTTGATGAACAATATTTGCTCATGTTTTAGCTCTGGTTTGCTCTTCACCAACTCTTGAGAAAACATTTTGGGTCAGTAGCTTGCTAGATATTTAACTTTCTTCACTAACTAGTCGCTAACTTTGTCTGTCTGCAATTTGGTGAAACGTAGGTAGTGGTTTATAAGAGCTTGTTTGCAGGAAACGGCTAGCCGCTGCTGGAAATTGTGTTGATTTGAGCAGCTTCTGCAGGCCATAAACAATGAGCTAAAAGAGGCATAAAAACTCTGAGGTTTTGGGTGTGACATTTCATCGGGTTTGTCACTATAAGCAACCCCTTTCAAATTGCATGCAGTAATTTGATTCAATGTTAATGCAAAGGATTTTGCTTAATGCAGCTTTAAGATGGTTGAAGTTTTTGGAAGTACTACTTTAGCTGATGTTAATTCTGGTAGATTTTGAGGGTTTTCTTTGTGGTGGTGTTTCTAATTATCGGTCCACCTCATTGATATTCTGTACTTTACAATAAAATGCAATCCAGTACAACAACACTACAGACTACAGTCTCAAATATTACCATGAAGTTAAATCACTGCCTTTCTGACAATCTGTCAATAATAAGAAGTTATTATAGAAAAGTCGTATGAGATTGCATTATGTACAGGGGTTGCTATTTTTTTTTCAAACTCTTCTCTACTCAGATGTGGAAATATAGAGAACGGTTTACTTTTAGTTACAACCGAAATTACCATAATTATGTAGAGTGTAATATTAGAATTATAAGCAATTTCCCATCTTGCCCTCAGTAGACACTGCGTCTGCTTGAAATGTTGGCTAACATTTAATATAACGAAACTTTTTGCTCATTTCACTAAATTTTCTGACCCTTGAGTACCATGTCTTCACTGAGTGACTGACTGTGTTTCATGTCTCAGGAGTGTTGAGATGGCTTCTTATTAAGCCTTGACCGCGTCTGACCACGTCAAGAATCATAACTGTTTCCTGTGGTTACATTCTTCACACCATATTGGCAAAGTTTAACCATCACTCATATGATATCATCCTCTTGCAAGCCATATTTAAAACGCTGGTTTACGAGGAGAGCAGTAATCACATTATATTGCTGGTGTATGGTTGGTTTTTCCATATCTGGTGTATAAATTACGACTACTATTCAGCATTCAGTGTCATTTTAGTGGTGTTCAGTCAATTATGGCTGATGTTCTGCAGGCACGTTCTGCAGCTGTTGTGTATGTAAGCGCAGGTTAGCTTTTCATGTATAATACAGATGTTCACTGCAAAAATTACTTGTTTTTTCCATAATGTCATTTAGTTGATGGGATGAACGCAAGCCTAATGTTTGTAACAGAACATGTGAATTTCACAGGAGGCCCATCTGCCTGAACATGATTATTGTAACTGACAGATTTACGTATGATCTTGGCAGATTAACAGTTTGAAAACCTTAAATTGGAAGATCTCAACGAAAAAAAGGCAAATGTATTTCAGCATTTGGTTTGGCTCCAAACTCTTTGGCTGACTGAGGAGCGAAGCAGCGAAAGGCACTTAGCTGCAATAAAGAGCTACTGATGACTGCAGTGCCTCATAGGAAGCTGAAGTCCCGCCTCACTTTTGGGCTAGCTTTTATTCCACAACATGTTTTTGTTTCTTTCATCCCTGTCTCTTAAAACCTGAAACACTAGAATACGAAGACTTGTTTGGCCAGTATTATTTTTTAAATTCACTTGTAATTCCTTAATTACGATTTATAAACTGTTTGGTTGACTTCTTTCCTCTTGTCATAGCTTCAGTGCAAGTCACAGTCGGTGCAGTAACCACTGCTGATGTTATACCTACCGTTATACCTAGACTTAAACCCACATTCATTTATTTTTTTGACCACTTGGGGGCAGCACAACAATCTATAAACACATCGACATACTGTATTATCACTTCATAAAGTTTAATGGCAAACCTGTTTGCTAATAGTTGCCTAGTTACACATCCATCAGACAACATTAGCATTCATTTGGAGTCATGTGTCTAGCCAATGCAAGGCGAATGTTCACTGTCCTTTTAGCTCTGGTTTGTTCTCCACCAACTCCTGAAGGAAATATCAGGCTCAGTTATCTGGACTATGCTCACCAGCTAGTTGTAGCTTCGTCTGTCTACAGTTTGGTGCCGTGCAGGTAGAGAACAGTGGGTTCATCTGAGCTTTTTCACTGAAAACGGCTGCTGAACCACAACAGTAAGGTTGTGGGCTGTAATACCAAAACGGTTAACTGAAAGACCCTAAAACGCTCTGTAGAGCTGAGGGGAAGTGCAGAGTCGGGTGTCAATTCTCAGTTCGAGTGACCATTTTCACATTACACATAGTCATTTGATCTAAAATATTGATTACAGCAGCTTTAATGTTATGACAGATGCAGAAGGACATTATCGCTGCCAACCTACTTCTAGTAATACAGTCTGTTAAAACCATGCAAAAGAACTGTAGATAACAGGAATTTAAAAGAAGAATGGACAAGGAAGTATATATTTATCTTACCCTCTACCCTGTTTATTATATGTAATTATCTAATTTTAATATAGAATATAGTATAGAAATGGTATAGAGTATATTTTTGGAGACACAAATCTCTTTTACACTACAGTACAGATGAATTCGATTTTTGTTTTATTTAATTAGATTATTGTTATTCATCTGGTACATTTATTAGATTTCATGATGGCACCATATGCTGCTCATAGCAAGACACACTTGCATCATGGCTGATGCATATAGATTACATATTGTCAGACATAGTGCAGGGGAGACAAAATTGGCTTGTCCTGTACTCTACAAAGGGGTTTTGGGCGAGTGAGTGGACATCTGGTGATCTGGACTGTACCATTTTGTGTTTCTATATAGCAGCATACAGGCAGCAATGCAGAGCAGAGAAAGGAGGCTGGTTCAGCAGCATCACACCTCTGATCATGCGGCAACATGGCTCGGGATGTGCTGCCATGGCAACCGTCTTCCACTGACCCACTGATGGGCTGCCTTGTGTGTCAGTGTGATTGCTGCTGAGCGGATGTATGTGTGGAGGATGTGCGTGTGCATCGGCTGCTGGTTTGTGTGTGAGATGGAGAGAAAGAAGGGGAGAGAGAGAGAAACACAGACAGAGGAAATGAGAGACAGAGTGACAAAGATAGATTGACGGACAGAGAGAGAGAGAGAGAGAGAGAGACTGGTGTGAAGAAGGCATGCTAACCTCTTAATTTGATTGTTTTTTAATTGGCATTGTGGGCGAGAGCTGTCTGCCTATAAAGCTATTGTTCGTATTTCCATTTGCGTCCTGGTATTTCCAGGATTTACAGTAGCACTGGTTGTGGCAAATGATTTAATTCAAGCTTTTTTTTCCAGAAATCTGGTCTGGAGGATTGACCCAAAAAGAACAAACATATTTAATTCCTTTAATAGAAAGTATACAATGTTACACATACATGCATGTTACAGACAAAGATTATGTATATTTTTACCTTTCACAAGCACTGAATGCATCTCATTGCTATCTTTTCCTACATTACTGTATATTGTTGATAAGCCCTTGGCTTAGTTTGCTCCTCTGGCAATGTCATTTCCATGGTAACCATAATAAAGCTTTGCCCGTGCTAGTGAGTGGATGTGTTCAAAGCTTGGCATGTACAATATGAAAGTGGGTGTTTGTACTTTTCTAAATATTGGAATACTTTACATCTTCACTCATGGAAACTATGTGTATCGACAAACACATTCTGTAATGCACAAAGGGTTTGCTGCAGTCATCTGATCCTGGATCTGTGCCCCTGGCAGTCTGCATTCAATTTCCCTTTCCTGGCCGGGGTGGACCTTTCTATAGTCAGTGAGTGCTTCCATAACTATTGAAGCCTCACACGTTTTCTGACCCACTTAAACCCATCTGCACAAAAATTGGGCTTTGGCCTCTCTGCTCTGGTTCTCCGCAGGCGCTGCTGGGATTACAGTTTAGTGAGGCCACTGCTCAGGGTCAATCCTTTATGGGCTACAGCTCAGTAAGAAGGGATGTTGTTTTCTTGCCTCTGAATACTACACACACACACACACACACACACACACACACACACACACACACACTCACATAAAGTCATACACTAATCACTCTGAAATGCTTTTTTTCAAGCTGAGTTCATTTGTAATTTGCATTTGTTTCAAAATGGTTGAAGGAAGAGCAACAATAATTTAAAAAAGCCCCCACTCCGTTAGACCCTGCTATGTGTTACTGTTACCCACACATACTGTACACGCAGGCTCCCACAGTCAGCAGCTCAGACACATCTGGGGTCAATATGGAGCTCTCATTCCCCAACAAGGGTCAGTAAAATACTGGATCTTGAAGCCCCTCCCCCTCCCCCAACACCAAACACCAAACCCACCTCCACCTTCACCAGCATCTTCACCCACTTGTATAATGGACCATTACAGCAGCACCCCAGGGAGTATGAATCATCCCTATATCATGCCTGCGTGTGGTCGCCTGGGTGCGAAGTTTGGATTTCACCAGTGCATAATACTATAGGTGGAAAACATGATACTGTTTTCGATCACAGTATTATATTTTTAAAAGTATGAGTCACATGGTACCTGTTAATCCATCATTCCTCGTTCATCACTATGTTTGTTTGAGGTTGGTACAAAAATGTCAGATTATCCGCTTTAAGTATGGCTAATGAAGTCTGGTTGGTTCAGATTAGTTCATAATATACTGCTTCATGTCGGATTTGGCTCAGCTTCAACTCTGTGTTGATAGTGAATCTGCATTACTCAGACAGCAAGCAGAGTCAGTTTAAGTTCAGCATTTAAGTGCCATATCAATCACGTTGATATGAATTTGTCTTAGTGCAGCTCAGATACAAACAGAGCACAAGGACAACATCATGAAACAATACATAATACCCGAGTATTCCAGACTACCAGGCTGTAAATGTGGCACTGTCTGAGACTGTGGGACTCAGGATGAAGTGTGCATCAGCTGTATTGTGGCTACATCTGTGGGAGGAAGTTTCCTGTCTGAGCTTGATGTAGACTGTACATTCATTTTCCAGTCCGATAATCAGACGACGAGTCAATTTTCTGGGGCTTTGTGGAGATGGGGCGGCCGGCTACAGCCCCAGATGCAGTCGCTGATGCATCTCAGACCCATTTACCACACTGATATACCACTGCTCTGTGATGAAGGCAGCCCAATCCTGTTTGCCTAGCTATGGTCAAGCTCAATACGGATCAAAATTAGGCACCGGGAAGATCAGAGATGTGCTGAGGCAAAGCTCTGCTGGCTTTTTCATCTGTGGTCCTTTTGAATGAATTATACTTAAAACAGACACAAATCACTGGACACTGTGTTTTCCTGTGATTCTGTCTTTCTGAAGTAATTTCCCACATTGTACTGTTCAGTTGAATGCACAGAGTAGAGGAATGTCTGCTCTTTCTCTGCATCAAAGGGTTCAAAATCCTATTTTTATTTTTCTTCTAAATGCCAAGTGGTGCCTCTTTTTGATACACAGTTACAGAGCGTGTAAACTAAACTGCAGCCACAGGAGGCACAGCTCATTGTGCCTCCTGCTGGAAATCTAATGTCACAACACCACATGGAAACAGGCAGTATAACACCAACACAGTTCAAATTCATCCAGGTTTACTGTATTATTTTATAATCTTATAATGTAAGATTAACTGAGGTTTTGTATTTGGATATAGTTTTACCTCAGAATGTATGTTTTCTGATTGATTATGGAATAGTGCCATCTAAAAGTAACTTGTGGTTGGACAATGCATTATATGTCCACATCTCTCCCTCTCCACATACTATACTCTATGGCTGAGGGCTGTTTTTCATGCTACTGTTTAGGCCCCTCAGTTCCAATTAAGGGAAATCTTAATGATACATTTTAGACAATATTGTGTGTGGTGACAGTTTGGGGAAGGCCCTTTCCTTTTTCAACATGTCAGTGCCCCTGTGCACAAAGCAAGGTCCATGAAGAAACGGTTTTCCAAGTTTTGTGGGGAAGACTTTACTGCCATGCACAGATTCCTGACCTCAATCTCATCCAGCACCTTCGGGATGGACTGGAAAAACAAGGTTTGAAAGAGCCTAGCCTTATCACCCAACACCAGGGCCCAACCTCACTAATGCTCTTGTTGATGAATGGGAGCAAATCGCTGCAGCCACGTTCCACACTCTTGTGGAAAGCCTTCCCAGCAGAGTGGAGACCATAGCTTCATATGAATATCCATGGTTTTGAAGGGAATTTTACAACAATCAAGCATGGGTGTCATTGTTCGCATGGCCACATACGTTTGGCCATGCATGATATGTTTAACAGTTTTAAATGTTTTTCCCCTTGGCTCATTGCTCATTATAGAAAAATGAAAACACTTGTTTGACTGTAATTTAATTTACTACCAAGTAGCTTCCAATTTGCACTAAATATTCAAAATATATCAAGAAAGGCCTTTAGAGAACATGAGATTTCATGTCTCTGTCCTTCATTCCCTCCAATATCTTTTTAAAAATTGTTAGACTCACATATTGCAGCACAGTTTACTGCACCAGGGCAGAGGCAGACAGCACTGATAGATCAAAAGCCACAGAAGTAAAGGTCAGATCATGGAAATGGTTTCTTGTCTGGTAACCTCCAGTAAAAACAACTCACGGTCCTCATGGTGCTATAACCCCTTCACAGATGGGTTGAATCTCTATTTGAACACTTTGTAAATAACCCAAACCCAGCGGCGGCAACGATGCTCGATGACCTTCCACCTAAGCAAACATGCAGGAGGATGTTTCTGACACAAGCCATTTGGTTATCAGTGTAGGACAGCTGTTAGTATACAGTACAAACATGACTTCAAGGCTTTTCAGATGGCAGCTTGTTTAGCGGCTCTGTGGCCTGGCTGAGATAAACAGGAGATGTGCGGTTCTTTTTTTTTTTGGACTGTAAACATTTTACACTCATCATTCTAGGCAAAGAAATAAGCATCCATGTTTTCTGTTTTGCTATTAGAAAATGAAGTAACCAACAGGTATTCAAAGAAAAATGTTTTTTTTATTTTTATTTTTTTTTATTTTTGTGAGCAAAACAAAAAGAGCAACAGGCACAGAAGCGTAGCTCTTTTTCAGATGATGATCAGAGCGACGATATCAAAAGCTAGAGGCAGACACAACAATCTTTTATCAAACTATTGCATCTCATTCTGATAAAGATGCCTGTATGTCTGGTACACACACTGACAGCAAAACAGTTGTTTCATTCAACAAAACCACAGTCATCTTAAATTCCATTTTAAGCTGACTCCGTATTTATATTACAAAATGTGGCCTGATGTGGAAAAACAGAGAAAGCCTCAAAACTGAAATACATCGTAAGGGTCAATAAGTTTGTATGTTTGAAATATTAACTTTTGAAAAGTCTTGTATGCTTTTGTAATTTCCTGCATCTTTGCTTTATCTGCTTTGTAATGGATTACCTGCAAGATAAAATGAGCACAGACTCATGGTCATGTATAATTCTTATAATTCTAGACTTACAGTAGACTGGACCTATTTGGCCTTAAGATGTGGACAGGGTGTGGGACCTTCTTGGTCTTTTTACCTCCTGCCGTGGTTAGTTTACAGAGCTGAGATCGGGTGAGATCATCCCTGTGAGACTGTTCCACTGCTAATGAGAGGGGGAGGGAGGTTTTCCAAGGCTACTCATGCCTCACTGGAGGTCCTCATGTCATCTGTGGGTTTGTGGTTGCACTCGCAGTGATTCAGGCCTTACCTTGGACTGAGTTTTTCCAGCTAGGCCCCAGAAGGTAAGGAATGAAGATGGAACACGTTTTATTTTTAAGGACATTCATCATGGTAATAATCTTTCATGTAAAAGAAAGTCTGACTCCTATTTGTGTATTTTGTGTATAGGTCAGTTCAAAACCCGGACTCAAACTCACTCTTAAGACTGACTTGAGAAATCACTAGGACTAATTGAAATCACTTAGCTTCATTTCACAGCATCTGTTGAGTTTGAGATGGACCTAGCACTGTTTACACTAGCGTCTGTGAATATTAGTGACTCTGAAGTGTTTAATATAAACAATAAGCACCATTCAGCACTCGTAGCAAGACAGCCTTAATATACAGTCCTTTAATATCCACCCTGTTCTTATGGCTAAACTGTAAACGTTTCCTACAGCGGACACTGTGCAACATGGGCATCCCATTGGAATACTGCCTTGTAAATTTACAAGCAGCTGTCATTTATTGTTTTCACATATGGTAGTTTTCAACATTTTTGTTGCTATATCTTGTGTGGCAAAGTCATATAGGAGTCCGTCTCACTAACACCACTTTCCCCCACTTGTAGTCGGCCCAGTGACAGGTACTGTATCTAAGGATATAGATAAGCTAATTGGTTACATTAATACTATACTATACAATACTGTACTATACTATTTGAGGTACTTGTACTTTACTTGAGTCTTTTCTTTTCATGCCACCTCCTACTTCTACTCCACTACATTTCAGAGGGAAATATTGTACCTTTTACTTCACTACAATTATTTGATCAATTTAGTTATTAGTTACTTTACAAATTAACAGTTTTGCATACAAAACATATGAAGAGCTTATAAAATATGATGTTTTGTTATAAATTAAACTACCCAACAGTTTATACAAGTACAGCTGAAGCGATTAGTCGATTATCAATTAGTTGATTGACATAAAATTAATTGACAATTGGCAATTTCCAGATTCCGGCTTCCTAAATGTGAGGATTTGCTGCTTTTCCTTTAAATAATTTTGAGGGTTGGACTGTTTGCATTGTGAAGGTGCCACTTTGGGCTCTGGGTAATTGTGATGACACTGAAAATAATCAGCAGATTAATCCATAATCAACATAATCATTAGTTGCAGTCCTATACAAAATGGTTAAAAATCTGCTCCATCTCAACCAACAGTAAAAATCCTGCCTTTACATTAATGCACGAGTAATAATAATCTAATGATATGATATATAATAGTAGCTATAACAGTCACAGGGGGCATTTTTCAGCACTGAGTACTTTTACTTTTAATACTTGAAGTACATTTTCCTGATTATACTTTTGTAACATTTTTAAACGCAGGATTTTTACTTTTACTATTTTTCACAGTGTGGTATTAGTACTTTTACTCAAGTAAAGGATCTGAATACTTCCTCCACCGCTGCTTATTTATGAGTAATCAGATCACTTGCGGGTCAGTAACGTGTTACACAGAGCAGAGTGAAGGAGGTTACCATGGTTACCGCTCAGCCCGACAGCCGTTGGCCATCATCTCACAGACTAACATCGGGGTCTCTGGTCTCTCGTCATCCCTGCTTCTCTTTTTTTTTTTTTTTTTTTTTTTTTTTTTGGGAGGGGGGTGTTGCCTGTCCAGTGGCAGTCTGCTTCTTTCTCCTCACTGAATGGGAGAAAAAGGGGGTCTTTGCCTGCGGAGGTTATGAATTTGAATCTCAGCACTCACATAATTCAAGGAAGTTGTGCTCACCGATAAACGGTCACAAATGAGCGGTCGTGTTTTGATCGGGAAAGTGCCTCCTCTGCAGTCGGCGCCAAGAGCTAGAAGGACTTTACTTTTTACGCCAAGGTAATGCTGATATTTCATGACGGTTTTCTCTTAGACGCACTGAACAACTTTTTCGACATTTTAAAAGTTGTGAATTTTGTTGGTATGCTACAGTGGCTTTTTTTATTTACCCTCTAACTTAATATATCTAACGTTAATGGTTGTTTCTCTTGTAGGGACCGTGGTCTATTAGATTAATTAATTGGCTCTAAATCATCAAATCATCTTCTGACCTGGCTTTTAACTAACGGTACAGTTTAGTAACATTAGCCGATTAGCTACCCATGAGTAGAGGATGAATTCGGCTGGTTACACTACATTTTTTTGTGCTTGAATAATGAAAAAAATTGAGTTCAATAAGAAGTTATATTTATTTATTTGAGCTTGTACCTGTTGAAGAGAGTTATACACGTGTGCATTATATTGACGTGACGTTGAAACTACTGAAAAGTGCAAAAAGGTATGTTGACACTGATTTGGCACTAAAAATTATAACATCTGTGGAAACGCGTTTTATTCTTGGAGGACACTGACTGCGGTGCTGCTACCACAGCTATCTGTATAATAGAGGATGTCTTCACCACTCACTCAGCCATAGGCATGCACCCCAGGAGCCTTGTCTTTGCTGTCCTTTATGCAGAAAATAGACACAGTGCCAGAAGTGAACTGCAAGATGCATTCTTCTTACTGTGTGCTATTTTATCTGGTTTTATAGCTACAGAAGGGTAGAGCTTATATTTACATGTGTAAATATATCAGTTCAAGTTCTAAATCTCACCTTGTGTCTCTGTAAAATGTCATGCGTGCTTGTTCTTCTCTATCTTTGAAGTGTGCTTCACCATGTCCGTGTGTGTGTGTGTTTTCAGTGATGCTGTTAGATCCAGGTCCAAGTCTGGACAGTGATTGCAACGTCCCCACCCTGCTCCACTGCACCAATCACCCCTCAAGTCTCCTTAAATCAAAACATTTTCACAGCAAACCAGCTCAAATAATAGCACGGACACACAAATCAGAGAGACGCTGGAGTTGTGCCACAGAAAATAAAAAAGTTAATTGCCACCCTATGTATGAAATATGCACTTTGCTGGTGTACTCCCACCCCTCTCCCTGTCTGGATTTCACCTCTGAGAGCAGACAGTTTGGCTTGTAACATCAACAGCCTACAGGCCCTCCTGCCTCTTCTTAGGCTGACATCCCTGTGGGGTTATTCATGGCCCCTCTGTCGGCCCTGACAGAGGTGGTATTGTTCAAACATACCACGAACATCTGGGCTTAATGCAAATCAAAATTATTTTCCTTATTGATGGTATGTGAAAACATTTAAAAATTCTCAAATCAAACATTAATCTTAGGTTTTTCCCTCCTCATGTCAAACTTCGTCTCTGAGGTCATGTATCTATCGCCACAGATCGCTGCACTAAAATGTTGCTTTTATGCATCAGAATGCTCAAAACCAGTACAAAGTGTCAGGGTAAGCTTCTTCTCTGTTCTACAACTGCGACTACAACTCAACTACAGCCATGTGATTAAGTCCAACTCTGAACGTGTATGGGCCATTTTTGTCTCTCTGTATTTTTCTATGCAATTCCATGTTCCATGCCTCTGCTAATTGCAGGCTGCAGACCCACAAAGAGCATTTTCAGCTCAGTGGGGAAAGCAAAAGAAAGGGAAAAGAACTGATTCAGCTCAAGCAGTGACCCAGCTTTAAAAGGTCTTATTAATTTACCGTTTCCACTGTGCCACATTTTTGTGCGCCAACATAAATTTGATTACCACCTGTGGTTGCCAGTAGTAATGATGGGGAACGTAATTATACAAATCTGAATTGGACTCGCATTTAGCTCTCTGGAGATAGCGCTTTTAAATTCAACAAGGCATTATTGCTCTTCTAAAGCACATAAAAATGTTTTACTCTTCAATTTTACGCTCCCCACAGATCCTGAATTGTTTTATCCTCCTGTGATGTTTTGGTTGACTGAGAGGCTGCACCTCTTGTTGAACTCCACACAGTGATCTGCATTTATTCAAATATGAATGCACCCAGAGTCCTGATGCCTAGTGAACAGTTTCTCTGGGCTGTGCTGGCCATCCCTGCCTTCCTCACGCGAGGGGCCAATCTGGTAGCATCTGTTTCAGGGCGACGCAGGACTTCACTGTGGGGTGGAGGGAAGGGTCAGGGAGGGTTCAGAAGCCTGTCACACTGATTTCCCCTCACCCTGCGTCTTTAGAGCATACCAGACCGCTTTTTAAGCCCTGAGCTGTCAGTCGCCATACTTTTTATTTAGCATGATTTATCAGCATATCCTGTAAAGTTTCCCTTGAAGCTACAGTTCAAGATTGGCAGTGTGTTGGCCCCTGTTTAAAAACTGCTAGCTTTGCCATCACAGTGATTTCTTAAATTATATTTAAGCTTATGTTTTTATAGCTTAAAATTAACTGTCCAAACCGACCATTCCCGGATAAGTTGTAGTGGCTTGCTAAAAGCTTTATTCACCTTTGTAAAGTTTAATGGTGAGTTATATTGGGTGAAGAAAGTTCCCATCACAAGCTCTGATTTTATGAAAAAGTCAAATAACGTTTTGATGAGGTCTTGCTCTCATAATGCAGTCTAAATTAATACATTACAGCCTCTGGCACTATAATCATACCAGTAAACATAGTAGCTGTTATGTTATGTTATGTTAAGTTATTTGATATACAAATACCCGAAAATAATTTTAAAAAGTTTTGGAACAAGAAATACATTATGACATAGGCAATTAGATAATAAGTGAAAAACTTGTATTTATTTTTTTATTTCATTAGAACATGAAAGATCCACCTTGAAGCTTTGGTCACCATATGGCCTGGAGCTCTGATGTATTAGTTGAATCAAAGCAGCTGCGGCCATGTTGGAATTACCTGCTTGTTTGAGCATGTGGTCACCTCCAGAGACAGCTTACTGCAGACAGATGGACGTATCACTGTTGCTGCCAGCCTTTTTTTCCCCTTCAAACACAGATTTCTGCTGCTTTACCTACTGTACATTCATATGGTTGCCGTTGACTTGATAACAGCACATCTTTTGCTAAATGGTGGTCGACCTTGTCTTGTTGCAGTTGGGATGAGAGCAGCTCCATCAGCAGTGGGCTCAGCGACGGTGACGGTGATGGCTCGGAGAACCTCAGTTCGGAGGAGTTCAACGCCAGCTCCTCCCTTAACTCCCTCCCGAGCACACCCCTGGGATCCAGACGCAACTCTTCTGTTATGGTGAGCTGAAAAACTGTATCCAACGTTTGGCTATCCTTTATCTTCTTTTTTTTGTAAAAGCAGTGCTAAAGACTGCAACCAAGGCCTTCACTTGAAGCATTTCAGTGCTTCACTCTGTGCTTTACTTTGTATTGTGTGTTAAATGCGAGTCCTTTGTTTTGACAAGACCACAAAGAGACACCGCAGACCTCACCTCTGTCATTAAAATGAAACTAAAGAGAAACACGATCTGTCACAGTGCAGAAACTCTTCCCTATGGCAGTTCTCTGTTTGTTCTATTTAGAAAGTGACATGTAAACTTCCAGTAGTTCCACTGAGCCTCAAAGCCCCTCTTCACTCAAAAAAGGGGTTTTGCTTCTTGTTCACTTGATGTTTAACCTTCACTGTGCAGAATGATGTGCAGAGTTTGACGCTAGAAGGCTGTTTTTTTAGGTTCATGTGCTGAAGGTGGAAGTTTCTCTGTGCTCACCCTAAAGTTTAAGACATGCATGAACTTTTAAATCAACAATATTTGCATAGTCATATATTCTGAATTTTCCACTGAGAAGGAGTAGATGCAGTTTTAAGAAATTTTAACAAGGCAAATAAAATTTTTGTGGAAAAACCATATCAGACACAAATTATTGTTCGAAGCAGAGTATATTTACATGTCTTAAAACATGTCTTTTGAATTGATCAAACTTGTTACATGCTCACTTTGGATCAGTGGTAGTGGTTTCTACCTTTTCCTCAGGTGAACATTTTGTCTTTTTGCTTACTTTCAGAATGCTCTGTAGGAAGAAATGAACATTAGTGCTTCTCAATGAGCCATCTGTCGCTCTATATCACATTAATAGGGTGCCAAGAAGCAGCATGCCCAATTTTGTCCTCAGTGCCACCTCCTCAATGCACCACATGATAGTTTTTCTGTTACAGTGTAGCTGTCTTTTTTTAACCACTGCACATCACAAAAATAAAGGCCCAAGCTCTCCCCTACTCTTAAATGTTCTTTATTATTCTTTAATGTGTTGATTTATCTCTGAAACAGCTTTTTTTGTTTGTTTTTGTTTTCCTTCCTTTGTCTGCCTCTGTGGTTTTCTTTAATCCGCTCGGGGCATATCAAGTCTATCTCTCCCTCCTTCCCACCGGAATGCAGCTGCAGATGAAACAAAGATTACAGAGAACAGTCAATTCCACAGATAACACAGACCATGTCTGATGGTTACCCACACTGTGCCTCTTCCCTTCCCCTCTCTCTGCAGCTCCGCACTGACGCAGAGAAGCGCTCCCTGGTGGAAAGTGGACTTTCTTGGTACAGCGAGGATGGTAAAGTCAGCCACAAGCTCAATAGTTGCAGCTATGACACGGGGAGTCTCAAGACCGAGCCCCCAAGCAAGTGGAGAAAGAAGCCTCCAAGTCTCAGTGAAGATTCAGGGGGCAAAGGAGAACTGAGGAAGCCTCAAAGTTTGGGTCAACCAGGAAGTTTCAAGAAGGGTCGTAATCCTCCTATAGGCGTGACCTCCCCCATCACCCATACCTCTCAGAGCACGTTGAAAGTCGCAGGTGAGATCTAATGGTATATTCTAATTTTTCATCTACATGCCTGTCCTTTTCTCTGCTGTTCCTCTCGGAACAATGCGGTGTATCACTGCCGTTTTTAACTTGTTTTAACTACGAAATCTATGTCATCCATTATCTCTTTGTATGCTGGACCCAAATGTAAAACAGAGCCTGACTGTACAGCAGCCAGGGCGGATATCTGCTTGGTGTCAAGATGAATACAGAAGTGTAGCCCTTAGCGTAAGCCAGGTTTTGATTTGTAGCATAGCACAGTATACCGAAGAAAAAATGCACCATGAAATCCATTTCATTGGGAAAACAAATCTCAGCTTTAAGGCCAGAGCCATGATTCTACTATTATCTCAGAGAAAAGCCTGTTACTTTACATGTCTGCAGAGACACAGTGTCTGCCATCTGCAGCAACTAACTTTATTTAATCCCCAGCAAAACATGCCATGATTAAATAATAGGTTAAAATTGAGTTCCAATACCAACATTTCTTGGCGTTTCATTTTAATATCCCCAGCCTTAAACGTAAGTGATTAAAATTAGATCTGATTGTATGTATTCTGGCTGCAGTTTTGCAGGGGAAAAAAGATTCGGTTAGCCAATGCATTTTTAAGGCTTGTGCTAGGTTAACAGAATGACTTAAGAGCTCTTAAGGCTTTTTTTTTAAGGCTTTTATGAATATACTATAACGATAACTTTACCTTTAACCTTAACCCCAAGTTAAAAATAAATCTAATTTTACCCATTTACCCTTATCTTTTAATGAATCCTTCAATCTCCACATATTTGCCAGCTCTGTGCTTTACTTTAATGATCCATACAGATCAGATTTTGATCGATTATATGACTTAGATATGTCTTATGATATGATAGGTGAAAAAAAAAAAAAATCTACATGCCTGTCCTTAAAACTCCTTTAAGTCAGAGTCAGTTGGTGAGTCACATTTGACGTCATGGGCACATAAAAGCTTTCTAAGTAAATACAGATGTTTCTTGCTTATATTTTATCTCAGCTGTAATGGCTGGAATCATATGTACATTTACTAGTTAGAGAGAAATGATGTATGACAGTGCAGATTATCCATTTCAGTTTCAGTCATTTAAGTGGAGTTGTTTTTCATTTTTGTTAGCCCGAGTTTACTGCTTTTACTGGCCCGTCCACCCATCCAGTCTGTCTGCCCATTTATCATCTAGCCATCTATTTTTGAGTAGCTTATTCTTGTCAGGGTCATGGTAGCAACAGGGCAAACACATCAGCCCAAACTCTCTTGCTGCTCCTTATCATCATTTAAATACATGTAATTGTTATTACAATTTCCACAATGTTATTATTCACCTATACAATGTCTTTCTTTATGTAGCTCCCAAAAGCGAGAAGCCGCTGGATAAATCCAAGATTTCCATCAAAACTGCTGGTCTACAACGGTCTCGTTCAGATGCTGGCAGGGATCATCATGGAGAGCACCGCAAGCCCCCGTCAGGTTTAGTTAAACCCACTGCGGGAGCCTCCTTTGGCTACAAGAAACCACCAATAGCCACCGGTACCGCCACTGTTATGACAGCAGGGGGCGCCACCATCTCCAGTGGCTCTGCTACTGTGGGGAAAACCCCCAAGTCATCTGGCATCCCTGTGAAGCCTGTGGGAGGAGGAACACCCTCGGGTCGAAAGAACAGTTTTGATGCCAGCAGCGAGCAGAGCTTCCTTGGGCCAAACGCCCGAAACAGCATTCAGTACCGCAGCCTGCCTCGACCGGCCAAATCGAGCACGCTCAGTGTGATTGGTCGCCCTGCACCTCGGCCTGTCAGCGGTACCATTGACCCCAGTCTGTTGACTTTGAAACCTGTGCCCATGGCCTCCACAGGCCCCAGGGTTAAAGAGCCTAGTGGCTGCAGCAGTAAAATGGCTAGTCGAACGAGCACAGGCCCGGTGAACCAGACGGACCGAGAGAAGGAGAAGGAGAGAGCTAAAGCCAAGGCTGTGGGTGCTGACATAGACTGTGGTTCTCTGAAAGGAGAGGAGATTCAGTCCACAGGAGAGTCTGCTGTGAAACTGCACGGCCTAAGACGGACCAGCAGCAGCAAATACCCTGAACTGTCATCACCCACCACACCAAGGTGTCTCATTTAAATACTGCTTTAAAGAGTTGGTTCACCTAAATTACAGTGGTATCTAGAGGTGTTACTTTTCCTTCAATTTTTTATTCTCTAGTGGTATCTAGCCATGCAGGTACAGTAACTTTGGTTTTACATACTCAAGATTTCTGCTGCCCCCCAATGCACCACCACAATACAATGAATGAAATTTTAGTTGTGGCACCTACAGGACTGAAAAATGACATCTTAGAAGATTCAACAGCAGTATCTCTTTCCACAAACAGTTTTTATGCAACTACTTTCTTTTTTGTAATGTGGGAGGATTGTTTCTTTGGATTAATGTTGAAATTTAGAGGCAGAAATCTCAAAACCTTTGCAAATACATCAGCAACTATCTGCCTGGCTATATATTGCTAGAGGTAAGTTAGAAAATGAACTGAAATGAATACACATCACGCACATGCATGTGATGACTTATATATAATAGGTTGTTTTGAACATCATGTCTCAGGGTTTCCCCCTAGTTTTATATTTTAACATCTTTTTTTTAGGATGCTGAACACTAAGTCTCTGGGGCGTCCACCCAGCTTGGCTCACCTGGACAAGGTCAACTCGAACAGTCTTGACTCCTGTGTGACCATCCAGGACCTCCCGCCCAAAGTCCCCCCATATTCCAAGCTGCATGATTTGGCTAGTTCACACACCTCTGCCCGCCTCACCCCCAGCCCAGCGCCTGTGCTCCACATCGATTCCCCCGGCTCCTACACCAGTGAAAGCCTGAGTCTGAGCGGATCGCCGCTGCTCTACCCCAAGCTGTCTGGCATGCACCGCAGCATGGAGTCCCTGCCCCTCCAGATGAGCGTGCCTTCCAGTACGAGGTTTGTCAAAACTGACATGCATGACAAGGAAGAGAGGGGCACAGGAACCTGGGGAGCCGGAAGCAGGACTTCCCTCAACCTCACAGATAGGTAAGTATGTAATGTCAAAATCTGTATTTGTGACAAAATGTGATTCCATCATTTTCCTATGTCCTCAGTGTATGTTGTTGTTTTGAAAGGAAAATTAGTGTGAAGGAATAACTTTGTAGATTAAGCACTTTTCCATGTTTATTATCACAAATTAACTAATTAGGTAGTGTTTGGTACAGTAGGTTAGCCTCCAAGCCTTGTGAATTCTTAAGTTATAAACATAATTTTACTACCGTATTTTAAAAAACAGGGATGGGAAAACAATCCTTAAAACTGAGTTGTTTGAAACGTAATAATCATTCAATCTGTATTAATTTCTGTTGGCAGCCAATCACCTCCGTCAACAACACAAGAAATGCACATTGCCCAAAACACGTACTTGCCCTTCTCCTGCATGGGACGTAAAAGTGCAAGTGCAAAGAGTAAAAAGCCTCTCATGTCCACGTTTCCATCTTCCTATGAACCAATATTGGTAGAAGTAACTGCATTTATCCTAGCAGCTGTGTGTGAAACATAATGTCCAGTGGGCAGTTGAACCACCCTTTCAGTTTGAAGACATCCAACATTGGGTTATAAGTTTATTGGCAGTAGATGTACCAGCCGACCATATTTTATGTGCTTTTTCTGGGAACGGATACTCTGAGGTGTCATATAGAAGATGGAGGGCTGGATCCATCGGAAAATTTCTCTTTGTCAAGGTGGAGACGGTCCGAATTATTGCCTGCCAAAGAAATGTACTTTTAGGCAATCCCACGCTGTGTGTATGAAAGTGCCCAGTGTGCCATATGGGCTAGATGTACAAAAAGGATTAGAAGATGAACCCATGAGATGTCTTACCCGGGTGTTAAGTAGAACCTATGATAAAACTTAAAATGAATAAATTAATCAGTGTTTGTGTAAGGCTCTGAGTAACATACTATTTTTATAAGAATTATTCACAATGTCTGTTTTTTCTCTAATAATAATGCTGTTTATGTTTATTCTCTCTTCTCCCTTTGCAGCTTGCAAACAGACAGAAATACCTTTCCGAAGAAAGGCTTAGAGTACGTCAAAACAATTACTGTCCAGGCATCTATTTGAAATCTCACACTGTGATGTATCTTCATTGTCTGAAGTTAAAATGGCCTCTCTTTTCTTAGACGCTATGGCTCAAGCCTGTCAGAGAGTGAAGGAAGCAAACCGGGAAGGCGCCACTCCCACAACATAGTCAGCATGACAGAGAGCGATAGCCCCCCTCAGCTGCCCTCTCCCACCCGCCCTCTCCACCCCTCCTCCGGCAAGGTTCTTCTCACCAACGTGGGTGAGTCTGCTTGCACCATTTGGCTGCCAAGTTCTAAAAACACTCACAGTTTGAGCTCTGAAACTAATGAGACTCGCGATCTTTGATAAGCCATCCATCTCATCGTTGATTATTACTGAGGACAGGGATATTGAGTTCTCACTCAGAGGAAAGTCCAGCTTAGTTTTAGTTAGCAAATGTTGACACAAGTTGTCAATAATAGATCCCGTCATGTCTGAATGATGAAGTGATGGCAAATTATTATGGTATCAGATTTGACTGTGTGAATATTGCTATCCCATATCTACACTCATTTAGACGTGAGTTCAAACTGAAATATGCTGGAAATGTAGGCAATAGGGGGTTGAGTCAGGCTATATTTATCTCTTTGACTGTTGTGGAACCGTAGTGTTGCCTTTCACCAACTCATCAGAATAAGTGTGCTGTGTGTGTGTGTGTGTGTGAGAGAGAGAGAATGAGTGCTTCTCTACAGCACTGCATCCTACAGTTTTATCTGTGCCACTCACTGTCTTTCAAAAACAACTCTCTTTTGTGATAGTTACCCCAATTTCTAGTGGCACCCCGAGGATATCGCGCTCCAACAGCATAGGCCCCCCCAGTGAGTCAGCCTGCGATCTCTATGGATCCTCCCCCCTGGGCAGCAGTATGTCCCTGGCTGACCGGCCAAAAAGCATGATGCGGTGTGGGTCTTTCCGTGAACCAGGGGACGATGGTGAGCCTGCTCAGCCGGCCTCCCCGCAGGGGAGTCACCCCAACATGGCCTCAAATTAAACAAAGCTGTCCGCTCATGCAGCATGCAATCTATTAAGCAGAATGTCAGAAGGATGTTTGTTTTCATGAGCAAGGAAAGTAGAGAGGAGTCTTGGTGCCTTAGATTAATAGTGAGTTATATAAGGACTTAAATGCACTATCCGTGATCCAAATGTAAACACAACAGGAGACCCTCCACCAATAATTTACACCTGCTTTCACTCTCAGATAATTGGCAGGTCTTTTAATACACATTCTAGCACTACAGTACCACTAACTCCAACTTCTTAATGTTTCAGTGCTATAGAAAAGGTTTGTTTACATCAGTATTGTCCTTGAATACAAGAAAAACAAAATATAAATTAAAACAAGCATCTATTTTAATTGTATTTTTTAAAATCATGTCTGTGAATGTGCCTGTTATTGATATGTTCTTGATTAGCTGAGTTTTAGATATTCCATTGTCTTAAGTAGTAAAAACTATTTAATTTATGCACCACTTTAGTCATTTATTTGTGACAGATGGTAGCAGGGATTGCTGGCAAACTATAATATTGTTTATTAGCATTTCTTAAGTACCTGGTTAGTCTAGTAATATCTTAGAATTGCCTTAAATAAAAGTCAGTCACTTTTAATATTAAGTGAAATATCTACCTTGCCTGTTTCAGTGCATGGCTCTGTACTCTCTTTGGCGTCCAATGCTTCATCCAACTATTCCTCGGTGAGTAGATATAATCATAATATGTACAGTGAAATGTTGCCTTGATCATAATGACTCAGGGACTTCTTTGACATGCAGAAAAACCTTCCATGCATTATATTAAATGGCCTTAAAGCCTTCCTTATTCGGTACCTATTCCAAGTTTCTATTTCACCATTGTAAACTTCAGTCATGTCCCTTTTACTGTGGATAAGTAGTTTTCGTAACTGCCCTACTGCTCTACCTTATCCCTCTTTATTGTTTATTTGTTTTCACCATGCCTTCTTTAGAATGAGGAGAGGATACAAGGAGAGGTAAGGCCAACGTGCCATGACTCTTCAACTCCCATTGTGCCTTTTGTCTGCGTCGTCTGTCAGTCATTTCCTGTTGAACCGGGTCCATACATCAGATGGTGTTATCAGTGCTCAGTGAAAGATCTCTTACCCAGGAGCTCATAACATAGTTCATTTTGTTTTATCTTTATCTTTGCTTTAGGACAATCTAACATTTAATAAAGGCATTTTCAGACTTCATAAAAGTCTCAGTGCATGAGAAAAGTGGTAAAAATCCACTGTCATCCCTTGATTAAACATTTTCTTTTGGTTTGGAGTGTATTTGCCTACCATCATTCTGGTTTCTATTTGTGGAACAATAACTTTCATGTTTTGTTGTTTGCATATTCTTTTCTTAAATTAACCAAATGAAACATTTAAACACATTCAGTTGCTGCATTATCATAATCAAAACCTGTATTAATATCCTCAACACTTCTGGCTTTTTGTTCGAGGTACTGTACAATACATTGTCCATGCTGCTGGGGCTTAATTTTCAATTTGTCCACAGCAAATCCGCAAGTTGAGGCGAGAGCTGGAATCCTCGCAGGAGAAGGTTGCAGACTTGACCATGCAGCTTTCTGCAAATGTATGTATAATACTTTTTTTTTTTTTTTAGATTCCCTTTTGGCCTCTTTTCGTAAGCTAATTTGCTAATGTGTTAAATGCATGCCAGATCTTTTATCAGAGTGTGATCAATCCAAAATGTACATTACACCTCCTCTAAGCCATTGACTTTGTACCCCACAACCGACTGAGATACAGAAACCCCATTTAACAGGTGTATCTAATATCTGCGCTCCATTTTTGTGAGGGTGAGATGTGGGGGAAATATGGTGTGAATCCTTGCTCCCTTAAGAAAATGAGGATCAGTGTAGATGACTCTGGATGCCGAGGCATAACTCTGGCCTATGACTTTATTTGATAGCCGACAGTGGGGAGATGACAGAAAATGAAGGGAGAACTACATGCAAAAAAAGGTCCCCAGTTGCAGTTCATGGTCAGCACCATAACCACTAGGCTGCCAGGGCGCCCCCTATCACTTGGTCTTACAGCAGACATGCCATATTTCCATTTCTCTCACTGCCAATCACATGGCTATATATTGCTATAATCCTTCAGCTCTGCATTCTTGATAGACACCCGTATAACCTTAACCCTCAGTACTTGCTTTTAACTCTTTGATTGAACCAGCTGAAACATTTTTCACCTCTGCTTCTTCTTATAGCATCAACCTGCAGCTTCTAGATGCTTGAGTCTGGCTGTTTGAGTCACACTCAACTTTTACTTTAACACCACCTAACCACTGATCCTGATCTAATAATAGAGAACCAGTAGGAAGGGTTAGAGCTACAGTCTCCTATTGCACATTTTACCAACTGCCTCTGCTAAACTATCAGCTGGGCTTATCTGGGTGTTTACAGTCACATACTAAGTGACTGCATGAAGCCTGTCTGTCTCTGTGTGTTTGTCTTTCTGTATATGTTTTTACTGTATGAGAAGTTTAACACGCCTAACGCTACTGTCCCTCTCTTTTACGTTCTTGGCTGTATTGACTTCTGGACTCGTTGCTGCCCCCTGCCTGCCTCCCGCTGCCCCGCACCTCTGGATGCTGGGTGTAGCAGCTAGGCCAGGTTTGTTGGACTGTTGCATCCAGAGCGCTGTCTGTCGCTCCCGCATGATTCTCATCAAGCTGCGCGGCACAGCTGATCTCATCACCTACGTTAAAGCATGTTGACAAGACCTGGCTGCAACCAGTTATTTTTTCATTATCTATTAATCTGTCAACTATTTTTTCAATTAATCATTTATTCTAAAAATGTAAATATATATATATATATATATATATATATATATACACATGACATGACAATGATATCTGAGGATTTGCTGCGAAAAACAGAAAATGTTTGGCATATTTGCTTTATAAACCCCTCAAATTATTATTTAAATTATTGTCTTTCAATTAACCAACTAGTTTTCAGCACCAATTTCTGACTATTCCTGATAGCTTTTTTAGATTTGAAGGCTAATAATACACCACACATACTAACCTTTGGGATACCACTTACAGACAATAGAGAGAAATGCAGTTTATATTAAAAAAAACAAAGAAAAAGGGGGGGGCAAGGACTTTTAGGTGAGCCATAGTCGAGGTCTGCTGCTCATGGAAAAAAGTGAATAGCTGATTGCATTTTTATTGAGTCGTTTCGACTGTTACGACCCTCTGAAAGGCTTGTTCTTCAGGTCAGTAACATCACTTAAACTGATTCAAAGAGTAGCAGAGTATTCTATTATTAAATAAATGTGACCCCCAAAAATACCTAAGCAAGGTACCAACAAATATAAATGAAGAAGGGATTGAAAGGCTCGTCAAATTTAACAAAAGGAAGGGAAAACACCCAGACCAACCACACAAAGGGCTGTCGGAGCTGGGCGATCTCCCTAAACTATCAAACCAAAAGAAATAAACAGAAAAAAAGCCACAAAACAGGACTATCTGACCCAGCATCCGAAACAAAGAAAACCGTCATATAGAATTTGTCATAATGTCTTGACAAATTCTATATGATGGTGTCAGCCATGGTTGATTGTAAATTGTTAAAGAAACACACTGTAACACTCCATCATCAGCAGAAATAGTGTGAGACATTCTAGCCTAAAGGTCCAACATGCAACATGAGGTTGACGAGGTTTGTCTCCCAGCACCACACCGCTGCCCTCCCTCACCACCATTACCCTAACGTCCTCTTTCATCTCTGACATCATCCACAGCTGTCCACTACTCCACCCCCTCCCTCCTCTCCCAGCAGATGGAGAAAGCCATTTGCTTGATGTGCTGCGAGCGTGTGAGGCTGTAGACCGATTCATTGCAGCCGGTGACTCATACCTGTCCGCTGTCTCAACCCCCCTCCACTCTTCTCTGTCTCCCTCTGTCTCCTTCTACCTCTGTGTCCTCCTCTAAAGGCTAATCTGGTAGCAGCATTTGAGCAGAGTCTGGCGCTGATGACGGCCCGCCTGCAGACCCTGTCGGTCTCCTCAGAGCAAAAGGTATCTTGGTTATATCATGATGCTAATGAATGTTATACCACCCGTGACACAGTTTCCATTTATTTGTATAAGGAAAAGTGAAGTCCATGACACTTGGAGAAGCAAGCCATTAACGAATGATTGAAAGGCAAAGTTGAATATCATTCTAAAGAAATAGTTGTCAAAAACAAATACATGATGATGATGATGATAAATTATAAGTCTGATCATCGTTCAACTGCTTTATATCTGATCCTGTCAGTGGAAGAGAAGCTACCAAGCGACGTAGTTGTCCTGGAAATGAGAAGTGGGTCAAAGATTTGCATGGCAGGATTTCCACGTTGTCATCAGCCACTCAAGACAACCTGTCATCCTCGTTGAAAGCGGATAGACATTCCACAATCCTTAGTTCACTTACCGGCCTGTAAGCTAACGTGAACACATATTGATACTTTTTCCTTTTCAGGACTCTGAGCTAACTGACCTGAAGGATACCATCGAGATTCTGAAGGTCAAAAATACGGAGGCCCAAGAAATCATCCACGGGGCTCTCAGTAATCCGGACGTCGCACCTAAAGGTACAGAATATGCCGGGGATGTACAGTATGATTAGGACTGTTATCCAAAACACATGCAAAGATAACGATGGGAATTCCAAAGATATTCACTGTGCTCCCTTTTTCTCCTGGTATTTAGAACTGCTGATCAATCGCCAGAACTCCTCAGAAAGCATCTCCAGCCTCGCCAGCACCACCAGCCACTCCAGTATGGGTAGTCTTAAAGAGCAGGAGGCCAAGAAGAAGAAGAAGAAGAGCTGGGTGAGGACACACTGATTAGAAATACCGAGTTCAAATTAGTTTTAAGTTAATTAGAGCGCCACAAGATTGGGGGTTTACAACATCAGGAGTCCCAACATGCTGTGCTGGGAGAGAGAATTATTTTACAGTGATTTATGAATCAGATGTTTTCTTCAGATCACTAGAGAAAGGGATGGAAGCTACCAAACCGTTTTTAGTATTGAATTGTGCAATTCAGCTTGTCAGGGTTTGTAATTGGTCAGGTGTCTCATCAATGTCAAATTCATCAAACTTTTATTAGACGTAGATGCTCAAATTTCAAGATTCAAAGGGTTTTTGTCACATGTCTCATACTGTCCAATATGTGCAGTGAAATGCAGGGTTGCATAGTCTTGAGTCTGTGCTGAAAATCTAACGTGGAATGAAGATCTTATTGTATGAAGAATAACAATAAGAATATAATTTAAAGTAAGAAAAAGAAATGGTAATGGATACAAATTCAAAGATAAAACATTATAAATTAATGTAATAAAAGTAGTAGAATTTTATGTTTAGATTGGCCCAGAGTGTAGGTGAGCTGTTGGCTATTGTCAGTTTTTATTACTGTATGTTGTATTTGATCTGGAAAAAAGAAACTGGAGTCAGTCAGCCGCTGTCCTAGTTTGTTCTCCTGCATGTGTTCTTGTTCCAAATCTGTTATTAAGTATGACTCTGGTCTCTCCCTCATGCTGCCCTGCTTTTTATTTTAGGTCTTTGAGGTGAGTGATGTTGCTACAGTAAATAAATAAACCCCCTCCCCTTCTCCAGCCTGCATGCACTTTATGAGTCATACTTGTGATACGTTTGGAAACTTTCTGGCGTCCATGTCTTTCTAAACTTGATTCACAGAATCACTTTGTACCGTGTTTTGATCATATTAAATTGTTAGATTAAATGATAGAATCATGGTTTTATGTACTGATGTGATCTGCATGCCATTAAACTGTTCCGTACTGACATCAAACGGTTCAGTGAAGATGAGCGTTACTGTTGTAGAAGGTTTACATGGAGATGGGTTTTCAGAAACAGTATTTTATTCTGCGTACCAAAAGCTTAACAGGAAACAAGTGTGGATGACAACTCTCAGTGGCAAACATGGCTTATCTGATAGAAGCAGCTCAACACAAGTGCTTTAAAGAACTGCTTGTTAATTTGTATTATACTCGTATCATTTATTTCACTCTCATATGTCTTCTCTGTACAGTTACGCAGCTCCTTCAACAAGGCCTTTAGCAAGAAGGGCTCCAAGTCGTCAGGGCCGTATGCTGACATTGAGGAAATTTCCACCCCAGAATCCTCTGCACCTTCCTCCCCCAAAGTCCACCATGCTAGAGATAACCCTCCATCGTCAATGAAATCCTCAACCTCTGCATCATCATCAGGGTAAACCTCTCCCTGCCATTATCTCTTAAACTGACAGTACAGTAAATATCTGAATCGCATTATAACATGAATAAATTAGATGTTTATATTGATGTGAATATACAGTAGATTATTACAGAACTCTATGCTGTCTGTACACATATGTTATTGTATCTATGCTTATTTTTAAGAAAATAAGATAATAGTTCTAATATAGCTTTGTCCATAGTGGTCCTTCATTTATTATTTGAAAATGAGGTTTCAAGCTGACAGTCTGATGATCCTTGCTACCTTCACACATCTCTAATGTTGTCTTATTTGAACTGAATATCTCCAGACTCTGTGAAGGAGGTGACGTGGCGGATGATAAGGTTGTAACAGAACTGCGCACGGAGCTGTGGGAGAAGGAGCGTAAACTGACAGACATCCGCCTGGAGGCTCTGAGCTCTGCTCATCACCTGGAGCAGCTGCAGGAGGCCATGACCAACATGCAGGTATGTGTGATGTGTTTCTCTTCATTGTTTCTACTTCCCAAAAAACGTTTCTTGCTTTCAGTTCCTGCTGTTCACCTGTAGAGTTGTTAAAGGTGATTAGGATGCCAAACTTGAAAATCTCTGCAGTGTGTGCAAATATTTGCTGTTTGCAGATCTTTTTCGTTTTAATAAAAAGCAGTGTTTATCTTCAACTTGGAGTATTGGTTTCTGACTACATGTTATCTACTTGTTTTCTGGATTTGAGTTTTCTTTCTTTTTTAAGTTTGGCCAGTTTTCTACGATCATAGTTACATGCCAAGGTTCACCTTGTAATATCATTTATTTTCTAGTTTGATGTCTAATGTGTGTATGCTGTTGTGTGTTGTAATCTGTCAAGTCTATATTGTTTAAAAAAAATGAATTAAAAAACTTAATTATTTTTCCAACACATATTACCTTCAATACTAGAAATCTTTTCAGCATGCACTCACGAAGAATCTCCACTGCAGTCGTATTATGGAAGTGGCACTGTGATATGTGAAAATTGCAGCAACACTTTTGTCTGCAGGTGACAGTGGAGAACCTGAAGGCTGAGAACGACCAACTAAAGACAGGTGGCCTGTCCCCCTGTCCATCCCCTGGACCCTCCAGCTCCGTCTCCCAGTCCTCAGGTCTCACTGCTCTGGGAAGTTCTTCACCTCGACAGTCGGTAGCCATGCACATGCCCAAAAGCTACAGCAGAGGGCTGAGTGAGGGGAGCAGCTCAGGTACAGTTCAATCTCTGACGTGTTGACAATGTAGAGTCAATGGTTTTACCAATGGGGTACACATGTAGGCACAGCACTTGGATGAAATGGTATGAATGTAAAAAATTTATGAATTATAAATACTATATGGTTTGTTCTTGAATGGCAAATAAGTGAAATGAATGTAGTGCCTTTCTAGAAACACATTTACTTAATGACTGTATTATACTTTATGTGCAAATGTGTGTAATGTAGACATTTATCATTAATACTTTACTCAGATACAGTTTACATTAGAGTAAAACAGATACCTGGCCTGTAAATCCTCTCATTTATGTAATATACATTCATTTTGTGCACATTCTCCAAGCAAAAACGGAGGCATATTATAGTAATTTCACAATTTTTCCAATACCAATTATTAATCTGTGATTGCATTTTAGAGTATGACATTCAGGGTGTTTTACCCTTCACAGTTTACTCATTTCTACACATGAATTTACCACTACAAACTGCTTAACAATGACTTTGGTTCAGCATTCTGTGCAACATTTCCTTGTTATAACTATGACCTTCGAGAGGCTCAGTGCTGATTAACTAAAAAAAAACACAAAAGCAAAAAACTGTTGCTTACATCTTGATCTCACTTGTGTCACACATGTTACATGATCTTTCTTTTCTTTGTCTGTCCTCTTTCTTTGTCTTTTTTTTTTTTTTACTCCTCTGCAGACGTCCACGCTGCAGATTCTCTCAGTCTTTCCTCGCAGAGAGATGATCACCGTGTTCGGGTGGTGATTTGTGTTGCAGATTTACATGTCTTCAAAGATGTAAGTATGTTGTTTGTCATCCTTCCTTCTTCAACACCATAAACATGGTTTTAAATATTTGTGTGACCCATTTGTTGCACTTTGTATCAACAGGAGGTCAAACAGCAGGATTTCTTTGTCGGCACTGTCAGGGTGAATGGCAGGATGGACTGGCCCATGCTGGATTCAGCTGTAAGCCAGGCTTTCAAGGTGAGTTGCTTTCTTCTGACAACTTCATTCAATGTGACCTGAACATGAACTGAATGTACAGTTTGCATCAAGCATGTTCGCATTCGTGATCCAGCTGTCACATTAAATTTAGCATGTTGTCACTTCAAAGAGTTCAACTACTGCACTCTGGTGGAAACTGAGATACAGAAATAGCGGATGGAATCACGTTGGACAATAAAGCCAATAAAACCAAAGGGCTCGTGAGCAGGTCGTAACCCCCATTTACAGATCATGTTTACTTTCACCTTTGACAGGTATTGGAAGTTAGCTCTGAAACATCACAAGCGGCACTGTCTGTCTACACACACTAAAGCACACACTAAATCCTATTTACACAGATTTACCCCTATTCTTTTCATTCCAGGTGTACATAGCCAAGGTGGACCCCACTTCCAGTCTGGGCCTGTCTGCAGACTCCATCTACAGTTACAGTATGGGCCACATTAAGAGAGTGCTGGGAGGAGAAGCTCCAGAGACACAGCCCTCTCGCTGCATGTCCCGAGGCCCCACTGGCATCACAGTGGCTTTGAAAGGTCTGCGGGGAAATGTTTAATGTAAAATCATGTTAGGTTTAAGATTGAAGATTCACTTCTATAGACTTGGAAGTAAATAAATTCAGATGGCATAAGTACCATTTAGATGACATGAACGATTAGATTGTCAGACATTGTTTCCATCCCAGGAACTTTCCACAGGGACTAGGAACTATTGGAGGAACTCGGTGTGTTTCCACCGCAGTGACCAGCGTCTAAATTAAGTTCCGGGGACATTATTTTACCCCCCAAAAAAGTCCCTGCTTGGGGGGTAGTACTTTCCAACCTTTGGGAGTGGGGTTTGCAGCGCTGAGCATTTCTGATTGGTTAAGTACTCGCAGCATTCTACTTTTACTTACTTTTTAAAAATCGGTGGCCGCAAACCAGTTTGTTTTTGTTCATTGTGCTTCGGCAGAATGGAGTTATGGAAGAAAGCATACGACAGATGGACCGAAGACGAAGTCCAGGCTTTATTGAGCATTATCGAGCTCCTCCATGCTTACTGTTGTTGCAGTGCCGCACAAATAACGATGCCTGTCCGTCGCTTTATATGGCGTCATCGATGTTGTATAGTCGTGAGTAAAAATGACGTGTAAAAACAGCCGCCGCTTCTTCACACTCAGCGGACTAATTTGCCTAATCTTCGCAGGTCTTTAGCCCGCGGTGGAAACGCAGACAGCAACAGGCTAAAGGAACCTTTTAGCTACTTGAAAAGTAGTTCCTGGGATTATTATTATTATTATTAAGTTCCGGGTACTTTTGGTAGAAACGCGGCTTTAGAAAACAATCAGTCAGAAAGCATTGGTTTTGTGCTAACTATAGTACAGGCTCAAAGACACTATTTTGTAAAAAGCAAAAGATGCTTTTTCTTGCCTCTAGTCCATCAGAATTTGGGCTAATGAGATAAACTTCCTTATGCAAGTACTCAAATGTTGTCTTTCTGCAATAGAGCCTGTTGGAGTCAGTCCAGCTTCCATTTTCAGTGCCATCTCGTCAGTTCAGAAACACAAATCTTTTGATTGAAAGCTGCTTCCACACTCATATATTGATGCATACATAATCAGGTTTCTTTTGTCAGTCACTACTAGTCTCTACTAAGTGCAAATCCTCATGTCTGTCTGCTTATCAGAGCGACCACATCTGGACCTGTCTGTCTTTATTACCATATTATCTAGTGTTGCTTTTTTTACTTTACAACTCTTCTTTACGTCCAATTTAGTTACATTGAACTGTGAGCCGTCCTCCTCATCATCGACCAAAACGTAAACTCAAGTGACCCCACGGCAGCTGATGAACTCGTCAGTTCAACAACGTTATATATTGCTTTTCTGGAAATAGCCACAGTTCTAGATTTATTTGGTTAAATTATGCATACAAACTTAACATCTACTACTACAGATTTATGTGACTTACATACATTATATTTCTGTAACAGCAGTGTTTTGGTTTGCGAGTAGCACATATGTGGAGCCCATCAGTGATTCTAAACCGGAGCTGTGATCAGTGAGGAGTGTCGAGGGTTCTGGTTTGGTAGTCGACCCCTCTCCACCTTTGCATGCAGGAATGCAAGGAGCGACATGCTAGGAGAGTTGGGAAAGCAGCGGCAGCCCAGACAGGGCTATGGGTAACATGATCTCAATGCAGCCAGGCCCAGCTGGTCGACCAGCCTCAGACACATGGGCCCCATAGATGCTAAGGCAGAACATTAGACTCCTGCAGGCTGGTGGGGGTGCACAGACTCCCTACACTTGATGCAAAGTTATTTTCAGAGCGAAATGCTTCAACTCCATGTTGCTTATCAAAGACATGCGAGGTGATATAAATCCATTTTCACAATATCTTCTTATCCAGGCTCTTCCTCTTTGTAATGTATGTTCCTTTTGGTAACAGAGGAGCTTGAATATCAAGTGTCAAACCACGGTTTATCACCTATTCTAATTTGTGCTTTGTAATTAACAGATAGTCATCAACCTCATTGTTTATTACAGCGCAGTCCATTCTCACTTTTCCTCACTATGTTCAGGTTTGAAGGAGAAGTGTGTGGACAACCTGGTATTCGAAACCCTCATTCCCAAACCCATGATGCAACACTACATCAGTCTGCTACTCAAACACCGCCGTCTCATCCTGTCCGGGCCGAGCGGGACGGGTAAGAGCTACCTGGCTTCCCGGCTGGCCGAGTACCTGGTGGACCGCAGCGCCCGCGAAGTCACCGAGGGCATCGTGGTCACCTTCAACATGCACCGGCAGTCATGCAAGGTGACCGAAACGGACAACCTGTGTGAATCTGTACAACAGTGGATTATTTGGCGTGTCATGTTGTCCGCTACCTTTAGTCATCTCTCGTCACCTCTCTCTCTCTTTCTCCTTTCTCTCCGCAGGATCTGCAGCTTTATCTCTCCAACCTGGCCAATCAAATCGACCGGGAAACCAGCACGTCGGAAATACCGCTGGTAGTTATTCTGGATGATATTCATGACCCTGCTTCCATCAGTGAACTTGTCAATGGTGCTCTCACCTGCAAATATCACAAATGGTAAGCTCCACATACACAGACTGAAACAAGCTGCAAGAGTATTTCTGTGATTATTCAATGGGACCTAAACTGTAATATTGTTCCTGCCCCTCAGTCCGTACATTATTGGAACAAGCAATCAGCCAGTGAAGATGATAGCGAACCACGGCCTCCATCTCAGCTTCAGGTTGGTTAAAGGAACGGTTGTGAAAGTATTTTCTTCTCCTGCACTTTTGTCTTATGTGGTATGGCTGAATGTGTCTAGTATACAAGTATACAAGTCAATTCAATAAAAGCAGATCAATAGTAAAGTGTAAGTTAATGTGTTTATATGTTATCTGATACATTATGATTTAATACAGTTTGATTTTGCTCAGTGCCATGAATACCAATAATGAATTTACTTTGTTATGGTTGAGACCCAGTGACCAAAAAAAAAAAACATTGCCTGCTAGCCTGCTGATGTACACACTGTATTTTGATCTGACTTTTCTCATGTGCTTTTCGTCATGTTAGGATGGTGACCTTCTCCAACAATGTGGAGCCAGCCAACGGCTTCCTGGTGCGCTACTTGCACAGGAAGCTGATGGAGTCAGAGGATGAGAGAAGCTTGACCAATGAGGACCTGATCAGGGTCTTAGACTGGGTGCCCAAACTGTGGTATCATCTGCACACCTTCCTGGAGAAGCACAGCACGTCGGACTTCCTCATTGGTATGAAACACACTCTTATCAGGACAGGGCATAACTTTAGGGCTGAAGAAAGCTGCTTTTGTATTTTGAGGGGAATATTGAGAACTTTATTTGTGTGCATGATGTCAAAGTGTGTTTGTCCTTAATGATGTTCTTTCTCCTCCCGTGTCTCCTCAGGCCCCTGCTTTTTCCTGTCCTGCCCAGTCACGGTGGATGAGTTTCAATCGTGGTTCATTGACCTTTGGAACCACTCTATTATTCCTTACCTGCAAGAGGGGGCCAAGGACGGCATCAAGGTGAGAAACCACAGACAACAAATCTAGAAAATGGTCTCGCAAGTATTAGATTTTTCCTCACGAAGTGCTGGTGGCTTCCCTTTCACAGGAAGAGCTGCGCTCTAATTTTACTGTTGCTGGTATGTTGTGACACTTCAGGTCCACGGACAGAAGGCGGTATGGGAGGACCCAGTTGAGTGGGTGAGGGGCACCCTCCCTTGGCCGTCCGCCCAGCAAGACCAGGCGAAGCTGTTCCACCTGCCTCCCCCCAGCATCGGTTCCAGCAGCCCTGGTCAGCCCCTTGAGGAGAGGCCTCACAAGGAGACTCCACCCAGCTCCATGGAATCTGATCCACTGGTAAGAGAGAACACTTCATGGTCCTTTCTTGTGATTTTTGTCAGAATAATCAGCTTTGTTTAATACCTAAAACTGAAATGGATCTTTTAAGATTGCTGATTTCTCGACTCTCTCTTCTTTGTTATAGATGGCAATGCTTTTGAAACTCCAAGAGGCTGCCAATTACATTGAATCCCCAGACAAAGAAGACCCTAGCCTGCCTAAACTTTGAACACAAAGCTCACACTTAACACTTAGCACTTCAAATTTAATTTTTTTTTGTCCACTGTAATGACGCGGTGCACATTCAGGAACAAATGAACCCTCAGAAATGGTTGTAGGGTGATTTAAACTGTCATTCCCGCAGCAGGTTAAAAGTGTAACTGGGTAATTACAAATCATCTTAACACATACAGTATTTTCAAAAGTCTGTTCACAAGTCTCGAATGAAAAGCTATATTGTATGACTTTCCTATATATTTGACTGGATGACATTCACTTCAGTTCACATCCCTTTACCGCCATGTTAGCCCTCAGTACTCTTAGATCGGTGCTAATAGATCACTATGAAACTCATCACCTCAGCACTTAGACTTCAGGTGACTTCTGCAACAGCAAACGCAGTCCATCCTGTTTTGTGCACTTGTGCATCGTGGGATATGGAGTGCTTGTCAACAGGAGCCGTTTCTCAATTATGGTGACTCATTTTGGAAAAGAGTATGACAGCATGACAGATGCTACTGTTTATCGCAAAAGTTCTTTCGTACATATCTACTGTATGAGCCTTCAAAGGCCAAATCTTATGCATATGCAATCCTGAACTTTACAACCCGAGCAGGTGAAACAAGTAAAATGCCTTAAGAACAAAGACGTCAATGTCACCTCAACTTCAGCAGAGTATACTGGTGCTTTCATCAATATCATCCCAGCTAAGACTGTCAGAAATCAGTTATTTCTTTAACTCTATACATTATTTATTTCAATTAATCAGCTTTTTTTACAATATGAAATGATAAAATATTCTAGGATAAATTATCAGTATACGTTTTTACATCTTCTTTATCATTTCTATGGCTTATAAGTTGAAAAATTAAACTTGCTGTCATACTCTTTTGCTTAAAACAAAAGTTATTTATTAGTGACGTGAGTTCATCACTTTGTCGCTGCACAGTACCATATTTTCCAAGCACGTAATTAAGTTTTACGAACTGTTTTATGTGAAACAAGCGGTGTCACCAATGTTGCCATATATATCAGGTATTAGATACACAGGGATAATATAACATAACAAACACCCTCTGATTAAACAGATTGAGCAAATGCTATTTGAATCCAGATTTCGATTGTGAATTCAGATTTTTTTCTGTAACATTTATCAAGGAAAGTATACATTTGTTTCAAATCCCCCCCACCCACCCCCCAATATTCAGAGTAGTTACTGTATATATGTGTATGTACATACAATCAGGCTACATTACAGTTATTTATCTATATTAGTTGGTGCAAATATCTAATATACTGAACCAAATACTGTACTTTAATCATGCATATTGACTGTCAAGTTAGGGGTCTAAGTTCAACTATGAATGTATAGAAAAGATTTATAAAACAACCATTTAACAGTATCAATCATCTAGTAGGTGCTTTTAAAGTAAGCCTTATCACAAAGCAACACTGCAAAACACTTTTAACAATGGCTGAGTAGAGTGACTTTAAAGCTACCTATGCCCATTTCGTTTGCAACAGTTCATGCACTTCACAAACAGAATTAAAAATCTCGTTCTTAATGTCACTCGTGCTTATTATCATCATTTAGGTACGTATGGTGCTCTTTAACAATGTCCCGAACTGTCGTAGTGTTCAATAAAGATCTTGTAGACTTTCAGGGTAGGTTAGCGTGTGAGTTTTGTGTCATAGAGCTGTCAAACGCTAAAGAAACGTGAAATAGATCCGGGAGATCATTTCTGATATTTTTTAGGACGTGTTGTTGAAGAAGTGTTGAAGACATTACGTGGAGACAGTGGAGTCATGTGAGACATTGTATGGTGTACGCCCATGTTGATGTCGTACGGTATTCATATATCTAAGAACATTTTGGGTACGCAGCACAGTGACAAACTGATTATGGAGAGTACTTGTTCCACAGCAAAAGATTTAAACACTTTTTAAGGTACTTTGTGTAGGTTTTTGTTAAGAAGCCCTAATGGAGCAAATGACAGACAAAGCACATGGTCGTGCAAGTGGTGCCGAAATAGTTCACCTGTTCATCCCAAGCTGTGTCATTGTTCAGGTGCTCAGACTACGACTTCACATGTACATAAATCCTGTAAATGAATGTCAGACCACTTTTATGACAGCTTGATAAGAAAGTTTAACGTTAGAAATTGTGTCTGAGCTGCTTGTTGCTTCGTTATTGCACTGTTTGCATACGGCTGAAACTTAAAGCCAATCCGCAGCTCTGATTGGTCACCTGTAAACAAAAGAAAATGAATGAATTAAAGACATCAAAGAGCAAAAAAAAGGCCAAATGGCTAGTGACTCTCACAACGGTCACGTGCTGTTTGAGAATAATTTCAGTTATTGTAAATATTTCAGGTATTAGACAGTATTACCAACCCCACCCTGGTCTGTTTCTGCAGGTTAATAAAAGCCATCAGCCCGAGCTTCTCATCTCATCCACTGGTTGTTGTGCCTGTTGCTCTGTAGTAGCTGTGATTTGTGTTTGCTTACTAGTGTATCAGGACTATGCAGCAACTTCTACTGGTGTTGGCAATCAGCAAATGTCTGAACTTCACGAGCGAACGCAGCGTGTTTTCATCTGGTCTGTCTTTGCGTTCCTAATTTGGGCCAAATTGCATCAGAGGATAAAAGCGGAGGCTTGTTTTAGCAGGTGATACCGAGCCTTAAAAAGGGGAGGATTTGTTTGCCGTTGCATTGAGAACAGGGTTCATAGATTGTAGTTGAAGAAATAAAGCTGTTTGGAAGCTGTTTCGTGTGTTTTGTCCTTATGAATGGCAACAAAAGTATAATAACTGGACTTGTAAATGGTCAAATGACGATAAACAAAAAGAAGATTAAAAATCTAAGTTTGAGCCTGAAATAGTTGGCCAGAAAGAGCACTTCACTGTTTGCAGTTGATTTTAAGTAGACTCAAACCAGTTAAAGAGGTCAATCTGATATCTTAGGCCAATACAGGTTGCTGAATAGTCATATTTTTGCAAAGCTTGTTGTGGACTAAACTAAGATTTTAAAAGATGTTATGCGGTATCTAATGTCACTGACGTGCAAATGTTAAGGGTTTCTAAGTGTTGTAAATGCATGTAAACTTGCTGTGTGATGAGAAAAAAAACGTTAACATTGTATTGTTTAGGAAAATCATTCTAGATAATGTTTTTTCCTTTTTAATACTCAAATATTTGATATTTCTTTTCTTTTTTTTCTAAAGAATCCTTTGTAAAACTTAATTTCTCTATTTTGTACAGGACATCATTGTAAAGATTGTAAATAGGTCAGCATTCTGAATGCGGCAACAATCATTGAGGAGAGGGAAAGAAAGAGTCATCCTTGAGAGAAAGGTATATTTCTTCAGTTGGGTCCAGTACATGGATAAGGCAGGTTTCTGAAGGCTTTCATCCACCTATCACTGGTTGTTGGAATCAATAAAATACATGTTATATTTATTCTGTTGCTTCTTGTGTGTCAATTTGACCTGTTATTAAGAACTATAAAAAATAATGTAGTAATGCATTTGCTTTAAGTAACAATGAAGGCCCTATATGAATGTAAGTTAATGATTAAATGTTAAAAATCAAGTCATTTTTCAGTTCCATAAACAAAGTTAAAACACATGGGATCATAAATACCACCAAACTGCTCCATAGCTCATGGTTTTATTATATAGATCCATATTTATATTTATATATTTTCATTTAATCAGGCCACAGTCTGTAGTGGAACATTTAAGGATGCAGTGAGTGTTGATGAGTGAGACCAACAGACATGGTGGTCTGAGTCATACATGGTGCCCAGTATCTGTTACATGTAATTCAAAGGGGGCGGTGCCTGAACCTGCTGAGCCCTATATAAGCCTGCCACCCCCGCAGGAATAACGGCATTGGATACAGTTTTAAGGACTTAACCGAGTTGGGAATTAGCTGCAGCCTCCAACATGCCGTCCAAGCCTGCCCCAATCAAGAAGGCGGCTAAGAAAGAACCAGCCAAGAAGGAGGAGGAGAAGGCTCCGGAGCCGGCTCCTGAACCCGCGCCAGAGGCTGCTCCTGCCGAGGCCGCCCCAGCCCCCGCTGAGGGCGAAGCAGCACCTGCTGAGGCCGCACCTGCTGAGGGAGAAGCCCCTGCCGGGGGAGAGGCCCCTGCTGCACCGCCAGCTGAGGAGCCCAAACCCCCCACCCCTCCACCCGCAAATGGTAATGCACCGAGCGCAGCGGCGCGTAAACCATGATTTACCGATTTACCTCAGTGGAGGCGCCTTGGATTAGTTGTTTAACCTTTTAATTTAAGACAAAGTAGTGGGTTCATCTCACGGTAAGCACGCGGTAACCTTTACGCACGTGCGCTTGTGCGCGCTCAGTGTGAAGGTGCCGTGGGTAAGTGGTGGAAGCCATCGACATAAAACGCAAACTGCATGGTTACTGCATAAACCGCCTGCTTGGACTCTTTTAGCATCTGACTACCTCATTTCCAAAAGTTACTTTAAGTCTTACTCATGCGCTTTTTGCGCTTCAGTGGCACATTGCCTTTTTCAGCAAAACTGTGTGATGTTAACTTGTAAAGTCGTTGCTAATATGCGCTTTTATACCTCAGTGAAAGCTCCATCTTGACGACAACAAGCAAACATTAACAAACCTAAATATCTAAATAAATTACCTGGAAAAAAAACTCTGGTCAAGGTGGTGACACTGGTTTGCTGTGCTCACTTTACATGACGTATAACGCATATTAACAACACCTGTTTTATTAAAAAGTTTCTTTACTATTTCTAATATTTAACATCATCTTCAGTGTACATTGATTCAGGCATCATTATAACCTCTAATTTCTACATCTGCTGCTCCCACTGATGAAGCTGCTGCTCCTGTTGCTGCAGATCAGCCAGCCCTGAGAGGAGTATCTCACTGACCACCTAACTCAGCGATTTCTGCTCACTTTGACTTTTCCTTTTAGATTTAACCTCTTTCTCATAACATTTTGAAAATGTTCAAAATGTTATATATCTGCTGATATCTTCTAACTTCTAATACCAGTTGCTGAGGCCCCTGCTGATGGTAAAACAGTGGATTAACACAGATCTTATATAGTATTATTAAAACTTAAACTTCCTACAGTAAAGCTAGCTGCACTAATATCTAATGCTAATATCTTCTAACCTCTAACATCAGCTGCTGCTCCTGCTACAGAAGAAACACCAGCTGCTGCCGCTGAGGCCCCTGCTGATGGTAAAACAGACTGTCACATGAGCCACAACAGATATCTTATACTATTAAGTATTATTAAATGTGAATCTTCAGCCTCTTACGATAAAGCTAACTAAAGCTAAATCACTAACTGACTTCTTTATAACACAGTCTGCAGTCACGACACACATTATCATCTGTTCGAACATGTCTCATCTGCTTCATGCACTAATTATTAATATCTAACATTTAATAATAGCTGCCGCCGCAGAGGAAGCTGCTCCCGCTGCTGACTCCGAAGCACCTGCTGATGGTAAACCAACCTGCAAAAACAGAACACGTTCCTGTTCACTCCTCTCTCTTTAATACCTGAGGTGATTTTGTCATGTGAGACAAACTGGATAAAAATCCCTTCAGTGTTAGCATGGTAGTTCCTTTGACCTCCCAGTAAGGGAGACAGGGAGCTGTGAGGTACACAACTGGATTTTATTTGATGCTGCAGCATCGCTCTGCTCAATACATGCTGCCAATAATAATAATAATGCCTATTTAACATCAGCTGAAGCTGCTGAAGCGCCTGCACCAGAGGAGCCTAAACCACCCACACCTCCACCACCTCCACCCAAAGGTAACCCCCTATTCAGAAAGAAAACTTTCATCACTTGTTCTTCTTTTTTTATTACAGTGTTAAAATAAAGAAGTACGTCCTCACCTCTTATGAACCTCAACTTTGAATCGATTTCTGCCATTCGCAAATGTCAGTTGAATAATTTCATGTTTTTTATGGCATCTGCAGAGCCTACAAGTGTCCCCCTGGATCTGTTTATTGAGGATAAGAATGACACTTCAGTTACTATCATTTGGAGCCAGCCAGAGACCGTCGGATCATCCGGTCTGGATGGATACACCATTGAAGTCTGCAAGGATGGAAGTAAGTCCTGCTCTGCTTTCGACCAGGTGCACTGAATACTGGCATGTGCACCAAAGGGGTCAGATTATTAATACACGTTGACAAAAATGTCAGCTGACCTTTAAATTATTTTGAAAGCTTTTATTTAGGTTTTTACATTAAGTATCAGTATGTCTGTCATATCTATATCACTCATATCTATAATTATATCTATAATGTTTAAATGCTTTTTAAATACACTCAGGAACATGTTAAATTGCTGTTTTAATGTGGGTCAGCCATATCGGTTGCAGCTGTCTCTGAAGTGTCACAGGCAGAGTTATATCATGAGCTACCTAACTTCTCCCTACAAGGAAAGAGGCATTTCAGGAGCTGCTGTGTCTTGCTGGAGGTCCTGCTTTTAGACTTACAGCCCTAAGCTTATATCAGCAGCAGTTCAATGTAGGCTTGATTTAGCAGACAGGGCACGCTGATTACCCACAGAACAGCAATTTTATGTCTAATACAAAAAATGTATGTACATAAACGCTCTATTTCCATTACAAAGCTGCACAACAAGCATGGTTTAGTTCTGTTCCTCTCAGTCTGCCTGCAGTTTTCACAGTCAGCATGCTATATAATCACAGTCTTTATCCTATAATATCAAGATAAACAAAAGCTCTGCAAATTGTACCAGTCTGCCTTCACTTTGTATAATTGTCCCACTCAGCTGAGGACTGGAAGGCAGTCAATGAGGAGGTGCAGAAGTCCTGCCGCTACGTTATCAAGAACCTGACCACCGGCGACCGTCTGAAGATCCGTGTGGTGGCTGTGAATGCCGGCGGCCGCAGCCCCCCTGTCACCCTCCCCGAGGCTGTGCTGGTGAAGGAGGTCGCTGGTGAGAAGTGTTCACAAAGACAGGAAGCGAGATCCATTTCAGCACAGAACATAACATATATTAACAACAGAGTACATTTTCAGCACGATCAACTACTTACTCTGTAATTTTACCACTTGATCACAAAAAAAAAAAGAATCACAAAGAATGTAAGATAAAGAAACTTTGTTAATCCCACACATTTAAGTGTCACAGCAGCAAAATGAAGGACCAGAACAATTGCATCATATAGATAAGTAACCTTTAAAAAAAAAAAAAACTACAGTACTATATACAACATGAGCATCTATTATATAGAGGAATCCACAGAAAACAGTGGGAAAAGGGTCAGAAATAATACACAGAAAAAAAGGAGAGGAGCCATTAAATGCAAAAAAGTGAGAAAATTTAATACAGGCACTCAATGGCATCGAGAACACAAAAAAGAAGGCTTTTTGAAGGCTTTTTTCTGCGTATCTTCTACTACCAGTATAGCCAAAATGAAGCAAAAATAAAAGGTACTAAATACAATTAAACCATATATATTTCAATAGTAACTACAAAGTGTAAGATGTTGAACAGCATGGGTCTGGACCTTAACTCCCACATGACCAAAAATTTAGATCAAATTGCAAACAGGTCTAATTTTAATGACAAATAAATGTTTATTTAAATTTGTAATGGTTTTATTCTACCACAAAAAGGAAGAAAAAAGAAAACTCATGATAGACGAAGTCATATTATGTGATTACATACTTTCTCTCACATGCTACACAATAAGCTCGATCCATTTGTAAAGTTAAACAAATAAGGGACTTAGAATTTGACACAGGTCTGGCCTAAACTTTATAGGGCCATTTATTACGGGAGAGGGGAGTTGTAAAATGCAGGAGTCAAAACGAAGCAGCTCAGCAATGTTTTCCTCTCAGCTGTCCGTGTCCTGTTGGCACGTACCTGCAGTGTTAACGGTATAAAACTGTGGTCTTCTCACTCGTTTCCACTTTGAGTTGAAAGGCTGATCCACCCAACCACAGTGTGATAATTACGCACTTGTTAAGTAGACGGTTTTACTGATGCTGTACACCTTACAGTGTTAATCATAGACAGTATATCTAAAGAGATGATGATGATAATGATGATTGGACCCTGAGGGCTTTAAAAGGAGGAGCTGCGTTACTTTGGCTCACTCACAAACCATCGTTATGCGTAATGGAGATCTGAACAGGGAGGGGAAGGCAACTTGATCCCAGCTGGACGGGCAATATTTCAATAGTCACGTCCATGTTCACTGTCATGTTCGCCATAGCAGGCGGTCCACATATAGAAACTTGAATGAATGGTTTCCGACAAAATGACCACAAAGCTTTGGGAAAATAGCTGGGATGTCACCGCTATTAACATGGATTTTTCTGTGGAGGGGTTGGCATTGCTTTGTGCTCCCTGCCAGGACTCATGCTGAGGGAGTGTCAGGCTCTTTTCCGCAAGATCGATGGTGACAAGTGATCTGACTGCAAGCAGGTGGGGTGCTGTGGGGGAGGAGAGGGGGTGGAGGGTAAATTCCAGCGTGTCCCGTCTCTGCGGCGGGGGTGGCAGATATGGATCTAACTTCTCAGGTAACACCCAAATCTCATGACACTTCTAGAGATTCACTGTTTATTTTGAAACATGCCACTGACTTTACAGGGAGAATGTTCATTAGGCCTTATCCTCTCCGTATGAAGTGATAAGACACTTGACATGTGTTGTATTTCTTCTAATCTGCACCGAGTCATTTATCTTCCAGTTTATGTTTACAAATCTGTTGCCTTTAGGAGCCCTCTAATAGTCTCTGTATCCCTCTTAATTCATCTATGATTTTAATGCATTCTGATTTGAGCGGGAGTAACTGAAGCTCATGCGTCATGAGGGGAGGTGATATACTACAGTACGCCGGCTTTATTTAGAGTCCTGACAAATGTTGCTCTGCTGGACTCAGCAGGTGGTGCGTCTCACCAAATCACTTTTACAAATGAGCCTCAGCAAGATACTTCTGAGGCTTAAGTATCATTTCAAATGTCACAGTGGCAAACTACCATCATGATTTTCTTTTTATGATAATTTATGGGCTATTTTGGGATTTGTTCTACCTAATACACAGTGGAGGGAGATAGGGAAGCTTTTACATGGTACACACCTCACGACTGTGATATTCTCATACGATTCCCTACCTGCAGTTTTACACCCCTTCCTCTTCTTCTTTCATGTGTCATTTCAACTTAACTTGTCCCAATTTTACTTGTCAGCTTGCTTTTAACTAAGGAAGAAAAAAAAGAAATCACGGATAAGATATAGTTAAAAGTTGTATGATGAGTTTGAGTGAATATTAAATAAACAAAGACATATAAAACAACATTAGGCATTAAAAAAAATGTTTTATGGTTTATATTTTTACTGATTTTTGCAATGTAAACGAAAACACAAAGATTCTCAAAGAGGCAAAGTGTTGAAAAAAATACAATATGTAGCCCAAAAGACACACACGTATACAAACATACATATGTATACACATAAATATACACCAATATTACCTATCCTGCTTTTCATAGATTCCTGTCTTCCAATATTATGTGCAAATTCTCATTTTATTTACCTTCATCATAATCTATACAAAGCCCTACTTGTCGCATGTTCTGTTTTGTTGCTTTAACACGTCATGCCATTAAAAAACAATAAAATGAAAGGTATGCACCACCGAGTAGACAGATACAGAGCAAAAGGGATAAAGGGATACTTAGAATAGAGTTACTTTTACAACCAGTTAAACCACCCTGATGGCACCAGTGAAAATTCCCTGGCTAGGATGGGCTTAGATCAGCTCAGCAGGTTTATCGATTTCCTCAAGAGATTTGTTGGTTGCAAAAGAAAATGAAATCCTCTAGTTCCACTCCAAAAATCTCCTAACAGATCCTAACAATCCTTTTCAGGCTATTTCTTCCTTTCGCTGTTCCCCTGTGGAACCAGCAGATAAAATAACTTCTAAAAGGCTCTCAATGAATGATGTATAAATGTTGACTTACTATAATAATCAGTGGTTCTTTCATTCATTTTTCTCTCCAGATCGTCCCAAGGTCCGCCTGCCTCGTTTCCTCAGGCAGAGATACGTCGCTTACGTTGGAGATAAGATCAACCTGACCATCCCCTTCACAGTAAGCTGACGATGACTGTATCTTCCTGTAAATGCATGATAACTGCTCAAATATCACTGTCTGACTTCTTTTCTTTTTACCAGGGCAAACCCAAACCTGTGGTCAGCTGGACAAAGAATGGGCAGCCCCTGGACACAAAGAGGGTGAACATCCGCAGCACTGACAGAGACAGCATCCTGTTCATCCGTGCATCCGAGAGAGACGACTCCGGAGTGTATGAGATGAGTGTGAAGGTGGATGACTTCGAGGACAAGGCTTCACTCATCCTCCAAATCGTTGGTGAGCAAAATGTTTGGATTGCGTCAAAAAAGAGGAAATGCGATTGGTGTGTCTGAGATGCAGTGAAGTGTTTTGGACGATTGTTTTTATTTTGATGAGATGAGATTTAAAACTGTTGAAGTATTACTTGATACCTAATCTGCGCCCCGGTTGTTCACAGAGCTGCCAGGGCCTCCTGCCAGTGTAAAGATTGTGGATACCTGGGGCTTCAATGTTGCTCTGGAGTGGACTCCACCCACCGACAACGGAAACACAGAAATCACAGGTTACACAATCCAGAAGGCAGACAAAAAGACTGGAGTAAGTTGTCAGTATCAAATGGTGTCTGTCTGCGCGGTCGCAATAAATTATATATGATGATTATTAATAGAGGGATAAATTACAAACAGTAAATCCTGAATCCTCAAAACGTCCCCCGGTAATTAATCACGTCTTCACTGTGTGTGTGTGTGCGTGTGTGTGTGTGTGTGTGTGTGTGTGTTGTGTTGTGTGTGTGTTGTGTTGTGTGTCTACAGGACTGGTTCACTGTGTTGGAGCATTACCACAGACTGAATGCCACCATCTCCGACCTCATCATGGGCAACACCTACAAGTTCAAAGTGTTTTCTGAAAACAAGTGTGGAATAAGCGAGAATGCTACTATTGCAAAGGGGGAGGCCAAGATCACAAAGACAGGTAACTTTCTCTTTGTGTTGTTACCCGGCTATCATTTATTACTTTATTCATTCAGTAGCAATGTATGAAAATCATATCTTTAATTGTTCCTGTTTCCTCTGAAGCTGTCTCATTAATCCCTCCTTAGCTTTCTAATTTTGTTTTTGACAGTTTCTTAAATACTGACCCTGTATTGACATTGCTGTTACCTGCTAGTAGGCTTTCACTCAGCTACATGGATTCAGATTTGAGCATGGAAGATCATTCTTGACCTTTGGGAAGAGTGAACGTACTGTAAATAATCTAAATAATAAATAATCTACAATCAAAAGTCCACTTTCAGCAGTCCCTGAGATGCGGTTGGAAGCTCAGAAAGCTAGTAAGTGGACCTTTGAGCTTAGTTTGTTTTGTTACAGAATCAGACTCAACTAATAGCATTTTATTTTCCAGTCATACACAGTAAGTTCCTTTATTGACAAAGATGTAATCCTACGTACAATTGTAAGAGTACCAGAGATGAGCATGCTCCCTTGTACAGTGTCAAAGTATCATTCTATCATTCTTCAAACTAATGGGCCAAAAAAGACTCAATTTTGACATACAATTTATCAACTAATGTGTATAGTAGGAGCTTTATGGTTAAGTCTCTTTGTCTTCCATCCTCCAGGTATTGAATACAAGCCTCCTGAGTACAAGGAACACGACTTCAGCGAGCCGCCCAAGTTCACCACCTCTCTGACTGACAGAGCCACCACCGTCGGCTACAGCACCAAGCTGCTGTGCTCTGTCAGGGGATGCCCAAAAGTACAGTAACATTTTTTTTTTTTTTTTATGCTCGACCAGCATCATGCCGTGCCCTTTTTCCCACTAATCTAACAGCTTCAGCAAAACATTAGCACCACAATAGCACCAAAAGCTAGCACTGGGACTCCATAAACTTCTTGGTGCGCTCATGTGAAAATTCGAGATTCAACATATCATGTTTGAAAAACTGATATTCTTTAAACAGCACCTCTGCTAGCACATAGTTTGCCTTCCAAGTTCGATACCCCGACAACGTAGCTCATAAATTCAGTGTGTTTCAGCTACCAAATCTCAAATTTTGGAGGTCATAGAGTGTCATTGAACACACCACCAAGGCAGAATTCTCAAAACAACCTTGCTGACTGCTGACAAACACAACAATAGTAATACAATAAATTTGACAAATATAAATAAATTGGACTAATGCTTGCTATGATAAATTATCTCAAACAAGTCACTGCCAGTTGATTTTCATACAGTTTGTGAAATGAATGGAAAGAAAGGGCTCCCTCGGAGGAAGGGATGCAGTCTAAAAACTTAATGGTATGTTTTGGGAAATGGTTGGCAGTTATGTAACGGCTAAAACCTACAAAACCACTGATACACAGGTTTAACTAGCTGTAATTTTTAATTGATGACCAAGTGTGCATTCAGGGTTTGCTAGATTATACTGTAACACCAGTGGTGCCACTGTCAGCAGCCTGGCTTTGAGCTGATAGATGAGAGTATAAGATCTTCACCTGGCCTTGTTAGCCTCCTGTTTGGGCTCATAATCCCACCGAGGACGAAAGTGTAGATGGTCTTGATGAGAAGGCTAGAAATGGTATTCTTTGCTGTTGAAGCAGGGGAGGAGGAGAAGAGGCCGTAAGGGTGACAGGTCAGCGGGGAAGTGGGGTCACATGTGTAACATTCCTGGTTGGGGGTACCATGTCAGTACCTTTAAAATCCCAAACCGGGTGTGTGCTGTGTGTTCACTTCAATCAAAATGTTTTTTTTCTTGCCAAGTAGCACAAACATAAATAGAAACACCACTGCTGCGTGTCTATCTGTGAGAGGATGGGTTTAATTACCATACTCCTGTAGGAAAACATGCAAAAATCACATGTTTTGCTCATATAAATCTGTGTTTTTTTTTTCTACAGCCCAAGGTTATATGGATGAAGAACCAGATGATTATTGGTGACGACCCCAAGTTCAGGCAGATCTGCGTCCAGGGTATCTGCTCTCTGGAGATCCGCAAGCCTGGTAACTTTGACGGAGGTGTGTACTCCTGCAAAGCCAAGAACGATCACGGAGAAGCAACTGTCAGCTGCAAGCTGGAGGTCAAACGTAAGTCAAGATCTCCTTTTAATCTGTTTATGGGCGTAATAGTTGTATTTAAGTTTGCTTTACCGGTGTTTGAGTTTTAACCTTCTGAAAGCCAATACCTTGTCTTTCTGTTAAACAGAGCCGGCGATTGCAGATGCAGAGAAGAAATAGGTCAACATTCACATTCTCACAGGTGAGAAATGATTAGGATCTTGCCTGTCAACCTTATAAAATATACATGAGAATATAGTCTTTTGGAGTAAGTTGTCACTCGTTCAGTTGCACAGCATGGATATTTGTGAAATAGCTTAACAATTAAACTGCATGTATTGGATAGGTTGGATAGGTTGATCTATAAGAGTCCTGAGGTGACATCTGCCGTCTCCGTGACTTACTTTCCATACATGGAGGGCACTAAACTTGGAAAAGGTGGCCTCTGCCTCTGAAAGAGTCCAAGAGGTAGCACCCATAAATTAAATCTGTAATGGCTCCTCGTGTACTCGGTTAGGTGACTTAATCACATTTCCTTGACTCAGCAGCAGCAGCAGCAGCAGCAGCAGACTCCTTTAGGACACTGAGATACAGCATTTTATTTGCAGGTTACTCTCTCAATACTAACACAGTTTAAACCTTTTGGAGCTTTTATCTGTGTAATGTCGTAGTTTAATCAATACTGAATTGCTGGATGAAGCTTATTTTTAACACAAATATTTAAAAACAGAGCAAAACAGAACTTTGTTTTAAATGTATGCCTTGTTTTCTTTTATTCTTTTATGTGCTTCTGAAACTGCAGTACTGACTCCCTTTTTAACACCTGTTGCTGTTATTTGTTCATCTGTTGCAATCCCAAATTAGGAGCAGACGGAATGAGGCCTTTGCAGCATAAGGTGCGTGACACTATTAGCGTTTCCAAAACTGTCGTCCACAGTTATAAATAAAAATGTTGCTTTAAAATGACTTCTGTATCTTTACAGGAAGGTGCTGGATCCTGGAAGAACATGTATATATGGCTGGTGACCACACTACCAAAGGGTTGTTGCCTGTGACCTCTTTCCGAGTGTTACCCTGTGTTATGATGAACAATTGTTGTGGCTTCATGCCTTTATCACTACATTAATAAGACCATATCCATGTCCACAATCAGCTTTTTCCCCCAACGACGCTCTCACACACTCTATGGTAACTAAATTATCACATGTTCCAAATACTGTACCCCCCTAGTTTATCATCTTGTCAGTCTAACTAGGTGTACACCAATAATTTTACAGCAGGAATTTACTGTGAACTACATATAACATCTACGTGTTTATATCAATAAATCATTCAATTTCTGGTTTTGTTTTTTCAATACAGTGTGTTCTTTTAATTTAAATCTCCAGCTGTTGTCTAAAGGCTGCAATTGTGTACAAAAGGTTAAAAAGACAACTTAATAATTTGCTTAACATATAAACCAGTTTTCTAAATAACTATCTGTGCATGGTTTTAATGAGAAATTAATAAAATGTAGTAAAGCAGGGACAGTCATGTATGTAGTTCACTTAGGTTTATATAGATTTTGTATGTAATAGTTTTAGTTTATACTGATTTGACGTATTTAAATTAACAACTGAGTAACTTAAAATTTAAGAATTTGGTAAAACTGGTCACACTATTTTATAGGCTTGTAATTTCTGATATATTTCCTAATAATTTCCAATATGTTTCCTGTGAAGAACTATGTTATTTGTTACTAATTTTAAGGAACATTTCAATTGATACCTTACAATAAATTAATTCAAGTTAATTGCAAGCATAGCCTAGATAGTCAAAAAAGTGAAAAGGTGTCTACAGACAAGGACACAATAATAAGTGAATGACAAATATTTACTTGGATTTGAACTGAACCTTTCTTTACAAGGAAACTCCACTTTTCCTCATAATTAGTACAAACTTAATAAAAGGTTACCCAGACTTTAAAATAATATGCTTAAAATACTGTTTCAGAAATTTTGACAGGACTGACAGGCTGCGTTAAAGCAGAAAGCTACTGTATCTCCAAATTGATTAAATTACTTTCCACTACAGTTTCACTCAGCTGCTGAATGTATGAAGCCCTTTTGGCAGCAGACCAGTGAGAATCTGGAGACAGCAGCACTATTCATTTGGCTCATACAGACCCAACAGTACATCCCAGTATGCCAGGACTTCAATAATAATAATACCAGTCTATAATACTGATCTTGTAACTATTTGGACTTGGAGTTGCTGGCATAGTGAGACAGGGGCAGGATGCCAGAGATATCCAGGTTACAGAGACACATGAGTTCACACACAGAGGCTGACAAAATTAGCCTCAGTGCTCCATCTTGCTCAGGTTATTTTGGGAACAAGTGGCTCGACCGTCAGAATGTGCTTTTCTGTTACCTTAGGAAACTAAAAGAGTGAAATGGAAATCACAGAGTAAAATGCAAATAGAAGGGGGGGAATGTCATCATTATCTACATTTTAAAAAAATCAAAAACACCACATGACCATGTTGCATTAACCTGATTTTGGTGACAGATTTTGTACAAGAATAATATTTCCCAGAGGTACACATCCTTACTATTACTGTGTAGAGATAGTAAGAAAGTGTGCTCAAACTGTGCTGCATAATGAGTGACCCAGCTCTACAGTGAATCTGACTCCTTGAGTGTGACGTCCTCTAGTGTTACAATTGAGCAATGGCATCTGCAGCCCTTCTTAAAATGGGAGGATTTAAAGAGCCATTTATTATAAGCACATTCACAAGCTGCCAGCTCCACATCCGAAAAACGAAGAGGTAGAATTCAGTGATCAAGAAAGATCAACACAGCTAACTGTCCACTTGATTTACACTCCTTTGAATGGATGTGTCTGCCATTTTGAGCCGCCTGCTACTTGCACAATTTGCGTCGTGCAGCTTTAACCTGTGGGCTGGGAGCCATAATGGGTCTCAGGCCTACTTCTGGTGGGTCCCTGGATGCTGACACGCTGCAATAGGGTCATGGAGCGAGAGACTTCCTGTCTAATTTGGGTCCTGCGCTGAGAAAGTTTCAAACCTTCAATGAAAACCATTATTAAATCACTGATGTATAATCTAGGTAAGTGCATGTAGTAGTATACAGTATATGCAGTATATATAGTAATATACCTCATATGTTTGAATCCTTTAATTGAGTTCAATTTCTTACAGTAACCTTGACTGTCAAAATTTGTGAAATGAGAAATCACATGATGTAATGTTATTAAACTGCACACACTATACTCACGTTTATCAACTAGTCAACTGGGTGAAAGAGGCGCTAAGTTTTAACTTCAGTGAGTCTGGCATTTTCTGTTTACTGGTGGTTAGATTTTCAATTCAGTTTTGATTAATTGCTTTTTTTTATTTGATTAGATTCAACTTTATTGTCATTGTCAAGTACTGAGACAATGAAATGCAGTTCAGCATCTAACCAGAATTGCAAAAATGCAGTGAAGTGCAGAGTAATGTACATATGTACATTGGAAATATATAGAATAAACAGTAAAGGGTTGATATGAATATGCTAAGATATATACAGTATGAAGATTATGAACCTGTGCAGCAGTTACCAAAATGTAAAGTGTAGGTATAAGTACAGGCATAGACACTATAGGTCAGATATATACAGGATGAATTGTAATCCTCTGCCATCGTCAGAGCAAACTTGTCCAATAGTTTGGTTTACGACCAAATACCTGAAAACTACATTCCCATCAGCCTCAGCTGTACTTTATGTTTAGTGATAATTAGCAAATGTTAGCATGTCAACGTACCAAAGTAAGATGGTGAACATGGTAAACAGAATACGCTAAACATCAGCACGTTAGCATTGTCATTGTGAGCATGAAAGCGTGCAGCATTTGCATTTAACTCCCTCATAGCTACTCTATGAACATAGAGTATATAGCTGTATTCTTGTAGTTAGTCTTGTTTCACTATTCCCTTTTGATTTTGTGTTTGAGGCTCATTACACTCTCTGCTTCACCTTTATGAAACCAGACCTACACGGCTGCTTCAGGCACATATTCCACCTCTAGTTTCTATTCTGAATTATCTTAGTGTCTCTGTTTCATATTTTATGATTTATTGCTGTGAAGTCCAGCACGAGGCAATCACAAAATATCCTGTGGCTGAATAACTGAATCCCATCAAAACTTTTCTCCATCACTCCCCCCTCGAGCGGGAATAGAAGCAAATAAGCGCGGTTGAGATGGAAAGTTCATAAAAAGGAAGGACGCTTTAGTGATGCAGCATCTCTGACTCATCTGGTGGTGTTGCTTTAATCGTTGGTAATGCACTGAGCACTGCCTGGTTGCTGCTATGTCAAGGGTAACGCCAAAGGCAATGAAATGGTGTGTCCTCCTTGAAGGGAGCCTGGCTGCTATTTGCTGCAGAGGTTTTGGCAACGTTCCCAGAACGTTTAATAAGTGTAATGGTGAAACTGGCACTCACACCCAATGTCCTGTCGTTGCTTTTCATTAACAAATGTTGCACTGCTAAATCAGATGGATTGACTGTCTGAGGACACTTTTCATTTGCCTAAGACTTGGGCAGTTAAGGTGGTATGAGGAGGTGATACCGTTATGTACAGTTTAAGGCATCCTTTCTCATGCTTTTTGGTTTTTCAACATTTTAAAGGCGGTTTTGGCCAAATAATGTGAGATCTCTTATTCATCTGTCTTCACAGTGATAATATCTCTAATAGTTTGAAATGATTTGATTTTGTATATTCCGTGCTGCTTCACAGTGGCTGAAGTAAACAGTGATTCTCACAAACCAGCCACGTATTGTATGGAGTTCCCTTGAGAACTCTGCAGTGGCCGTGTGATGTAGTTCTCCCCAGCTGTCCAGTGTGGGAAGTCAGGTAGTCTATTGATTTCAGATGGCAGAAGAATGAGACTTCATTATGTCAGTTTAATTAAAATTGAGGCTCTGGATTGTTGAGTGGGAAGGAAATTAAAAACAATAACAGAAACAGCTTCTTCCTCTTCTTCTTTTTTATTCTCATATATTATTGGACATGACCAATCCTAAAAGAAATGCTCATAAAACATACAGTTTGACTCCTGTTTGACTTTTACACTTGTGTTTAATTAGATGACTCTATAATCTCTGTCTCCCTAATAAGGCAGCAGCAGTGATCTGTGTCACTCCTGCAGCTCATCCCACCTTCTGCTCTTTTAAATTATTCACGAGTTACATGTTAGATGCCTGTAAACAAGGAAGGGAGGAACTAGTTGCCTTTTTATGTTGCTGCTGCTGAGTCTGCTGGAGCTTCACATCAACTGCTGCTGGGAAAAAAAAGAAAAAAACAACAACTTCCCATCTGTGTTCTGCCTGCCTCTATACTGCAGCAAAACCAGCCCAAGCAGACCGGTAACACCCCCTCACCCATCCCTCCGCCCCTTCCTTCTATCCTCTCTGGTCCTCACACCTCACTGCACTCAGGTTCCTGCAGAGTTCCTGCAGCAAGGAGGCTCAGGACCTAAAATCAAGCTCTGTGAGAGCCACTGCAGACCCCTGGTTACCATCTTCTCCTCTCCATTCACCACTCATCGATTCCCCTGCTTTCGCACTTCCCTCCCTCTCCTCCCTCTCTTCCTCCCTTTCCTCCTGCGTCTAATTCTCAAAGCTCAGCACTCCCTGTCTCCCTGTGCTGAGGGAAAAAAGTGAGAGAGCAAGAAAGAAAAGAGGAGGAGCACAGTTGTTAGTGCGCCACAGAAAATCTAACCCCCTCCCCTACCATGCCCAATTGATGACAGGGAGGGTTTTTATTGAGTAGCTCCTCAGCCAATGAGCGAACAGTGCCGGGAAATACAGCAGTGGAACTGCACCGGCTCTGATGCTTGTGCTGATTTCAGTGTGTTAGAACAATGTTAATCTGTGTGAGTGTTTCCTCTCCCCTCTGCCTAATCTGAGTACACCTCAGCAGCACCTTGAGCCAAGGAAGGTCTTGTTTGAGAGTGTCTGCTTATTGGACAGAAACACCCCCAAGTGAAACTGGGACCTGCCTGCAGTGGGGGTTTAAGATGTCTTTTGAGAGTGGGATGAACCAAAGTGCAGATTGTTAAGATATTTTTCTTCCTGTCAAGAGCTTATCTGACCCTGTTCTCTGCTCCCACTCCTTGTTTAGGAGGCGGCACATCTCTCTTCAAGGTAAGCTGCATTTTTTTCCCTCTCTGCCCAAGACAGCATCATCAGTTACTGAGGCTTTGCTGCGTGCCAGGTTGTCACAGAGGCACCTAGCCTCATTACACACATCCTGCCTGAATGTGGAAAAAAAAAAAGCTCTGCAGACAAAGAAAGAGAGAATAAATGGCTCAGGGGTAATTAGAGCAGACAGTGTTAGCGTCTTGCCAGTCGCATCTCATTTTAATACAGAGAGTCTTATAGCAAATCTGCCAGAGTGGAACTTTTACAGCATGCCGGTAAGTCCTCATACCTGGTGCGTAGCATCATGTAGTGCTGCAGTATAATGTTACATATTAAAAACAAACATGTGTGTGAGGGTATAACTTGAGATGAGGATTTCTTGCACTGTAGAAAGGAACACTAAAAACACTTTTCATTGGTTGTGCAGAATCTAGATATGTAGAAATTGATTTAAAGAAAGAGATATTTGATTTTTAATACACGGGGGTAAGAATTTTCCTCAACAAGAAAAGAAGTACATAGAAATTAAGTTGTTTTAAGCAAACATGTAGATGATTTTCATTTCTTTTCATCTGTATTTCTTTACTGGGGCTTTTTTTTTTTTTTTACAGTGTGTCAGTCTTTAGAGTGAGCTCACTGTTATACAGTAAAAGCTCTGAGGCAGTGTGTGCTAAGTCAAATCTGCTGAGCCAGCAAGAGTGAAGGGCCCACATAAGAGTCTGCAGAGCTCACTGTGTTTATTTGAATCTGTGTCGCCCTATTAGCTGTTAAACCAATGTGCTTATTAAGTCCATTGCAACCTTTTCTTTAAAGGCATTTTAGTAGAATACTTCCTTCACTGACTGTAGTGGAAGGTGGTTGAAGATAAAGCTCTCATTAACGTGCATTTAAATGTGGCGCATTACAGCCTCTGATGGACACTGATTACATTGTAGCTTGAAATTCATTTCATTTCCTTGTCATTTAGGCAGCACATTCTCTTTATTTTTCCCTCACAGACATCTCCCATGTGAATACTCTGTTTTTCTTATCGATTAAGAAATCCTTTATTTTCAGCCACAGACTTGGGTGAATGATCTTTTTTTTTTTTTTGGTACTATATGTTCCTGGGCTGATAATGATGCAGTGGTGTGAAGAGATCAGGTGATGCAGTGATTTCTTCAGTTCCCGGGGGTGTTATGAGTACATGACTGGGACACTCCTGAGTGTGTGAGCCAAATGAGGACTTCCTTTTGGCATCAGCAGAGGTGGATCAAGGGGTGTGTAGCTGCAGTATGACTGTACTCACACACACTCACATACTCATACTGACACACGCAGCTTTCCTGTCTCACAATGTATGTACTTGCCTTGGTGCATTTTGTGCTGCAATCGATGTTTAACAGGTTCAGAGTAATGTGTCTTCATATAGCAGATATACAGTGAATGTAAAGTAAATGTGTGACCTAACAATGCAATAAGAGAGCGAGCTTATGCTTATCAATCAATATACACTTAAAATGTTGATATGTTTCCCCTCTATTAGCTCTTTTATTAACTGTTAAGACAGACATGATTAAGTTGCTAATGTGACTAATTAAAAAGGGTTAGAGAGAGCACAAGATTAATTGCAAGAGTACCAAGCAGTATAGCAGTACATTTAAAAAAAAAAGTGTTTTCTTGAAAAACAGTCAGATGAAACATTTTTAAACTGTCTGAAGGTATGGTGGACTATGACAAGCATTCTCCTGAGAGAAAATATCGTTTTGCATCTAAAGTTGTGTTTTCTTGCTGAATTAGCATTTAGCGGTACACTGAGACAGGATTAATCATACTGCGGTGATGAAGTCAGCATTACATCTCTTAGATGAGATTATATTATAGGGTGTCCATTTATAAGAATCGCACAGCATTTAGTATCCATGATATGCTGTTGGTCTATCGGTGCCGCGTCCCACCAAGCTCCAAACTAAAATATCTCAACACCTATCAGATGGATTGCCATGAAATGTTGTACAGAGCGTCATTGTTCTGAGAGGATGTGTCCCGCTGACTTTGGTGATCCCCTGACTTTAACTCTAGCGCCACCATGTTGTTGACATTTGTGGTTTTGAGTGAGGTGTCCTGACAACTCTTGGATGGATTACCATGGAATTAGGTTCAGACATTCATGTTCCCCTCAGGCTGAAGTGTATTCACTTTGGTGATCCTCTGATTTTCCATCTAGCGCCACCATCAGGTCAAAGTTTTAATTTGTCCAATACTTTTGTTTATGACCAGATACCTGCAAAATACCTGCATTCCCATCAGCTTCAGCTGTACTTTGTGTTTAGTGCTAATTAGCCAATGTTAGCATGCTAACACGCTAAAGTAAGATGGTGACCATGATAAACATCAGCATGTTAGCATTCTCATTGTGAGCATGTTAGCATGTTGATGTTAGCACCGCTGTGCCTAAGTACAGCCTCACGGAGCTGCCAGCGTGGCTGTAGACTCTCAGTCTTGTTATTTTATTGTGTTTGGCATAATGCATCTTCTTTACTTTTCTTGTTGTTGGCACAACAACTTCTGAGCTTACTGGTCTCCACCCATGTTGGATCAATGTTATTAATGGTTGACCAGCCTCCTGAAGCTACCATGGGTTTAGTAGGCCCCTACTGGTCCATATGTATGACTGTATGTGATCATTGCACCTTCAGTGGCTTGCTAATAGTAAAATTGGCTGACAGATTGGATGGAATGGAAATCTGAATATCAGTAATGATTAATTCCAGGTTGTAGACAGTTCTTACAGTAGGCAGGAGGCCTCGTTTGAGCTCCTTTAAGTTTCCACATTACAGCTCCTCCTGAGGAGAGGTGTACATGCCTGGAGCACTTCTGCTGCTTGATGGTTCATGAAATGGGATTCTGTGCTGCAGCCTATAATCCTGTCCTCACTAAACTGAGATCCTTTTTCACAGGCTGTCAGGTGCATCAATGTACATGAAGCTCACTGTTGATGTTTTTCATTCATAGCTGCTCTAAACACACTAATACTACAGTAGGTTAACACAGTTTTACCAGTTCACAAAATTGCATTTGATGATGTTTTTGTGTTGACAGATATTTTGACATATACCGGAGACAGTGATGTCAGGGGAGATATTTTGTAGACTTTGAGAGCTCCCCTGTGAAAGTTGCTGAACTGATGTCTTTGCTGGTGCTGCAGTGCGTTTTCTGTCAGTTGAATGCCATCAACACTCCTCTGCCTGAGGACACAGTAGATTGGATTTGTTTTAAGGTTCGACCTGCCAGTTTGCATTCAAACTGTGAGCAACACAATCAACAAGCCTTCACATGTTGGCCAAGATTGAGCTTTTTGTGGTCAGTTAGTGTATCAAAAACATACACACACACACACACACACACACACACACACAAAAAACAGATGTCGATGCTTAGCCCAGAGGCCTTCCCTGAGGAAAAGGTAGAAAAGATGCCGCAGGTCAAATCCACAATACAGACTGGAGAAACAACAGAGGGAGAGGGGGAAAGTTACAAGGAGCCATACAGGTTGAAAGGGAAAGTGTAGGAGCAGAACCAGATTTACTGAGAACTAGAGCTGCAACAATTAATCAATTAGTCGATCAGCAGAAAATTAATCAGCAACTATTATGATAATTGAAGTAATTTATCAAGTACAAACTACAACCATCCTCTGGTTGCAGCTTCTCCAATGTCTGTTTTCTATGATTGTAAACTGACATTTGAAGATGTCACCTAGAACATTATCGGTATCTGGTTGACTTTCTAAAGAATTGGTCTCCAATATCTGAGTACTGAAGAGGAAACCAAGACGAAAGGGCGAAGACCGAAACAGGACACATCAGTTTGAGGGCAGGTTTTTGATTTAAAGCTGCACTAATGAATGTTTTTCTATTAACAATTGATCACACGGCTACGTGTCATGTCTGAGGTGTCGCTCGTAGTGACAAACCCACAGATAATTATTTCTCTCTTGACTCTACAGAGCATGTTAGCGTCTACAGTATCAGCTAAATGTGCTGCTGATTTGCTTTTATGGTCTGCAACTTTTTGGCTCACTCACACCGCTCTCATCAGCAACGTTTCCAGGCATCAAAAACGCTCTGATAAACCGACTGCACACTACTTGCTCATCACCAAATGGCAGAAGTTAGTATAAGAATAAATCCAACATCATATGTTGCAGACCAAGGTTAGTACATTGGTCTGCGACTGCTTTATTTACTAAGAAGTTTCTCGTCACCTCAGTGAAGACTATGGTACACATATGACTGTAGTGACTGCTTCAGCCCAACCTCTGCAGTCTCTTGGAGAGAAGGATCAATACTTTTCAGCCGATCAATTTTGAGTGCTTGAGTGAATTAATATATTTAAGTACCAGATTGAACAGCAGTAATCAGTAGCTTAGTTTGTGTACTGTATGTGTGTGTCTGTGTGCCTGTTCTGCTAGAGAGAGACAGTCCACATGCTGTAATATTGTAAAGCTAAAAGCTGAAGCTGATGTCAGCGGAGGTAAAGAAAACATTTTCATATTTCAAGTGAAGCACATACAAAATAAATAGCAGGTGTCTCAGCTTTTGAGTAATTGGTACCAGTGGTGGAAGAAGTAAAGCTCCTTTACTTAAAGTGGCTATAATCGATATTTTTGACAATAACAATGTATCACATGACAATGTGAAAGGGGTCGCTCATAGTGATGAACCTACAGAAAATTATCACCTGATACTGCAGCTCCTCTCTGCTTTGTGGAGCTTTATAGAGAGTTTCAGCTCATCGTTTAGCTGTCCAGCCATAACTTTACTGTTTTGGTTCACTCTCACCGCTCTCATAGCACCGTTTTCAGCAAAAAAAGCACCAAAAACCCACTACACCAAACAGCAGACAGACACAGTTAGCGACTAGCTAGTGAAAAAGGTGGAGCATTTAGCAGCCAAAGAGCCAGACATTTCTCTCAGGGGTTGGTAGAGAGCTAAAAGTGAGTGAATATTGGACTTACATTCATAAGGTGGTCAGAAACACGACTCCGAGTGAATGATAATGTTTCTCTGTGACGTGATGGAGTGTAAATAAGCAACTGTTTGCTAGCAACTTCGCCATATCAGCTTAGAAGGTGATGATACATATATGTCAATGTTGTATTCAAAAACTTGTTTCCACTGCCCCCATGTAGCCAAAATAAATCAGTTATTGCACCTTTAAGTGAAAATGGCAATACAACAATGTGAAAGTACTCCATTACGAGTAAAGCTTCTACATTCAAAATTCTATTGCCAGCAAACTTTTCCTGAAATATCAAAAGTAAAAGTACTCATTGTGTAGTGAGTGATATATTATTATGGATGACATTATTAAATTGTTAATAGTGATGCACTAATGTTGTTGTAGCTGGTCAAGGTAACTACTTTATGTTCAGTTTGGTAATGTAGTGCAGTGGTTTCCAGCCTTCGGGTGGGGCCCCCTCCAAAGGGTCACTGTATAAATCTAAGGGGTCGTGAGATGATTAATGTGGTATGAAAGAAGTTCAGTGGGGAAATGTTTCTTAGTTGGAACTACTAATAACTCATAGACATCTGAAACGGGACAAGGGCTGTCAGATAAATGTAGTGGAGTAGAAAATACATTATTTTCCTGGGTAAAGAAGTAAAGAAGTATTAAGTAGCATAAAATAGAAAAACTCGAGTAAAGTACAACTTGAGTTGTACTCTCTACCTCTAAAAGCATGGCGTTACCAGTGATACAGTATGTGTACAGTTTTAATACCCCCTGGGAAGACAGAAATGTATATACTGTAGGGGTGACTTTCTGTCATACATGCTAAAATGTGCATGAAGTGTCCTTGAAGTATGCAGAGCCATTTTACTGATAGTGGTAACCTCTATAAAGTAAATACATATTTACTTGTATATATAGTGCCCTCAACTGGTCATTCTGAGTCCTACACTCTTAGCTGACTAGATGCAGAGGCTTGATAATCAGGAATAACAACAACATTACAGAAATATTATTTCTATTTATGAACTGAATCACACTGAATAAAGTAACAGAACAAAGACGGTCTTTCTGCCTTGTTGTGGGTTGATGCAGAAAACAGACATGTTTTACAGGATTTGCTGATGAAGGGCTTTCTTAATGATATCAATTTGTCTTCTCTCCCTCCCAGCACGAAACCCCTTGACAGATTTGGAAATTTGCTGGAGCAGAAAATGGACGATGCCAAGATTGACACATCTGGTTCTTGTATTCATTGCTGGCCTTTGGACTAGAGACTTTAGTAATACAGCCTTAAAGGTTTTGCTTCCAAATCCACTCACATCACTTTATATGTGTTTTAATAAGGCACAGAGGGTAGTATGAAAATGACTGCTCACTGTTTAATTAGAAGGCATCTCGAATAAAATCTGACGTGAAATGGTTTCGAGGCCAGAGGAAAAGAAGAGGAAATGTAGGAAGTCAGTGCAGAAGGATCAGATAATTACTCACTGAACTTGTGTCCCTTCTGGCTTCTCTTTACTCAGTACTACTCCGCCATGTTGCCCCAGATCTGTGCTGTTAGGCAACACATCCATCACCGGTGGGGAGATATTCCCTCCCTCTCTTTTTTCTCCCTTTCTGTCTCTTAATGTCGCCTTCTCCCTCCCTTCTGCTCACACCCTAAATGCACCAATATCCCGCGCTAGTCGTCAGGCTATTTTCAGCACCGGGAGGAAGAAAAAAAGTAGTAAATGTACATATCTGTATGTTTGTTCGTTGGTTTCAGTACTGATGATGTGTACAGTTAATCTGTATTTGTGTTTATGGTGTGGAAATAGGATAGGAGGAAAGGAACAAGACAGAAAGTAAGGAGTTTTCATGACCAAGTCCAATCTGAGAAACCTTGAGAGAAAAAACTTGAAAGAATTTCTCTGATCACAAATGAGCGAGTCATCAGTCAATGTGAGTCCATTCAAAGAGAAAAAAACCTTGAAGGCCAGTCACCATCGCTCCATCAACTCCAGAGAGTTTGTGCAGTGAATGACAGAATATTTGCCAGCCAAATGGCTGTAATGGGTTATAATTGTCCATATAGTTTCCATGTAGTGCAATATATCAGCTAAACTACAAGGAAAATTAGCTCCCTGCATGCTTTGTTCTAGTTTTTGTAACACGGCGAGCATAAAGACAAATTGTCAGATTGTCACACATTCTTGTTTTTCCCTTCATATGTCAAGCTTTCCAGCTTATCGTCCACTTTTTGACGATGTGACTGTCTCAGTTACAGTTTTCATTACCACAGGGAAATGTTTGTGGGTGTTATAGTTGCAATAGTTTGCCTTTAAGCTAATGTATGTGAGCGAACTCACAGGGGAAATTTAGTAGAAAGATATTATGCAGTTAATTACTTGTTTTACCCCTGTGATTAGAATTGTTTACCACTTGTTTCATGATGCAAGTAGATGGTAATATACTGTAACATAAAAGTGCTTTTTTCTAATTCCCAATAGACAAACTTTCTGATATTTGGTTTGGGTGACGGTTTAATTGTTTGAAAGACATGTGTACTTTCTAAACTAGTATCTTCAAGAGCTACTCAAGGATAGATAGTTGAGTTCAGGAGGCAGATGGCTGACCTGGGAGGGTTGTCAGCTGTTATCTAAGAGAATATCTAAGCTAAGCTGCTATCTCATCTGGTCAGCCTTGGACCCTGTAACTGGACCATTAAAAATTCGGACTGTTAGCTCATTCTGCATCTTCTCTTTCTCATTTTGACTCTATTCAGCACCTCCACACCATATATTTCACACATCCATGCACTGCTGTAATTGCTGACACCGATAATTTCCACACCCGATTGTTAAGGACACTGTAAGTTTAGTTTAAGGAAGTTACTTTTCAGTATGTAGAAAAGTTTGGATTGTGATTTTCAGCCTTGTAGTGACTGTAGGACTAGTGGCTGTTCATTGTCAGATCATAGAACGCTCTGAGTGACAAGTCAGGGGACATTTTTATTATTCATAAGTAGCACATATGCTTTTTCTACTATGACAAGTATGTGTGCTCTGAAAAAAAGGCCTTATGGATAAAAGATATAACCCCTGTGAAAATTGGGCCGGTCTGTTGTTTTCAGCCCTTCATTGTCACCGTCCCTGGGTCCATGAGGAACTAAGTATTGTGCTTTGCTTTCTGCCACATTGTCTTTTTTCATACTATAAGTTCAGCTTGGCTAACTCAGAAATGTTCAAATCCTACTGTCTTTAATAGACCTTTTACATGGAAGACGTTCTGACATATCATAGAAAAAGCACACGTGCAAGTAATAACATTAATGATGACTGCATCCCATTTAATTTAGCCAATTCCAGGGCCCTTGACGAGTGCGTGATGGCTCACTTAAATGGCATGAACCACTTAAAGACCCATAGTCCCCCCACACAGGTGTTTTCACTTATGTTGCCTGATTAGACGTCTTCTTGGGACTGTGTTGATTTAAATCTCCATCACTTTATTGTCAGTTTTGTTGCACCTGTTAGAGCACGACAAATTAAACCTCCATCATTTTTATTACAACATGGAGTTTGTTGACCTCCCGGCAGACCGCCTCCCAACTATAACCTGAGCAGAAGTCTAATCAGTCAGAATAAGTTTCAGCACCTGTGTGAGTTAATAGGGCCGTAAAATAGAACTGAGCCATAGTTAATGTTATTGGTTCCACCTGTGCCTTTCCTGTTATGACAAGACAAAATGTTCATTATAAAACAGGGCTATTCCAGTTAAAGGAATAAAATTATGACAAAAAACAAAACAAAACAACAACATAATTTAACACACCACTTTAAGGGGTGTCCTAGTGGCTTAGAGGTTTAAGGTGCTTGCCGAAAACAGCAACAGTTCGAGTCCAGCTCTCTCCTGCAATTTCCTGTTATCTCTTTACCATCCAAAACATACAACAACATACAGCTTTAAATGTAACTGTGTATTTTTAGAGTCTGGCTAATCGTTTAGCTTTAAGACAAAAGTAGCCTACTCACATTTCCCAAATCATCTTTAAATACAAATAGAAGATGTTTGAGTTTTGTTGGCCCAGCAGCCCTGATAATTGCAGCCTTGTAAATTAACTGTTTGGGGAGTGGGGCAGAGGTTGGGAGGGTCCTTTACTTTACATAATTTTTAAACAGTTATGGCTCACATGATCATGTTGACAATGACCCATTTGTCACAGCTCTGTAGTAACTGTATCATCAGGCCAGTAACTCAGTAAAAGTGAAAAGCTGCTGTCAAAGCACAAGAGTTCTTCTTCGACAGCCATCCACCCACTCAACAAATCCACCCGGTGTTTACAGACACGCACACACACATAGGCAAACACGGACGCACCGTCACCTTGTTGACCGACTGCTACTTCCAAGATACCCAAACACTGCAACTGATGTACAGAGCCAACTACGACCATATGGTGCTTTCTGTTTACTGTTGTCTAAGCAGCAGTAATGATGGGCCAGGGTACGACCAGTGCCTTAAGTGTGTGTGTGTGTGTGTGTGTGTGAGAGAGAGAGAGAGATAGATAGTAGGGAGGCAGAAAGGGCTAGAATGATAGAAGTAAAAGATGAAAGCAATGAGGAGAGGAAGAAGCGAGGCATGGCAGGAAATGGAGGAAGAGTATGAGCACAGTCAGCTACTCAGTTGGACAAACTGCCTTCTAGCTTTGTGTTTCTCTGTTACACCCCTGCATTGCAGCACTCCCTGCAGGAGCTGAGAGGGTGCAGTCTTTCCCACATCCTCTCTGCTGCCTCAGAGGAGACAAATCATCTCGCCCAAAATGTCCCGGCACAACTCAGCACCGGCGCACGTTGGCAGCAGCTGTTCTCTGCATATGTTGGTTATCTGGGGCTTTGATAGTGGTTGTGTTGCTCTTATCGTCGTCCCAGCGCAGCACAGTCCTCAGGCCTGACTCATCCTTTGTGCAGAAGACAACTACAGAGGGAGAGCTTAACTCATCCACAGATGCTCTAAGGAAATGAGAGTGTCAGGGAAGAGCTGAAGTATCCCACAATGCACTGGGAGTCCAAGTGAACCAATCCTACTGTACAATCACTGCTTCGGTTAATAATGCAGCTGCATTGTGACCTTGCACTACACTCTGCCAGGCACCAAAGCTGCTGAGTCAAGAAGCAGTGGTGATTTGTCAAATCTGGTCAAGAACATTAGCTGAATACATCTGGTGACCACATCCAGAATAATGAAAAATTATTATTTTCAGAAAGCTGTGATATTACTTTAATCGTAACAATTTAAAAAAGGAAACTTGTTACCTGGCTGATATTGATTATTCATTTAATTGTTAATGTTTTTTTTGTTGATCTTCTTTAGAATTACAATTACTTCATTAGAACATTTTAAATCTGCTAAACACATCAGCATTGCAGGATTTTTGAGAATTTTCACATTAGCTGATGGCAAAAATATTTTTTTTCCTGATTAAATGTTGTTGCTTTTTATTTCGTGATATATTTTAAGTTGTTAGTTAAAAGTCACACAAAGCCTCCTGGAGACCCAGTGCTGGGACTTACATCTACTTACTTCTACGTCATCCTTTCTGCTTTCCAGCTATCTAAAAAGAAAAAAAACTGGAGATAAATAGACTGAAATCTCAAAGTCTAAATCTGATTTCACTTATAATCATATGGCTAAATGTCCTATATCAGATATCTTTTGACTCTCTTTCTGTTGAATAGTGCTGCTTGGTTTGGCTCTCTGCCATTAAGCTTTTCTCCATTATTCCTGTTTGCAATTTATTTCTTAATTAAGTCTGGGTTTAGTGTGTCCTAAATTTACGTTTGAGTGAATTAAGTTATTGTTGTTGCCAAGTTTGCTCTTCTGACAATGCAGATTTACAGTGAGCGCTGCCAAACTTAGCATTAAATGCCACTGTATAATTACTGACTGTAGGAACTTTCCATTGAGACGGCACAATAGATGAGTGAGCTGGGAGTGTGTCCTTTAACTTGGAGGCACAGTTTCAAACCCCCTAACAGCAAACACCCACGCTGCTGTTCTGTATCCTAACCTCTAAAGGGGGGCACTAAAACTGTGTGTAATGGAGTCTGTCCTACCACTTTTACCACATGTGGATCCTTATTTCATTTCCCAGTCTCCCCGTCACTCTCTGCCAATAATATAAAAACTAGAAGTACAGTAAGAAAGAGAATCTGAGAACATTTCTGGCTCTGTCTAAAGGTAACACACACATACACTTTATGGATGTACCTACCGTGCTCTTACTTACTTATTATTTAATAATTTTCATTATTTTTCTATTTATATTCCTATTTATCTTTTATTCTACCTCTTACCTGCGCTGTAACAATGTAAATTTCTCCATTGTGAGACTAATAAAGGATTTCTGATTCTGATTCTGTCCCCCACCAGTACCTCTTAATTTCACTTATTAACGCAATTAGGCTAACTCCAGGAAATCACTGCAACCTTGACACAGCAACCACAAAATAGTCCGACACATAACCCTTAGTAAAAACCACAATGTCTACTCTTCAGTTAAAGGATTAAACAAACAAGATATTACAGTGCGTGTTGATTAGTGAGTTTTAGAGGTGCTTAATTCTTCAGACAGCTGTTTTCCCGTTTCCAGTCTTAAGCTAAGCTGACAGTCATATCTATCCGTTCATTATGAATATGAGGACGGTATTGAAATTTTCATTTTATGGTGCAGTCATACCGGATTTTGCTCTTCATTTATTTCTACGAGGAATGGGGCCACGCGTATTTGCTTCCGGCGTTACCCCAACCTCACTCGCTTCCCACAGAGTTCTACCTGATTGAACTCTGACACACAAAATCGTGAGGCTAGCCAATGTCCAGCCGGTTTGAGAGAGGGGATGGGAATGACCAATTATTGTTTATTTTATTCTTGTTTATATAACTGCAGGGCAAAATATTCCAAGCAGCAGAGAAGGAGGGATGCTGCTTGGCTGCAGTGAGTGCAATGACACGGTACTGTCAATAAAGCGCGTGATAAGAAGCTGTATAATGTACTACATTGTGGACTACTCTTGTTAGCCTGTTAGCCATGTTAGCTACACAGTTTATGTTTACAACTCTACCCACTATTTCCTGTCCCGCCTGCTTTTTATCACATGGCGTGAGTAAATGTTGCCAGGCGAAATACGGTCTCAGTGCATCTAACTCTCGGCAAGAAAGAGAACAGCGCATTTCCCAAAATGTACATTTATTCCTTTAAAGCACCCCAAGGTTTCAGATATGTTTACTTTTACAGATGTGACTGTGACAATGCCTAACTCCATCTCTCAAGCCTCTTTACCAGTCCTGAAACCACAAACCTACAACATCACCCACCTAACTTCACCTTGCTGCTTCAGTTCTCCAGTACATGCCACATCCTTTTCACTCCCATGACTAATTTGAGTTTTGTGGCTCTCAAGTTGACGGCAAGGTCACTTAGCCCACTCCTAGAATGAAAATGCTTAGAGAATATGATGAAAAAGAAAAACATTAAACCAGAGCAAGTGAGATATCCAGCCTTAATAATGCGAAAGACCTTGGCGATCTTGAACAGTTTTTGCAAAGTTGCAGCTAAATGTTTTATTTAAAAAGTGTAGTCTGTGTCACTTTTACTTTTGCTAAATGCATTTATCAGATGAAAATGGATGTGGGGGAAACATGGAAGACAAATATCTCTGGGCATAACTTTGCAGTACATTGGTGTAGAAAAAAAAAGAAAAAAGGATGCTCTGTGATGCAGCAATTTTGTGTGAGATCCCTGCCCCCTTCTGGCAGTAGAAGCTCATTGCACTGTAACCTGATGTGAGAGGAGCCACCTCACACTGGCTCCTCACAGCTGCTAGCTGAACATGAGCACACAGGAAGGTATTTCCCCCAGGAGAGTGAGGAGGGATAGAGGGTTTCAGGTGAAAGCCGGGGGAAAAAGATTGAATGCTGGAATTGAAAAGGGCTCAAATATGTACAGAAGTAACTACATGAGGGATGTTTTCATGCATTTGTTGATTTGAAACTAGTTTATCATGCAGAACGAATATAACGCCACGCTATGAGGGCTTATATGAGGCCTAGTACTCTCACCTCTATGCATGCATAGATTTCTTTGTCACACATCAGTTGTTTCATGATGTAATGGTTTTATCTCGGCACTGTGGGCTGCATCATTGCTTGTATTGTAACTGGAGAAGATGGTTTGCAATCTGCTCACTTCCAATTATCATTGACGAGTCTCCCGAGGGATCAGTGAAAGGCAGACAAGTTGACCTAATCATTCTCGTTGTTCATTCTGAAGGGGTTTGAGAAGGAAGGGTATCTCCCGAGGGTTATATCACACTTCTGAGATCAATTGTTGGGATCCAATTAATTATATGAGCTCAGCGTTATACCATTCGGAGCTGATGTGGTAAAGTCAGCACACCCTTAAGAGTTCGTCAGCCGACCTACTACCTACCTTGCTTGCTCTCCATCCCTGAGCTGTGCAAACTGTGGCTTTATTCAAACAGTCCCCACCCACCCCCCTTCACCCCAAAGCTTGTGCATATTGATCTTTTACAACTGCCCTCCAATGCTAGACCAAAGAGTGGCATGCTGCAATCAGCTGTGTGAGCAGCATCACAAATGAGGTTGGGGGGAGAGAGAGATGGAGAGAAAGAGGTAAAGAGGCTGTGTGCATGAGTACATTGAGGGAGAGACAGAGAGGGAGTAGGGAGGTGTGTGATGGGAGGGTGGAAAATGGGGGAGATGATGTGCATTGGAAGAGAGGAGGAGGAGGAGGAGGAGGAGGAGGAGGAGGGGTGTAGTGCTGCAGTGGAGAGAAGTGAGAGGAGACTGCAGTCTCTGCTTATGGGAGAGATCAGGCTATGTTACCACAGCTCTGAGGGACTGTAGCCCATACAGATATTGGTATTGGATGGGCCACTTTACGAAGGGGAATACCACATCTGACTGGTGAGTTTTGCTTTGGAGATCTTTTTAAAATTAAGCCGCAGTTATGTGACATGAATACAATCAAAACGTTCAACTAGAAGATAGCTATTGTAGAGGATCCTCTCTGCATTTTCAAAACTAAGTATAATAAACTCTTACTCTGTGACTGTATTCTCTGTAGCTGAATATCCTTGTGAATCAGGATGTGTCAGAGCCTTTTTTTTTTGTGACTGAGTGATGCTGGCCAGTGATGAGCTGCAGAAATCAAAGGAAGATAAGGACTGAGTGCTAATGGCACAGAGGTAAACACTAAGCTAAAACAAGCAGGGGGGCCTTTATGGAAGTCAAAGTGTTGAGTTATTCCTGAGTTGGACCAGGAACGCAGGAATCATCCTGAGGTGATGATTTCTTGAGTGATGATTCCTTGTACAGACTTAAATTGACTGTTATATTTTTGGGACGAACCCCTGCTGCAGCTTAAACTTTAATCATAATCATCATACATCATAGCAGAGTAGTCGGCATTCATATCATGCCCATGCCCACCGCTCAGGCTATGACTTGACACTGGCCTTGAGCCAATTGGTTATTTGATTGGCTGGTCACCTCGGTTATAGGCAGGTTGTGGGCAATTCTGGATAGCTGATAGACACTATCAGGATTGCTTAGCAACAATAATCTGCCGGTCCACAGCACACAGGCCCCTACTGTACTGTATGTGAATGGCACGCGTTGGACCACAGATCCAATGCATGCGAGATTACAACGAGAGAAAGAGTGTACGTTCACGCTAATATACACATGTTGGAATGCAGTACTTATTGATCTGTGGCCTGTGAGTCAATGAAGATGAAGTTACATCATGATGGTGTTTGCCAGACGTTGATAGAGAAGTCTGCTGGTTCACTTTTATGTTGTGATGCAGAAATCGTCACATGCACTGTGAGCTTATTTAGATAAGAATGTCTCTACAGCAAAAGACTTACTGTATATCTTTCTAATTTGATAAACTTGTGTGTGTGTGTGTGTGTGTGTGTGTGTGTGTGTCTGTGTTTGCGTCTGTGAAACCCTGCACTCAGTTGTTGTCCCTGCTCACTTAAACAGTGGATTCAATTGTCTGTCTTTTAAACTGAGACAGATCATTTTCTTTTAGTGCCTTTAGAGGGAGATAAAACAAAAATCCTCTGGATGGCTCTGAACATTTGAGAGCTGTAATGATACACACACACACACACACACTCCCACTCAGACACATGCATGCAATTTGTTTTATCTTTTATTCATGCTGAGTGTTTTGTTCATTTTTATTTTATGTTTCATTTTCTCTCTGTACGTTATAAGCCTATCTGCCTCCACATCACTGTAGCAGTGATATTAAGCAACTTTTTTGTCTTTTTTGTCTTTTCTGTCAAAACACTTTTCGCCTTTGAATTCTTCACCCTGAAGCAAAAACAAACAAACAAACATGGAGGCATTATAGCTGCAGAACAAGTAAATCGTTGTCAAGTTGCCAATTATTCTTTAGCATTATGTTGAGCTGGTGGGGTGCATGAAAGCATAAAGGCAGTGTCCAAATCACAGTGTTCAGCACTGAAAATAATACCAGCCTATCAGACGAGTAGCTCCCAGAAATGTACTGCAGTAAAAATATCTTTGCTGCTAGAATCCAAACCACTAAACAGTTTTTGCTCCCAGTATCCTCATTAGTGCAATATAACTGTCTGCTTTAAGTAATCTAATAAATGACCACAAAAAGACGGATTTATATTTCTCTGTGCCTAATTATAATGCTGTGATTCTAACTGAACCCAAAGTGAATTGATGCCACAGTCAAATGCGCCCAGTTATCTGCTGCATATGGTTTTCTCTGTTTTGTGAAAAAACTGCGAGCCTCATTTAGACCAGAGCATCAACACCTTCGAAATGCTAATAGCGTGCTGGTGTCACTCATGATTAAGCAAAGAGGAAACTGAGAATAAATAATATAATGCTCACTTGGGGCTGGGTGGCAAATTGATTTTGTCAGCTGTTTGCGGTGGATTGAATTTCCAGAGAATAAAAAAGGTGAACCGTTGTGAAGAGACACTTGTTTTATTATTCTCTGATTGTGGTGAGATTTGAATGGCAGCCTCGTTATGTGTTTTTTAGCATTTCAGTTTAGTTTGTTCTTCTTTAGGGCTCCAACTAATGATTAATCTGTCATTAATTGATTAATTGTTTGGTCTTATTTTGTCCAAAACCTAAAGATATTTAAATTACAATCACGAAACACAAAGAAAAGCTGCAAATCCTCACAAGTGAGAAGCTGGAACCAGGGAATGTTTGAAATATTTGCTTGAAAAATTACCTAAACGATTAATCAAATTATAAAAAAATCATAGCCAATTCATCAACTAATCAATTAATCAACTTGTTTCAGGTCTGTTTCTCTTATTGCATTATATTAAGAATTGAAATATTGTTAGCAAAATTATTGATTCCTTTTTGGATACAATACATTTATTTTTATGTTTCATTCGCAAACCAGCTTGTTCTTATTTACAGTCTTAAGAACAAGCTGGATAAAGACCGTCTATCCCAGCATGCATTTCATTGATGGCAGGAGACAGGACTAAAACTCAAACACATAAACAGACAAAAAGACAGTTTCAGATCCACAAGGGAAAACATGTTGACTCCATACAGAAAGGGACAGGAGACAACAGAGTTAAAAGAATAGTTCGACATCTTGGGAAACATATTCACTTTCTTGCTGAGAGTTAGATGACAAGATCGATACCACTCTCATGTCTGTACAGTAAATGTGAAGCTACCGTCCAGTTAGCTTAGCTTAGCATAAAGACTAGAAAGAGCTAGCTTGGCTCTGTCCAAAGGTAACAATATCTGCCTACCAGCACCTCTACAGCTCACTAATTAATACATTATATAAAATTTGTGTAATTCATACAAAAACAGAACTGTAAAAACAACAAGTACAATTACATTTTGTTAGCTTTGGACAGAACCAGCCTGGCTGTTTCCACCTGTTTCCAGTCTTTATGCTAAGCTAGACTAGCCGTCTCCTGGTTGTATTTGAGCTACCGTACCTGTAGAGGTCTCCTTGCCTCCCTACCTGTTTCGTGGAGAACTTCATTAATTCTGTGATAGCTCTGTTAAGATGCAGGTCTCTCTCTGGGTCTCCTTCAGTTCTGGCAGATCACTGTGTTCGGAGGGGGAGGCATGCTCACCTCAGTTTCTGCTCGTTCTTGACACAGACAGTAAATTCTCAAATCATCAGCACAATGGATGTGTTTAGTCTCAAATTTCATGGCTTTTATGTCCTATGAGATTTCTCAGTTGGGAATTTGTGCTCACTCACGTAACTGCTTTCTGTTTAATCCGTCACTAACAATTGTTGATTGTGATGACTCCCAGACTGCCTGCTTGTACACCCCTCCATCTTTCACAGAGCTGAGTAGCTTGATTGCAGCTCTTGATCTCATCATCTCTCAAACAAATGGGATCCTCTTTATCCAGTAAAGGAGTAACAATATATCAGGAATGAACATGAAAAGCATTTAAGTAGAATTTCAACAGATTATTTTTCATCATTGATTAATTTTTTTTTGTTGTTCGAAGGAATAGAGTAGTATCATTTTGGAAAGTATGCTCATTTGCTTTCTTTCTAAGAGTTGAATAAGAAGATTAATATCACTCACATTTAGCATAAAGACTATAAACAGGTGGGAAACAACTAGCCACACTTCAAAAATTTGCCCACTAGCACTTTTTAAAGGTGTTTTCACTTTGTTATCACTGTGCAGTCTGTGTTGATTCGATCCAAACACCCAGTGTGCCAACCGTCTGGACATTAGCTTTAAGCTAGCTAGCAACGAATGCAACGGCCACAACTTCGCCTCAGTTTGCCCACTCAAATCTTTCCATTGACTTTGCATGCAGGTTCACTAAAAGCTGAACACAGACTCTTCCTGGAATTGTCACTGTGAGGTTGCCAGGCAACCAGGGCTATAGCCAATAGACGCTACACAGATGGATAAACTGCTCTTCATCAAGAAATAGTTACAGCACGTAACTCCCCCTAAAACCACAAATTGTCATTTTCACATTTCTGTTTGTTAAATGATGAAACAAAAGAGATGCTTGTAGATAATCAGTGAGCTTTAGAGGTGCTGGTGGACCTATTTTGTCCCTTAGGAGCGATCCAACCAACTAGCTGTTTCCCCCTATTTCTTTTCTTTATGCTAAGCTAAGCTAATCGCCTCTCTTCTGTGTTCCATGCTTAATGCACCGACACGAGAGTAGTATCAAATTTTGCATCTAACTCTTGGAAAGAAAGCAAATAAGCATTTTTCCCTAAAATGTTGAAGAAAAGCTTTATTAAAATGATTAATCAATTACCCAAATTGTTGTTGGTTCATTATCAGTAAATAATATAAATTATTGAATGATTTTTTCAGCACTACATGTACATTTTTTTCTGTTCAGTTTAGTCTTTTCTAAGTGACACAATATATTATTGTTTGAAATTCAGAAAAATTCAATAACTTTTGTAACAATAAGCCTCAGGAGAAAGTATATCCTGAAAGTCTTTTAATACAAATTAAGCTATTCTACATCATTTACTTTTGTTCCATATCTCACCACTACGTCATCACACTACAGTTGTTTGGCGTATCTTATCCTCCTTTTTTGTCTGATCTGTATGTCCCTCAGGGACGCTGCACCTAGTCTTTGACAATGAAGTTCAACTTGTTCAGGCCACAGGCCGTGGCGGCCGCCGAGCCCACCAGTGCCACCACTGTGACCATGGCTCCCACCTCGGCTTTCATCTCCACCTCTGCGCCGGACACCTCCGGCTCCAACAACACAGAGATCAATAAGAACGACATGTTTGAGGAGATCAAGAGCAAATTCTTGAATGAAATTGATAAAATCCCATGTAAGTAACGCTGCAGTGCATTCACACTTTCTGCTGAGATTCAAAATGCGTCTTTGACAAAAAGTAAAAAAAAGATTGTGAAAGGGCACCAAAGTTAAAGATCAATCTCAATTTTCACTCTGTTGTTTTAACACTGACAGTGCCTCCGTGGGCTCTGATCGCCATCGCTGTGGTGGCCGCGTTGCTCATCCTCACCTGCTGCTTCTGCATAATCAAAAAATGCTGCTGCAAGAAGAAGAAGAACAAGAAAGGGAAGAAGGGCAAGGATGGCTTCAACATGAAGAACATGCAGGGCGAGGTATGATGCCCTGTGCTACCTACATGCCGAAAAGTCAGAGTAACAGGCTGTTTTGGGTGATGTTTTGCCTCTTTTTTTCTACAATTTATTATTCAAGTTTTTATTGTTATTTATGACGTTTATTGCAGAATTTGTATTCATTTAAAAATGTCTGTAGCTAACGAAATTTGATCTTTTACCAGCAGCTTTTATAACCCAGGCTGTAGAGGACACAAGGAGAGCTCTCTTCCCCTCCATTTATTTGATGCTGTTGTGGTGGTCGTTTAAATGTGTGACGTATTCCATTGTGGCCCGCTTTGACAAATGACACTCTTTGTTACGGGGTGACAAAGAATAATGAACACTATGAAGTGGAAAGTTTCTTTTGACAAGTCGCAAGTACAAAAAGCTGCATTTCATAATTAAAGATAATGGATGAAGGCATGAGACCCGCAGAAATATTGTGAGATTTTGAAAGCAAAGTACAGTAAATCAGAGGATAAATGTTAGAGGGACTAATCAACTAACATCACCATAGATTGCCCTGAGCTCCAGTGACAGTTAATTAAAGCAATCAATTACTTGTGTCCACAATTTGAATTTATTGTTCCCAGCCGAAAACAAGCGTGTCATTTCTCATCCTAATTGTGGTGGTGGTGGTGTTGACTGCCTCTCTTTTTGTAGTGTGTTCGGTGTCTTGTGAGTTGAATCTCTTCCTCTCTCTGCTCTCCTCCTTTCTCCCCCCGCTTTGTGTCTGTCTTGTGTGTGCCCCGTGTTTCTTGACTGTGGTGGACTCCTGCTCTACGGTAGGTGGATAGCTCACGTTGATGCTCTCTGGCCCCCGGGCGGAGGAGGTTTCATGGAATGAAAGTCGTAGCTTCCTTCAACTTTTATTTATGTTTGTTATGACAGCTTGAGAATGTAACAATGGAAAGCTATGATGTGCTCCATAAACCCCAGAGAGGAGAGTCTAGCCATCTAACGCATTGTTCCTGGGACAATGTAACTGTAACTCACGCCAATATGGAAAGTATTGGACTAAGAGATGATATGCAAGACACTTTTAACACTATTAATCTATGCATGTGATAAAGGGCATGGTTGGTTGTTTGGGAGACATGAAAACGGTGATGATAAAACTGCATGACGAGCCAAATCTGTCCTTTTGATTGAACACTCAAGGAGGAGGTGGGATGTGGAGACACTGAATGGCCTGAAAAATTAGAGCAAAAACATTTCAAAGTCAAGGTCACTTTGGCGGCAATGAGGCTTTAATTTGTCTACAATAATCACACTGCAGCAATAAGACTCTACATTATTCAAAAAGCTGGCTGTGCCCTTTAAACCTGAACCATTTATTGTAATAACGCTGAAAAGAGAGGCATTTTTCTGGTGCCACATAAATTTGGAGGTGAAACAAGGCATGCAGGTAAAATAAAAGTTTGGGATTTTATCTTGAAATATGAAAGTTGTGAATGCAGGGTTTAACAAAACAACAAATTTAAAATCCTGCTAAAAGCAGTAGTTTACTTGAAAGCCATCTCCTTGCACTGAATATTGTGTCTTATTTGCCTTTTATCATTCTCATATGCATTGGCATTCGCTGTTGTGAGCTAGTTCCTTAGGGGTTTTTATATAAACATTTACCTCCTTGTTCATTCGGTGAAATCAAAGCTCTCTGGCAAACAAGAGAACTATGCTAATATCTGATTTCATTGGGAAACTGTTACATTTATTACCCCTCTTAGTGGAACTAGCATGCAAAGCCTCTACTGACTCTGGCTGTCACTGCACAAGCATGTCAAAGGAATTGCCCAATGATCCGAAAACACTGAGACAACCAGATGTGCAGAAAGTATAAACATGTATTTATGTGTTACCAATAGAGATTTCTCACCTTGTAAATGATAAATCCCTGGTTATTATCATCAGGTGCTGTGCAGGTAAGCAGTAACCAAAACATGTATCTCCCACGTAAAAACTCCTGGAGCTCCAGTGTCTGTGGCATGCTGGCTGTCGTGGGGAGCCCTGTATTCTAATCCCTGATCACCTGACCCTTAACACCCTGTTTTGTTTTGTGACCTTCACACCACAGAAACACCAGGATGACGATGATGACGAGGGAGAGACCGGACTCACAGAGGAGGAGAAAGAGGAGGAGGAGAAAGAACAAGAGAAACTGGGGAAGCTGCAATATTCAATAGATTATGACTTTGAGAACGGAAAGGTCTGTGGTTGTCACTTGTAAATACATTACACATATTGTTAAGCTTTAAAAGAAATGTTCATAGTGAAGAATAGAGTATTTTGATTGATTTTTGGAGAGTGTTGCACATTTTCCACTATTCTGATATTTTATATCCCATCTACATGACATTTGCCAGTATTTAAAGAAAAAGTTCAACAATTTGGGATATACACTGATTAGATTTCTTGCTGAGAGTTAGACGAAAAGATTGATACCACTATCATATATGTGGGCTGAATATAAAGGTACAGCTAGCAGCTGGTTAGCTTAGCTTAGCATAAAGACTGGTGGCAGGGGGAAACAGTTAGCCTAGCTCTATCCAAGGGTAACAAAATCTTCCTGCCAGCACCTCTAAAGCTTAGAGGAACTAAAGCTTATGAGCAGTCAGATTTTGTTAATTTCAGACAGACCCAACCCTGTCTTTATGCTAAGCTAAGCTAATTGGCTGCTGGCTGTAGTTGCACATTGAAGGGACGACAGTGATATCGATCTTCTCATCTAACCCTTGGCAAGAACGCGAAAAAGCTTATTTCCCAAAGTGTCTTTGTAAAACCTCAGCAGAGCAACAGAATGATCATTTTAGCAAAAAGGCTAAAAAAAAAACTGAGGGCAAAAAGGGAACACATTTGTCAAAGATTCAGTAACTTTATCATCATTACATTATCATTACTGTGATGACATTACTAACACATTACTAATGCTCTCAGCAGCATATGGACACAGTGGTCGTATATGACATGAATTAATGAGGCTTTAAATGTTTGGTCAAAGAGGAAATGCCATAATTTAAGTCAACATTAAACAGAGCAGTGACTAGAATAAAAAGTGTATTTTCTCTGTTCTATTTGTCTCTAATAACTAGGTCAAACATATATACACCTACATCTTATGGTACAGAAAAAAAAAACAGTTTTCAGAAGTTATCGCACTGTTATGACAGTTGTGTGACATTGAAGAAAACCCTCTGACATTTAATACGTCTCCAGTCCAGGGAAGAAGTTTGTGGTGATTGATTGCGAGGCTTAAGTTGTCAGATGATATTATATAACCAATCTCTGCAGCAGTGACCCTGACACAAACGAACAATCTTACAGACTTTGGATTTTTGCCTGATAAAAATCTGTCTTCACTTCTCCTGTCCCCTTACATCCTGCCCACACCTCCTCTGCATACAGCTCACAGTTGGCATCCTTCAAGCTGCGGACCTCATCTCCATGGACTCGGGTGGAACCTCCGACCCTTACGTTAAAGTCCTGCTCCTACCTGAGAAGAAGAAGAAGTATGACACCAAAGTCCACAAGAAAACACTGAACCCTGTCTTCAATGAGACATTTGTATTCAAGGTAAGTCTTGTCAGTATGTGCAGTGGTAAAATACGTTGGAGAATTTGGTGCAGAAGAGGTGTGCATCCTGCTTTCCAGTCTGCTCTGCTTTAATATGAATCGATGCAGCTGTAAACACAAAGAGAGACAGAGATCAAACATTTATGGATGATAGTGAGAAGGTTTGCGCTGCCAACCCGCTGCCAGCGTGTTCCTTATAGTGTGTGAATGTAATAGGACTGACTGTGTCTTGTCAGGTTTCTCAGGATGTGTGTACTGTACTCACTGGCCTGTGCAGCCTACATGCTGCTCTTTCCTGTCCTGGCTAATAAAGCCCGCAGAGACTTTACAACTGGCTCTGGGTCACGCTGGAATCTCTGCCTGTCTACAAATTTGCAGAAGCAAAAAAAACGAATCTTATTTTACAGAGCCGTTCTCTCCCAACAGAGCTGAAGACATGTTCATTGCCACATTTAGTGTTTCGCTGGGAAGGTTTATTTGAGTTACTTCTTACTTTTTGAACTTGAAAGTTTTTTTTTTTATTAATTTCACATGTCTAGACGGGTTGTCTGTAAAGGATGGTATAGAATTGTCCTCATCTTCATTCAAGAAAGTGTCAGCTGGAGCATGTTATCTCTTTTAATACCTTTTTCAATCGGAGATGTAATTTAATTAAATTTATGTTACTTAAATGCTATTTGTCCTTAAATACAGGGTATCTTTTCTCAAATAATTTGTATTTAATTTCAACTTTGTTTCATCAATTTCATGTCATCTTTTAAGTATTCACTCATTCACTGATTTTCCAAAATAGCTGGAAAACACCATGGACATGTATTAATAACAACTGGGTAATTAAGCTTCTCCAGCCAGCCTGGCTTACCTGTTGCTGCACTTTTAAGAAACAACTGGACCAGGCAGAGGAAATCATGTGAACACGTGGTGAATTTATAAGATTCCTCTTGAATATATTAAATGATTTAATTCGCTTTTACAGTCACATCATCACTACTGGACAAAAATATAAGGTATCAAGGTACAAAACAACATAGCATTGTGTCTGTCGATCAGGTGCCGTATGAGGAGCTTGGTGGGAAGACTCTGGTGATGTCTGTTTATGACTACGACCGATTTTCCAAACATGACGTCATTGGAGAGGTGAAGATTCCCATGAACACCATCGACCTCGGACGGCCGATCGAGGAGTGGAAGGATCTGGAGAGCGCTGATCAAGAGGAGGTGCTGTTAACAATCAATCATGTGAAATGATGATTTCAGAGGAGACTGAGATAATTCATCAATATACAGTTGTTAAAAGAGATGTTTTGTAAAAGCACGCAAACATTCAGACAGTTTTCTTACAGTAGTACCATCATTTTTCAGGGACTTTGTTTTGATTATATTACATGGCCTTCATGGAATTCTTAGGCTGAGATATCTGACATTTTTTATACAGAAAATAACGCTTCGAAGCAAAAATCACCATCTCATTCATCTCAGTGGATGCTGAAAGCCTCAAGGTTCAAAATCAATCCAAACAGAACTGTGCAATTCTAAGCAAGAGTTTTGACAATGTGGCCATGAGGACAAAAAGAAATGAATTTCAGACATACAGCAGATAGTAGCTGAGAGCATTTTGCTTTACCCCATCATCATATTCTAAAACAAGCAGTTTTCTGTTGTTGGCTGATGAGCATGTGTGCTTGTCATTTCTGTGTCTTCTCTCTGTCCTGAATGCTCAGCCTGAGAAACTCGGAGACATCTGCATCTCCCTCCGTTACGTCCCCACTGCCGGGAAACTGACAGTCTGCATCCTGGAGGCAAAGAACCTGAAGAAGATGGACGCCTGTGGATTATCTGGTAAAGAAATGCATAAATCAGTTTTAAGTTACAATGATGTAAACGGAATCTAGATTACTACTACTTTTATCGGGATTGGTGGTTTTGAAAGATGTGTCAAAGCAACTACGTGTTAGAAGATCACTGCGCTTACGACACAGTTCTAACGTGCAAGAAGGCCTAAAACAGCAAATATGGAGAAAAGAAGGCTCTGCACACTTAAGTTCAATGCAAGTATTTCATGATAAAGGTAATCTTTTGATGCCTAGAACCTTTGTTAGGACAAAGCATGTTGCTTTGCCATGCAAGTACACTTGGGAAATGCAGTTCACAATTGTAATTCAGCAAGGCCAAATACATAGGAAATTCCATAAATACAACATATATCATAAACTCTGGGGATAAATCAATACAGAAAGTAATCAAAATGATTGAAAGACATTAACTACATTACAAGTGACATCACAACTTGGACTGATTTATATATTTTGTTATATATTACACTATATTTATTATTGATTATATATTATACTATATCTTTCTATATTATATTATACTATATTTGATATTCTATGTTATATTGCTGTACTATACCATATATTGTGTTATACTATATTACTACATTTCACCTTATACTATATTATGTTAATATGTTATACTGTTTTATTACATTAAATACTATATTATATTTCTATTATAATTCTATATTAATACAGACAAACACTAAGTATCATTACTTAATCTTATTATATATTAGTCTGGTGTTTACATATAAACTTGCTGACTCTGCTGCTATTAATCACATCACTGTCACTTTACCTCGTAATTTTGTCTCTAGCTGCTCTTTCTAGTTTTTACTTCTATTTCTATTTTAGTTTTATCTGCTTCTTATTATTTATTTTTTATTTTCTCTATGTATCTGTACTTATTTCTGCCCTTGTGTTGCTGCAGCAACTTCACCTCTGGGGATCAACAAAGGCTTATCTTATCTTATCTTATCTGACGATAACTTGCCTTGATGGTCTCTATTGCTGACTATATTGATGCCCTTTGCAGATCCTTATGTAAAGATCCAGCTGCTGCAGGGGGGTAAGCGTCTGAAGAAAAAGAAGACTACAGTGAAGAAGAACACCCTAAACCCTTACTATAATGAATCTTTCAGCTTTGAAATCCCGCTGGAACAGATGCAGGTACAGTACAAGTCAAACCAGAATATTTATCCTTTATCAGTATGTTAATTATATATAGCTGTGAGTAAAGCAAAGTGTTTCTCCACTTTACAAAATGTTTAAAAGTCATTTACACTCATATTTTGATGTTGTGATGACTTAATAACAGAAAAAAAACATCTCTTGTTCCCTTCTTAGAAAATCTTGGTGGCGGTCACAGTGTTTGATTATGACAAGATCGGCAAGAATGACGCCATTGGAAAGATCTTCGTGGGCAGTAAGGCAACTGGCCTAGGTCTGAAGCACTGGTCCGACATGCTGGCTAATCCTCGCCGCCCCATTGCCCAGTGGCATCCATTGCAGCCAGAGGAGGATATTGATGGTCAGCTGGCATCCTTGGCTGCAAAGAAGTAACGTGCTCCACCAACCAGCTAATGCACTAACTCAGAAATCCAACCCCCACCCCTACTTTGCATGAAACCCATGACTTAACACATGACGACTCGTCATGAAACCTGCTCAGCAAAAAAGAGACATCTTAGAATATCCGCTCATTCATGGTTAAGTCGGAAAAAAACTCTTTTTAAGCATCACATTTCACACATTAGTGTATGCTGAGAAGAGTTGTGTTTAGTAATCGGGTGACTGGTTCCTGAATGATCGACTTTTGGTCTGTCTTTGATTTGAAGAAACTTAGAAACTGATTCGTAGGGTGCTGACACTGAATGAAAGCCTCGGTGAAGACAATGCTGGAAATAAAGCTTTAGTTTAGTTCATAGAGCATGCTTTACTTACCTCCCCACTGCTCTGCATACACCATGCACAGTATTGTATCTTGCTAATAAGTGTGCTATAACTTGCAATAGAAAGTGCTGTAGTATTGGGTTATTTCCTGCATAGAGTCTGTTTAAGTCTATTAATTCAAAAAGATTTAATTGTGAACTAATGAGGTCAAGGCCACTGACTGCAGCGATCCATGTTGCAATATATTTTCAAGAGAAATCTGCCTAAATGATTGTCTTCGTTTTATCAGCTCACATTTGAGAAGGAGATACACACAGTGCAGTGCACTGACGTATGGCAGGGATGACACAGTTGTCTGATCTATGTTGTTTGTTTTGTGTTGCCATGAAGGCACGTCTATGCATTTAGGTTCAACACACATTTCCGCGTCTTCAGACAGATCTAATATAGGACAGGAATACAAGGGTGCCTTTCCTGATGTGACACTTTGAGAAATACATTTAAGCTTCATTGTTTTATTTAGAAGGGAAACTTTTTACGGAGGGAATATCATTCAAAAGTAGTCAGGGACACTGTGAATGTGCCATCTGGAATCTGCCTTGAGCTGTGTTGACCACTTGGATGTAAAACCTTACTTTTCTATGCATATAGTAAGGATACTAGAAAGGCTTACCAATGATGTTCAGTCCAGTTATGACGATGCTTCTTTTGAATTGCTTCCTAAAAACAGTGCCATCTAACAAATCTTTGTTTTGATATCCATTAAACGGATTATATGTCTTTCTTTGACAAATGTTGTAGTTTACTAAACATACTGTAGTACACTTCAATACTTTAATAGTTTCTGGTGAAACAACATGAGGATTTCTGTCAAAGACAAGATGTTTTTTATAGAGAATTGAATTTGAGATGTAGCTGCACTTTTTAAGAGAACGTGAATTCAAGGACAAAATGCAGGTTTGTAAAATCTCAACACTAAGTGCTACATCAGGATCAGCTTTATTGGCCAAGTATGTGTACACATACAAGGGATTTGACTCCGGTTTCTCGTTGCTCTCAATGTTACATCAAACATATAATACAATAAACATATCTTGGATCATTTGCTTGAACCAAATAGAGCTGCAGAATCTAGCATGTATCATGCCTCGCAGTATTTCATGTTGTTTGGATCGCTCACTCATCAGCCACAAGCTTTGTTCACCTGGAGCCAAAGTGCTGCAACATGGTGGTGTTACAACGTCATCACAGACCTACTGTGTTACTGTGATGTGCAGAGGTATGGAGGCAAAAACAATGCCATAAAGATTTGAATCTTATAAGCAACTCAACAGCTAATTGTGAAGTTTGATCACTACTGAATACTAAATGTCATACCACTGAATTTATAGCATTGAAGTATTTTACTTGGAGAACCATTTATCTGAATTCATGTGGTTTGAATTCCACACCTTGACATTACAAAAACTGAATGATTTTAAGTATTGTGTTTAATTCACATGAAACTATATTTAAGTCAAGGCTCAAATTCAATTGGTCATATATGGAACCAAAAAATTCAAGTCAAGTTTATTCAGATACCAAAATTATGGGTGAAAAATGTTAATCTGTCAGAATTAGGCGTTCAGTCGTTCAGTATAAATATTCATATTATTACAGCCCAGTTTTTGCTCCCATAGGAGGCCATATTGTCACCAGGAGTAAAAATAATTCTGCAGGAGGGTGAACAGCTGCACACTGATTGGTCCATTCACAATACTACTTCTTCCTATTGTTAACATTATGCATCGCGCAAATTTGTTAATAGGCTACAGCATGTATTTACAAGATGATGTAAATAGTAGCATGTTTTAAAGAGGAACCATAATTATATTGTGTATGTGTGTTTGTGTTCTGTGTCACTTTTGATAATAAAACGGAGTAAAAAAGAGTATGCACTGACTGCAAAGTGTATGTATTTTTGCTGAATGGGACTGAATGTGTGTCTGAATAATCCACGTTAGGGTTCACGGGCTCCTTTAACGCCTGGAATTAAAGCAGGGTTGCTTTGTGTATCATATGTACAAATCTACTTAGTTTGCCATAATGCTGCATGATTGTCTGGTTTCCTGTCATCGTTTGTATGCGTCCTCTGTGCTAAATGTTACATTACGCTTGGGCTACAAGTCATGTAATTATTGTTCATTTCTGCTTGCACTTGTTATACAGTATGTGATGGTCGCTGACCAGAAAACTGTATATATTTAAAAAAAAAAAAAAAAGGAGAATATTTGCCAGCTCCTTGATTTTCTATCTCAGTGTACCGTAAGTGTTTCCTTCATTTACTCCTGCCAGATGGGTGTCAAGTCTTAGTTTAGTGGACGACTTAATCGACTTGTAGCCCCTTTTTCCTTCCGTACCTCATTAAATTGTACCTTCTCATCTTATTGCTATTCAAATAAACCTGCTCTCATATGTCTGATTATGCTTTTTAACATAAGACATTAGTAAATTCAGTAATTTGCATATAAAATACACCAAACTGTTTTTAATTTCGTTATACAGTTTTTTTTTAAATTACTATTTCTTTGCATATTATTGATGCAGTCCGCTGAAGGAGCTCCAGTCATATGACTAAGCAATCAATAATGTTTTCATTACAAATTTCACTTCATGAATGTACACACAGTTCAACTAATGGATTCCAATGGGATGAGCTGGTGTTGTCTCACTTGTGCATGCTCTGAGATATCGATGCTGTGTCTACCATGACATTTCTAATGTGGGGATTTGTTAACCCCGTCTGCTTTTTTGAGTCCGTGTCATTTACTATTAGATGTAGCTTTTATTTACAAAATACAGTGCATGAAGATGAACAATCCTTATCTTCATGACAGTCCATCTTTTAGAGTATAATGTAGCTATCTCTCTATGTTCAAGGGGCTGAGAGGAATACATACCAGACACAATTTCCATTTTTAATATCGAGCCTGTTCTGAAGATTCAATGACATTCCACAATGTCAAATTTAAGTTCAGATCTTATTGTGGAGGAGCAGCACATTATATCCTTTTCTACAATGTGTGTCAGGTCATCCTGTCCTGGGGTCATTCAATATACTCACTCTCATATACGTATGTGAGCTGCCATCAGATCCTGTCTGCTATATTGTGTATTTGCAATAGGACCAACAGAGCCTGTATTTGTTTATTGGTGTTCTGTTAATGGACAATACTATGTCACTTTGCTGCAATGCAGGCAACAAAATCCCCGTCTTCCTGGGTCTCACAAGCTATCTCAAGCACAGAGCAGACCCAAACAGTGCAGAACAACATTCGCAATGCAATACTGCCAACCTGCTGCTTCATTAATGGTTCCTCTTTAGTCCTCTTATGTGAACATAGCCATGATACAGAACATCCAAAGACTTGATCATCATCCTATTCCATCAGTGTGTTCACTTTCCGAGCAACATAGACAAGGGAAATGCTTGAACGTCTTTCTTGACTCTTCTTGTTTTTGTCTTGTTGTAGAGGTATGTCAATAGTTGTGCCTTTTTGTGAATTGCATGGTTTAATTCCGTACAAAATCAATCACAAAATGTTTTCCAGCAAAAAAAAAAAAGGGACAAAAAGACCAAAAAACTTGTACTCATATATCAATCACTCTATGTAGAACTGGATAACTCAAGGGAACCAAAATATGGGATGTGGTCAGGACATATCTGTGTGTTGTCAAAATGTAATCATAGGAAATAAAGGCATTTTAAGTAGCCTTGTCCTGTGTGGTGTGTAAATGGAATCAGAGGATGCTTTTCCACTTATGGCCAGTGGGTGGCATCATACACAGCATGAGAAAAACCAAACAAGATGCAACACATGTGCACAGCGGTGAACTTGCCTGAAGTTTGTGTTAGTCTGAGTTTAGACTGATAATACTGTGTCATTTAATTTGTCTCTAAAAATGTGCAAACACTATTGAGACTAATTTTATGGCTCTTCTTCAAATTATTCATAATATATAATAATCCACATTAAATATAAACAGAATTGAAATTGATAACTCAGTCTGGCAGGGATCCCGTGAATGTAAGATTATAAATGGGACTCATTAAATCTTCTGAATGTGAAACAAAAGATAAATTATAGCCAGCGTGGTATTTGTGTTCAGTTGTGATTATCATGAAATTAAAGTGAAATTCCTACATAAAAGAGGATTCCCTTTATTCCATTGAGATGTTTTTAACAGTACTTCAAGTTCAAAGTTCCTTCTAGATATTTAAAATAGATAAAAAAAACAATCTCACCTCAGGGTTCATTGAGTAGCTTTTCTGGAGCTTTGGGTCACGTCACCGATCTTCATCAGCACATGGAGTTTGCCCATTTGTCATGTAAATGTCCTTTTTTGACTTCTAATTCGTGTTGACTTTAAAGTCGGGGTTCAAAGTTCATTTTTGACCTTGGACCTGACAAAACAATCTCACTTTCGCCATCTCACCATCTGCTGTTAGAGATCATGATCTTTACATGATCTTTATGTGACTGAAAGCTCCAGAACAGCTACTAAATGGACCTTGAGGTGAGACTGTTTTGTCAATTATCATTACTTCTTTAAAAAGGACAAACCGAAGCCTCTCCACTCACCATGAATGGATTGATTTATATTTTACTTGCAGGTCTGATTTTGCTTTAGTGTAAAATAAGAGCCTGTTTTTTTTTTTACTTTATGACCACCTTTTATGCATTTGTTTATATATTGCAGGTTAGGAGGAGGAACCTGTCATTTGTGACATCATGCTTCAAGGTGAAGCTCTTAAATCAGAGATGACGCTCCCACGCTCCTGAGAAATGTAGCTCATCCATCATCCGCTGTTCCTGATAGCTCAGAGCCTATTTTTCAAGGTCTGCATATGGAATGGACAAAATATTGCAGTTTCCATGGTAATACCTCCACAGAAATACCTGCGATATTGTGTCCATTTATGTATGCAGGGATTTTCTTGATATGATTGTGCAGTTTTATAAATGGTTAACTCCTGGACAATATGTTCATGCAAACAGTGAAGAAAAACACATGATGTGGTCGTGGTGGCATTTGCCTTTATGTAGAAATATTTTATGAATATACAATATGATTTTTAATTTAATGTATTTTCTGTGTGGGACTGTGTTACTACTGTAGATCCAGTACAGTAACAGTCAAGTTTCCAAGATGACTGGAAACCTATGTACACTTCGTCCCTCTTCTTCTCATCCTTCCTGCTTCCTGTCTCACTTGGACAGTTTAGTGATGACCCGGATTAAAGCTCCATTCTCATCTTTCAGTCTCTGGTTCTCCATCTTAAGCTCTGCTTTAACCTGAAGAAAGAGCACGAGACAACTAAGGTGGGCACAGACATAAAATGACATGTTGCTCATAACCTGGAGGGCTCATTGTCCTGGGTGGAACATGTCTTATCATAATGGTCCATATAAGAAATTAAAACATTAAATAGACATTCACTACAGGTCTGCCTTACATGCCGTATGTACATTTTTGCTATACGATCACTTTACAGCTCATTTTGAGGATTGTTCCTTACTTAGTTTTAAAGTTAATTCATATGTTGGTAGTATTTTCATAAGCTATGCAAGTCCTTTTTTGATTCCTGGCAATTCCAGCAACCTTTTCATGTAAGACTAATTAGTTGCTATAATCAAATTCTGTCCACACAGGCTGTGAAGAGGATCCCCTCCTAATGTGTCTCCAATGAAAGACATGGGGGATATAATTCACAGCCCTCTTTTCAAAAAAAGAAAGATGCATGCTAAAGTTCAGCTGAAGCTAACATGGGGATTCATCACTCTTAGTCAGAAAAATCCAATGGATATCTCCGAGTACAAAATTCCCCCTTTGTGTTTCCACAGACGCTGGAGGGATACTAATAAGAATATTAGGATTTTGTACTAAAAAGACATTAACTTTGGAAGATTCCCACTTGATTGTATAACTCAGACTGCTGAAGCCTCATATTTGCTTTAGTTGAATACATTTTTAATTTTACACAGAGCGAGGACTGTGAATTTTGTCAGAATTGTGTTAGGAAGGGATCTCGTCGTGGTTAGTAGAGGAGTGATTACAACTTATGACTCTTGCAATCAACACATGGGCATGTGAGTAATGTTTTAAGACAGACTTAAAAACTGTGAACCTATCCTTGAAAACTAAGATTCTTTAAATTTTTATTTAAATGTGTCAGGCATGTTTCTTGCTTCTGTTTCGAGCCAGTAAAGTGTGAATTTGGTTACGCCAACTTTGATGTTCTGGTCTTAGAAAAGGTTTGTTTGTTTATTTTTCATTTGATTTATTACTGGAGGATTTCTATAAATTGTGATATTTCTCCCATCTGTTCCTATTGCTGACTAGTCCAGAAAGGAAATTGGCTTCGCAAAAAAATCTGATCTGGATAAATCTGGGCAATTTATTACAATATACAAACACAATTACACATAAACAAACACATAATCTTGTACACTTGCATTCAGTGACACACAGACACAATTGGACCAGACTTGCTCATTTAAATACACGTAGCAGTGCTTCTCTGTTGTGAATGTCTATTTTCAGCCCAGCATCTCATGTTTGTTTAGACCTCTCATTCACAGATAACAGCAGGTTTTTGTGTGTATCCTCTGGGGCACAACACAGCAGACGTTTGTGAACGTTAGACTGTAGATGAATACTGATAGCTCACTCGCTGCAGTGTCAAAGTGCTCACACATTCCACAGCCAACAAAGCATAATGGTGACAAATGATGTCAGCTAAAACCACCGTGGACAGAGCAGCTAACGGCGTGGCTCCAAGTCCCACAGACACTTTACACTGTTTGGATTTGATTGTTCATTGTTTTCCTCATATGAAATAAGCCTAACTTTCTCCTGGGTAAGAGATCCTGCTATACTGTTAACTACTGATGTTTTTAAAGGGGACTGAATGTGAAAAAACTGAAGTGAATATTAAAGTAAATAACAAAAGCTAAGGACTAATTTATAAAATATCTGACTTACCTTCAACTGTTCTTCCATATCTGATATCCTCTTTTTTAGACTCCAACTTTCCTATGAAGAAGAACATTTAATAAAAAATAATTAAGATAAATACATAAAAACACTTTGAATCAAAACAAGTCTATTAAAATTAGTATAATGTATGAGTTCATACCTTTTTTTCTGTCTCTAGCATGTTGGAGCTACAATCTCCTGGTCTTCCCTTCTGTAACAATGAAAGGTTATTAAAAAAAGGATTATAGTACAAAGCCTTGACACTGTTTGATTGTGGGTGCTTCATTTTCATCACAGTGAGTACATATTTCTGATGTAAAATATAATATACCCACAGCGGCTCACTGTTATTATTCCAAATTTCAGACCTGGCACCCTACAGTAATTACACTGCAGCTTCCTTGTATAACTGCTATCTTTCATGTCACATTTCTCTCACAGTACAGTATTACCTGATCTCATCATGAGAATAGATGGGAGACATTTCTGTCTGTACTGACAAGAAAAATTTAAATGGTTTAAATTATGACCTGCAGAAACTTTTAAGTACTTTTTCAGCAACCATTTCCTTCATTTCTTTCACACTCATGAATCTGGATTGGGCACATTAACCATGGACTACTGTATGTACAGTACCTGTGCTCTCTGCAGCTGGTCCTGAATCATGACGAGTTCCTGTTTGCTTGTTTCCAGCCTGGACTTGAGCCTTTGATTGGTGGCCAGTGCCTTTTCATACATCTACAAAATATGCACATGTTAGGATTTGAGTGTTTGATTGTTTTCACAGCACACAGACTAACAAACATTTACATCAATGGCCACAGTGACTGTTTGTGTGGTATTTTAGTATGTAACTAATGATTATTTTCATTATTGACCATGAGGTTGACATTTTAGGTTCTTAGTGAAATATCTCAACATTAATTGCCATGAAATTTGCTACAGATATCCATGCTGCCCAGATCATGAATCCTAATGACTTTGGTTATTCCCAAAGGTTTTTTTTTTTTTTGCATTTTAACTATTGCCACAAACAGGTCAAAGTTTACACTTATCTACTGAAATATCTCAACATCTGCTGGCTGGATTGGCACAAATGTTTGTACAGATATCCATCATTCCCATCAAAGTTTCACCTTTGGGATTTTGAGTACGATTTATCAACAACTATTGGTTTGATTGCCATGAAATTTTGTCCTGACATTCATGTTCTCAGGAGGAATTGTACTCAATTGGACTCATAGCAAATTAATTAAATTAGCAAATGTTAGCTTGCTAACAACTAAACTAATATGGTGAACAGGGTAAACATGATACCTGTGAAATATTAGTATGATAGCATTATCATTGTGAGCATGTTACAATGCATGGCTGTAGACTCCTCCTCTTGTTTTGATTTATAAATTAATCCTTTAGTCTATAAAACATCAGCAAATGGTGAAAAATGCTCATCACAATTTCCAAGATGACGCATTCAAATTGATGTTTTTGTCCGACCAACAGTCAGAATTTACAATAATATAAAACAGAAAGAAATTGAGAATTTATTAAGAGTTTTTGCTTTAAAATGACTTTAACAGATTATCACTTATCAAAATTGTTGCAAATTAACTTTCTGTCTGTTGACCAACTGATTAATTGACTAATCGTTTCTGCTCTACTGTTTATGTAACATTTTATTGTGTACTTTTATTTTGAAATTTCTGTGTTGGTCTTCCTTAAGAGGCTGTATGTATATTTGTGTGGCTAATTGTCACTGGATAATTGACAAAAGCTCAGCCATCTTGTTGTGTGTATATCGGATGTCCTTTTATTCACTCTGTAAAGCACCATGATGAAGGCCCTGTGCCGAAAACCATTGGCTGAATAAAATGCCGACTCATTAAATAAGTTAATTAATTGTCAAGTGATCACATTTAGTTCCTTTGTTACTTGAGCACCGAAACAACAGTCACTCGAAATATTATCAACATGCGAACTGCATCACCTGCCTTTTTATAGTCATTGTTTGCCGTCTCTTCTGCCTTTTTCCTCGCAGACAGCCTGTTCTCCCACCGTAAGACGTAGGACTCAGCGTGGTTTGTTGATGTGTCGTTGGAGACATCAGAGGATCCAGATGAGCTCAATCTGAAAACACAAGAGAGGTACAAGTCTGAGGTTTAGCTCAGTTAGTGAGAGTTTAATATCACTGAGTCGCTGATTGATTCCTGTTTATTTCTGTCATTCTCTCAGGCGATAATTGAATGTCTTTTGTATTTATTAATGGTGTGAATTAAATTAGAGGGTGCTTACCTAGACAGTCTCTCATGCTGAAATAGAGGAGAAATGTTTTAGATATGGCTATCTGACCAAAATAAAAAATCCAACAACACCACCAATGTAAGGTTTTTGTAGCCTTATTAACCTTACATGGCATAAACAAGTCATTCAACTCCATAATGAATCATCCTCTGTTTAAATAGATGCTTATTACTGTACAAATAATGACATCACATAGCTTGACTTCATCATTTGTTTGACAGGCTGTTTGGTCGTGATGTGAGATTTATGAGGTACGATGTGGAATCCAATCCACAAATGAGGTTGTATTTTGTACCATATTGACCATTTCCTCTGCATAATATTGTAACCATGCAGTTGATATGCACAGAGGACATATTTTATTACATGTACAATGTCAGCAAGTACATTCTTATTATCAGAACATCTACATTCAAGCAAAGCTCAGTGATTCTTTGAAGTGACATTACCAGGAATTCCTCACGAAGGACTTTTTTTTTTTTTCAGTTTTCCAAGAAAATGTTTATGGCACTCTGAAATACCAAGCCAAGTTAAAGAAGGAGAGAGGAAATGATCCCTTAAATAAACTGACAAGCACAGATAACTAAACACATCCAAAAAAGGTAATAGCTCTGGCAGTGGCTTTCACAATTTGTTCATTATTGCCTGCTGAAGTTGGAAGGATTATATAATTTAAATTTTCAAGTGGCAGACGAGAGTCTAACAACAGCTAAACAATAAAAACTCACACGCCCTTGAAAAGATGAGAAAATGTAGCCTAATTCAACATTGCTTGATTGACTGTGAGGGACAAATGTTTCATTCTTACAGCACCAGTAAGAATAATATGAACCCCAATGTGATTCAATTCAGTTTAATTCAAACTCACAAGAGAGTCCAAAGCAATGAAAAGAAAAAAAGATGTACAAGGTAAAACCATAACAATTCATCATTCAATTTAAAAAAACAGTTAATGTAATATGCAGATAGGTGACAAACAAAGAAAAACAACATAAAGTGTCTTAGTGTGGTGTTGAGCCAGCACTTTCATCACTTTGGTCCAGACTGAAATATCTCAACAACTATTGGACGAATTGCCATGAAGTTTGGTACAAACATTCTTGTTCCCCGCTGGATGATTTGTAATCACTTTGGTGATCCCCTGATTTTTCCTCTAGCGCCATCATCAGGTCAGATTTTTCTTTTGTTCAATACTTTTATTCAATACTTTTGCAAAATGAATGACTTTCCCATCAGCTCAGCTGTACTTTGTGTTTAGTACCTACTTAGCATCAGCATGTTAGCATGCTAATGTAAGTACAGCCTCACAAAGCCGCTAGCATTACTGTAGATTAATATCCATCCTCTCTATCCTTAAATGCTCTTTCATCATAGGAAAAGCTAATATGACTCGTTATTTCAGTGTTATTACATTCACTATTTCTCACAATCAATATGTAGCAACTTATAAGAGGTAATTATCTTGCCTGTAGCAATAACTTCTGCAGAGATAAATGCACTGGATTACTTATTCCTGCTGACATAACTTCAAAGACTGTACATGCAGTTGAAAGTAGTTTTTCTTATTAGTATTCTTTTAGGCATAGAGACTTATTATGACAGTCACATAAACTAAAGCAAAAAGCAGACTGGTGACCACTGCTTAAACAGTTACACGTCTATAAATCATGGAGATTGCAAGTGGATTCCTGTAAAGAAGAAACAGGACTGTAAGTCACAGACACTATGTGTAAACACAGTGATATGCCTCTTCTCAGACATTTACAAGATCTCTGGATCTTCACCAGACTCTGATGTCAGCCCCTTGAGGGCTGTCTCTGGACACTTGGATATGCTTGGTAAATGGTCATTAATGAAATACAGTATGCAGACTTGGAAAAAGCTCTGGTTTAGATTAAGCGACATCACATATAAACAGATGCTGATGGAAACATAGGCTTTTGTGACATTTTATCCCATGTATGTGAGTGTCTCTGTCACTAAGCTGTCCTCCAGCCTTTTTAGATCCCATGAGGAACTTTTTGCCTGCTGACCAGCTATTCCCAAGTGGAAAATGTGAGCTTCCCGTAGGACTAGCAGAGAGATAAACATCCATAAATACTGCGTCTGAGTTCCCACAAGCCAGTCCTAAGCACTCTATCCCTCCTCTCTGTTCCCTGTCATCCTCTCTTTCACCCCCTGCTTTCTTTCTCTCTCTCTCTCTCTCAGTTCATACTCTCTTCCTGTATCCCTCTCTCTGTCTCTCCATTTATCTTTCCCAAGTGGATTCTTAGTTTACATAAACAGATAAGATTAACTGCTCATTACAACTTTGCCTTGGTTTCACTTACAAGTTCTGTTCCTCCAAGCTCATGTACATCCACACACAATTTTGTTTCACAGTTTGTGAGTTATTACAAGCCTTTAGAAGCATGTCAAAGTGTTATGAGAGATAACATTTTTTATCTGGGGTGTCACAGTGGCCTTGTGATCCGACATGTGTACCATGTAACCACAATGTCCCTGCTACACTATTAAGAATACAAATACAAAAATAACTCCATAATCTAACAAATTAACATGTTTGTAAAATTTGTAGAAAGAACATGTCTCATTCAAATCAGCATGTACAGTGCATGATTTGATAAATAATACACTGATAAAATTGGCAAATGGAAACAACACCATCTGTAATTGTTTGTATATTATTAATTGTCAATTAAAGTACCAAAATAAGTGCATAAAAAGATACCATAGCTTTACAGGAACCCTTGAAGAGTCACTGATTACACCGTCTCTTGAGACATTCTGCTTTTACATACTTTCTCTTGATTGCAGTACAATATGAAGGAAAATATTGCAGTAGTGATAGTGCCATTGTAAAGTGGATTACAGTACAAACAATCTTAAGTTGCATTCCAACAGCTGTCATGTGTAAACAGTGTTTCCCCCCAAAAAAGGGACTCAAGTTCCTTTCAAATGAGGCAGTACGAGGTCATTTACGGCTACACATAATTTTCCATTGATCATGTAGGTGCTATGAAGAGTGCAGATATAATTATGTATGGCACGTCTTGAGATTCTATGGCAAAGTATACAAACACACACAGGAATACCTCTGTGGCTTGTTACAGAGACATTTGTTTGACAATGACTGAACTTACATGTTAGTGTTTGCATTATGTCAGCCATGGCATTTCTTCTAACAGACACTGAAAAGATTAAAGACAGTTAGGCCTTACCCTCAGACTCTTGGTGGTGGCGGTGGATGAAGTTGGAGAAGAGTCAGAGAGCGACTTTCTGATGCGTGGCTGATCTTTGTTGTGAGAAAGTAGAGATGACATTGCTCCCGAGCTGCTGGCCTCTGCATGCAGCTGTAATGTGGTCCAAAGTACTTCCAAAAAGTTTTTGTAAAAGTTCTTCTTTAACAAAAACAGCAGCAAAGAAGATGGTAGAGGGAGGTATTTAATGTCCACTGATATGAAATTCTGATGTGGCTGTTTCCTTAGTCAAAGTGAGCAACTAAAGTGTGATCTTCATGTGATGGTGAGACATTGAATATCTGATGAGAGTGAAAGAACTGCACAAGTGTGAGAGCTGTGGAGGAAGCGGAGGGACTGGGGAGTAGGCGGGCTGTAGCGTTTATGTGTGGACACAAGGATCTGACAGCAGTATTGTTCACAAGGGCTCTCAAGGGACAATCAGCAAAAATGGAAAAAGGAAAGCATCATTAGTCTCATTAATGGTGTTTTTGTTGTAGTTTCTATAGATTGTTTATGTTATGTGCATATTTGATTTTTATAATTTCACCAAGTATTTTATATTGGTAGTAATACACAGGGACGTGTGCACTGTTGGTGACAGTGTACTTCCCTCTGCATTAAAAATAAGTGTGAATTATTATACTTTCTTAAGGGGAAACAGAGCTGTTAAAATGGTAACACCTAAATTAAAACAACTGGTAGAATGTACATCTGAAAGTAGAAGTGACATTTGAAATACATGCAGTAGATGGACAAATGCACATATTTGTGTTAGGGTGAGATAAAAAACAACAGGTTGGCCAGATGCACAAATATACTGTGCTTATGGCAGTGGTTCTCAAACTGCGGGGCGGGCCCCCTGGGGGGGCATAGAGCTACTGCAGGGGGGGGCGTGGGTGACCAGGGGAAAAATATGGAGTGGAACTAAATTGAATGAACGTGATTAATGTAGGGAAATAAAAAAACAAGAGTTTGCTGATGCTATTGTGCCGACCTGAGTCATTTCTTTCGTTTCAAATTCAACTTGGCTCCTTTTTTATTTGTTGCTCCCCCAATATTGTTAATGATTGATAAGAATTCAATCTGTTTATGTGTGGTGGGGAGGCATGAACTTTTTCTGAAGGGGGGCATGACAGAAAAAGGTGCATCATTTTATGGATCAGTTTTCAGTTTGCTTCTAATTAATTCCAGCCTGAGTCAGAGTTGGACGTCAGAGCAAACCTCACCTGCACCTGCGGTAATGTAATCACAGATTTAAATAAGACAAGTAATTTCAAAATTTTCTGCTCTTACAGGGATACTGATGAGTGCATGTGGTGCTCCACTAGCATCCCCCCACCCCAACCAACATATTTTTGGATAGAGGGATTTTTTATTGTTCTTGCTAGAAAAACATGATTGTAATAATAACTGTAATATTCAACAGTTAAACCTCCCACGAGATTGTGCCTTATGGCACCTGAAAACTGTTCTACATTAAACATTTAAAATAATTATCACCATGAACAGGTCAATTGGTCTCTGGGCAGAGTTGCCACGCTAAAGTGTTTTAACTTTATTCAGCTCATGACACTATCTTTAAAATGCAATCTGATGACAACCCAAGATTCAGCCACTTCAAACAAATGACGTGGTTGCTGTATCTTTTCAATCAGTGTCAGTTCAGACAGGATGTCACAGAGGGGTAACTGTAGTCTACACAACATTAGTAGGCTTAAATTACAAGCTATAAGTACAGTCACATTCATTTTCTCTTTCACATTGCAAAACACTATTGATATTTCATACTCTCATACTCTTATCTTGTCATATGTAAATGGCGAAAATACAGTTAATTTAATTTCAAATAATGTTTTTCAAATACTTCCTTTTCACATGCCAATGCTACAACAGACTCATAGTAAATCTGTTGAAATTACTTTACACAAATTGTCATTTCCATCAACATTTCACTCTCAGTAACCTGTTGCTTTAACAGACATGTACAGCCATTTTCAGGTCTGACCAAAGGACCTTTTCTTTATGTGACTTTAATTTTTTCTTCTGATCCTTCCCATTTTCCTATTGACTATATATTTCATATTGAAATAACAACCGTAATCATATATCAATACTTGTTGTAAATTTATAAAATGTAAGTAATTTCTAATGAGACCACGTTGAAGAGAAGTAAAACCCTAAAAATAAGGCTGGAATTAGATACTTAAGTAGGAAATTCTTCATGTTTTTCAGTGATGGACAGCTCCCCTGACACAATCTATATGTCAGACAACCACACAAGTGGAATAAAACAAATATTACAAATAATTTGCAGCTACTAGTTACAGAAAGTGTGCTGCGTGTAAAAATGGTTCCCTTTCATCTAAATAAGACTTAAAAATCACAGTCTCGTGAACTAATGATTTAGAGATGATCAATCTACTGGAGCATTTTAAGTACAACTACTCGTCCTCCTCATTTTCGTCCTCTTCTATAATATCGTCTTCCTCTTGCTCCTCTGCAACGTCTTCCTCCACTTCCTGTTCCAGTGGCTGCTCTTCCTGCATTGCCTCCTCCTCCTTTGCCTCCTCAACATATTCTAGCTTCTCCGGCACCATAGTGGCATTTTGTGCTGCAGTGGAGATGAACTCTTCTGCTGCTGGGCCCTCCTCATTTGACTTGACTTGACTTGACTTGAGTTTAATTGACAAAGAAGGATCATTCACCAACTGAGACAGACAGATGTTATTCATTATTTATCCTAATGTATTTCAATGGTTGCAACTTGAAAAACAATGTACACTGTCACAAATAATCAGGTATTTGAAAGAATAGTCTTAGTAAAAGTAGCAGGTTTATACCTGGGAGTGAAAGGTCTGCAGCAGAGACATGACGCTGCTGTGGAGGGTCTGTGAAGAGAAAAACTGCTCATCCAGAGTCATCTGCACTGAACTGAGCATCTCTTCTAATGCCTGGGCACGCATGGCCTGATTAGCCTCGACAAGTTCCCTGAAAAACACACACACACACACACACACACACACACACACACACACACACACACACACACACACACACACACACACACACACAACAGAAATACTAACACTTCTTTGGAAAGTCAGCAAATCAAATTAAAACATTGTTCGGACATGCAGATGAACTCACTTTATTGCAGCTATCTCCTTGTTGTTTGTATAAAGTGCAACATTATGAATGTGCATTGACTCTTTCAGCTCATTCAGCTCTGATGCTTGTCCCTCTAACTGTGCATTAAGAGCCTCCACTGACGCAACCTGCTCGTCAACTCTGGACCATGCACTGGCCACAGCATTGGTCAGCCCAGCCACATTTTCCCCCAGTGCTGAATTGGAGCTCAAACCGGCCACTACGCTCTCCTTCACGGCCTCGAAGTCCTCACTCTGGTTCTTGAACATGGCCTGGAGAGTTGTGACAGACAGGGAGACCTGCTTTATCTCAGCCAGTCGGGCGTCCATCTCATCCTGGAGGCTCAAAAGCTGCGAGTAGTGGTCAGAGTTTTCTCACTTCTTTGCTGTGGCCAGGGCAACCTCAGTCCTCTCCTGAGCCTCCTCCAGGGCAAAGATCCTCTCCTCCACATCCAAACCTGTATCAGAGAGTGAGAGAAATTATCAAGCCATGTGGTTTGACTCAGTTCATTTCAAACATTTTGAAATCTAGTCTTGTCATTGATTTATATCAGACTGAGCTGTCATATTGCTGTAGCAATTAGGGCTGTGTGACATGACAATATATAGCCTACCATGAGACAATATACATTTCTGAACTGTCAGCGAAATTTAAATATCGTTTATACCGTGGTAGCTATCCTTTTAAAATTTCTGGGTGTATTAGGCCATTGTGGGCAGTTTTACAAATCAGTGAGCAGGACTCCTCTCAAGGAATATTGGATTTTTATCGTTTGCATCAATGTGATGAAGTACCTTGATTTGTCAGGTATTTAATATACTGGATTAGCCAAACACACACATTTCAAAAGGTTTCTCAATTGATTTGCCAGAAAATGTACTATATCATATTGATATTGTGATACAAAATTATATACTGCATACCATGACAGAGCAACTAGTAGCAATTACTGCTGATAATGATGAAAGATATCTTGCATTATTGATACTTCACAATAACCGTTGGGGCTGGGAATGTAATTGAAACGTGACCATGAAACTAATCACAGTCAGGACGTGCTAAAAATAACAGGTGCAACTTTTAGTGTCAAATCGGACACTTTAAAATGTCTTACAGCTTTAGCTTTTCAAAATAAACCTCGCTGACTAACACTTTCATTTATATTATCTTATAAATGGCACAAACTACCAGTGACTGAAAGAGCTCTTGTTATAAACATTCCTATTTGTTTGACTTGTTTGTCTATTTGTTCATATTTACTCATTCGTTCAAAAATGACAAATGTAATTCGTTTATTTTGAAGGCAAATGACCGATTTCCGGTATCTCACGTTCTCTTTAGCTAACTTAACGCAGCCGTTATTTTACACGACACGTCATGCTGTGATCGATGCAGGAACACCGAAATTACGTTCAAGGAAACCAGTTGTCGATTTAATTTTACCTTGATACACGACAATACAAAACAAAATAAGAAAATATAAGTATTTCACAATGAAGTGACCAACCCAGCAGAAAACACGAGTGAGAAAGTTAGCTAACTTTGTTACCTGTGCCTCCGTCATCTCCATCACCTGCTGGAGGTTTGTGATTGTCTTTCGCATTGTTGAAAAAGACTCTGACAATTGGTCGAGGCTGTGCTGCTGTTGTGCACAGAACCATCCCATTATAGAGGCCCCGATTGTGAAGATAATGATGAACAACAAAGCTGGAGAAGCACAAGCGTTTATCCTTCTCCTGGACGGTGGCACTGATGACTCCAACAAAACGGAAGTGTCTCCTAGTTGCACTGCAGGAGAGGGACTGGACGGACTTGAAGAGCAATCAGGGAAATGGATGGAGCAATGTGTGGCTTCTCGTCTGGTTTTGTTAAGGTATATCACGTTGTCTATTCTGCTAGACCCTTTGACCTAGTCAGTCATTGGACCCCCATAACATTCAAAGCAACTGCTGGGGTTGGGGGGCGTGACAGCATATTATGTAACTGCAGTTGTGGAATAAGTGTTCAGATCCACCACTAAAGTATAGAATATCACAGTGTAAAAATACTCCAATAGAGTGATTAAGTCCTGCTTTCATAACTTTAGTTTTACTTTATGTAAAAGTGCAGTAGTATTAGCAGCAAAATGTGTTTAAGTATCAAAATTATCAAGAACTCAACAAATAACTTCTTTCAGAGTGTTAAAATGTTTAATCTGCATTATGATGTTGAAGCTGGTCCTGGTGTGACCAAGTTTAATTACAGAATGTGCTGTTGTTTATTTGTAGTAATGCATGCAGTCTCAAAATTAAAGCAGTCACACAAATTCCAAGTACCTGAAAACGGTAATTTCGTAAATCGCTTGAGTAAATTTACTTATTTGCTTTCCGCTTCTCATGCCAAGCACCTCATGGAACTGGGTTGTAAGTTGTGACTCACTCATAAACTTACTCACGTACGTTTAGCTGCCTGCAGATTCAGATTTTGTCATTTTCGATGTGTTTCAGTGTGTCACGGCCACCAACCATCCATCAGTGGAATAGCGTGAAACCATTGGCAGGAATGCGTATCACAGTCACGTTGCCTCCGTGTGTTGTGGATCTGACTGTTGTGTAGGAGGTAAGAACAGCTCCCAGGACTGTCTTTTAATGTGAGGCGCCAGCAATGGAAACAGCTGTTTTCGTATAGAAACCACAGTCTACTGTATTCCCTTTTATAGAAAGCTGTCTGATTTCTACAAAACCCCATCCTATTTACTCTAATAGAAATATATTAAAACTTTAGGAAAAGGAATAGAACAGGGTGTGTGTTTATTGTTAATCTTCACCCTTCAAGGTAAAAATCTCTGCCTTTTTTTTAATGGTGAAATGTGACACGACAAAAGCATGACTTTGACAATAACTTAAACAGACATTAACAGAACATAGAGACATCAAGATCAAAGAGTGCAGTCTCTGTCTAATCATGTAAGACTTTACAGGAATTTACAATGTCCTGGACTTAATCTAGTGCAACAACATTAAACTACTAAAAGGGCTTGCGTGTTACATGTGTGTATGAGATACAAACAAAACGGGGATCTGCTGATGAAAACATTGCCCCATAGTGCTGTAACTCTGTTTACGGGCTATGCAAATAAATAATGATACAAGTGTTTTAAGTTGGATTGTTTCATATAATTTTAAATCATTGAACCAATGGAACTCAAAAAATGTACACGTGCCACTTCATCTTCAGTAAATAGAAGCAGGATGATGAAATGTCTCCAAAGTTTAATAGTACAGCATATAACATTTAACCAAAAGACACAATTCATGTTTTCTGGAGCTTTCTAAAGTTGTTAAGGGTTTAAATAGTGGTGCATCACACTAGTGGGAAAAAGAGTAACTTGAAAATGAATATGAGTCGTCACTTAATTTAGTGTAATTGATTTAAAACACAGGAGTCTGTTGGTTCAGCTTCTGTCCAGCAGCTGCAACTCTTCTTCACTCTGTAAAGAAACATATTGATATTTTCAGTTTGTTTTAGCTACATACTGTACACTCAAATGTTTCACCAGTTTTTTAAGGGAAAAAAAGTATGATTCTTAAACCTTGTACAAGTGTTAATACCTCTGACATTCAGCGTCATTGAGGACTCCGCTGTCCCCAGTTTGTTCTCAATGACGACTTTGTATTCCCCGTTGTCTTTGGGGCCCACCCTTAGTATGAGCATGGAGCAGACTCCACATACATTGGTGATGTGGTAGTTGGTGTTTGTGTTCAGGCTGATATTGTTGCGGCACCATGTCACACGTGGAGCTGGATCGCCCTTAACTGCACAGCTCATGTAGCACTCGTAACCCTGTGGAGCTGTACGCCTCCTCAGGGGAACGATAAATGATGGTGGTGACTGGAAGTCAACGGATTTTGTCTCTGGCATGTTTACTTTGAACTTTCCTGAAACACAAAGAAATGCATAAAGTTTAGGGTTTTACAGAATTATGATAGTTAAGTACTAAGTTTGTACTAGTGGCCTTTGTGCAGTTTTCTCTAACTTAACACAGAATTGATAACAATTCTATTGAGAGTCAAAGTCCTGACATTATGTTGTTCCTCCAACTTCTATAACTCAGTGCAATCTCATGTCCAGTGTTTCTTTCTTTTGTGTTTCTGAAAAAAGGGAAGAGAAATGTGTTTCTACCACAGCACTCTTTTTTTATTTGAACACTTTGTCATTTTAAAAGCATTAGCTCTCAAAATACCATAGGTCCCTTAAGTTTTACCAGTGTGGCAGCGTGAGTGCTATAAGTCAACTGTTTCTCCCTTATCCATCATATCTACCCATGCTCTCTTCTAATGTCAACTTTTCAACTTTTTAGCTGTAATCTCTATTGCTTAAAAAGTGTCTATGCTGTTCAATCTTCCCTGTTCTGTCTCTCTTTGTCTGCATCATGTAGTTTAGTAGATCACCAGTCGACTGTTTCATTTAAGAATTCTCAAAACAGAGTTTTAAAGTGGCACTATATCGAGTTTACGCATTAAGTTCAGTTTACTCATCATAAGGAGTACTACTCAGCCTAGCAGCTGTATAATATTATCTGTGGCTGTGAAGGAACTTTCCAAAGTTGACAATGACTATTGAATGCATTATGGGAAATGCAGCATACAGCGTTTTTGGAGCTTGACTCATACTAGAGACTAAAAGTCAGGACATCTCTGCCTCTGCTGCTTTGATTTTTTTCTTTTTTTTGACTGTTGTGAGTCCCCCAACTTAGTGCAATACTAAATTGCTGGTGTAACCCTTTAAAATCTGGTAGTCTCTTTGAGATCAAGATGTCTTTTGCAAGAGAGACCTGAGTACAGCAGAGAGAAAGAAAGACAAACATAACCAGACAAAACAAAAGCACTTAACATACAAAGAACATAGCCGGACAAAACAAAAGCACCTACAGCAGCTTTTGCAGGAAAATACATCTGTACTTCTCAGAAGTAATCAATGCTAGCAAAGGAACCACAGTTTAGAGTTGTGTAAAGGAAAGTGAGAATTGATTCAGATGTCTTTGTGATTGAACTGGAGGCACAAACCTTTTTCCTTTTTGGTTGCAAACACAGGGGATTCAGACGGTGGTGAAAGACCCATGTCATTTTTAGCAAATACCCTAAAGTAATACTCCCGTCCAGGCAAAATGTTGACAACTGTGAACTTATTGTTGAAGAGGTTGTCTGCCACTGTCCTCCAAGTGCGCTTGAAGGAGTCCCGCTTGGATACCATGTAGTGTAGTCTGTCATCCCTCTTCTCATCTGGAGAGGGAGCCCAGGACAGAGTCACTGTTCCTGGGATGTTCTGATCCAGCTGCAATGGACCTGGAGGCTTGGGGTCATCTGCAACCAGATTTAGAGGCTCGGAGATACAGATTACTGATATTACAGGGTTAGTTTGCTGATTTTCTATCATGATTATTACGTAGATAGGACATGAAAGTTTTGGTTGAAACAATGTTGTCCTTACATTAGCCCTACAAACCAGTAAACCCAACTGGAATTTATTGGGTAAAGTGTTTAGTGTGCTAAATAGCTGGGAAGGCCAGCTAGGAGTATGCATTCAGTCTTTGTAACCTAACTGTGTTTGCAATATGTTTTTATAAATGAAAAGTAGTAGTTCATGGCCAGGCACACTGAGATTCACCTGTAACTCTGATTTCAACATTGAAGCTCTCCTGGCCGACAATGTTCTTGACAGTAATGGTGTAGATGCCGTTGTCAGACCGTTCAGATGTGGGGATTAACAGTTGAGAGCCTTTATCTGAGTTGGTAATTGTTACATGTTTAGGCACTGGAACACCATCTTTTAGCCAGGAGATTTCTGGCAGGGGGGAGGCCTGTAGACAATAAGGAAAAATATCATATTAATTTGTTAATTACAATTCTGATAATGTTAGCTTAAAGGCTCACACACTAAAATACATTCTCCAATGAACCCATTAGGAGGAAAACTTCTGGCACAATACCTCAAAGCTGATGTTCAGACGGACTGTGTTTCCCGATTTTACCACCGCAAAGGTCTTCATGTTGCGATCTTTAAACTTTGGCCTCACTGTGAAGGTAAAATTTAGAATAAAATGTTCAGATCTTTGTATTTATACAATTTAAAACTGTCTGGTAGTTTATCATTGTTCTTAAAATTATATTTACATTCTTTGCGTTTTTTAAATACGAGAAAGAAGAAAGAAATAAAAAATCATAGCCTTTGTTTAAATTCAGGATTGGGATAAAGACAGTTTTTTTTAAAAAATAGATCACTATCTATAAATCCATTTCTGTAATCCATTGTTTTCTGGGTACACCAGTTGTTTTTGTACCACACTGCAATCTGTTACTGGAACCTATTTCTATCCCACACTGTTGCAAATGATTGAACCACAGTGTGGCATGACCAAATAAACAGAGGCCAGCAGTTTCAATACATACATTTCCACACAGACAGCCTGTATCAGTGATGTGCATGAAACTCCTGACTGATGTTGTAGCATGACTTTAAATTGCTATGGTTGGTTGAAAGTTGCATTTGAACTTTAGTATTTTGTTCATGCTGGGCTGTCATGTTATAACTCCTTCCTGTCATAACTGTCTTGTCACAACAATTCTACCCTTTAACTAAATATCCATGGATATTAAACAAAATATTGTAAGACACTGTAGGAAAAAAGTAAAGGAAAGCTGTTATACAGGCTACATTTTCTAGGTGCAGAGCTATGCAGTATTTTGGACAGCTGTAGGGCTATTTAAGGCAAAGGGTGCACTGTGCAGATGTATTATGGAAGAAAAACTAAAAACTTGTGTCTTTATGCGGATACTGAATGTAACTTGATCAGGACATTTATAGAAGTAATAGAGAAAACTATTATTTCAATAAACTTTAAGAAACTGTCAAGTTCTTGATTTAAATCTTAAATTTTCTCACCAGGAGGAGGCATGGCAATGATGTAATTGTCAAAGCCCTGAGGTTCTCCATCACCTCCATAATTGGTGGCAATTACTCTCACCCAGTATGTGGCCATTGCCTTCAAACCAAGCACGGTGTAGGAAGTTAGAGTAATTGGGATGGCATTACAACGGGTCCATTCAAGGCTTTCTATTGGTCTGATCTCCACGTAGTACCCTTGGGCTTCATCCTCTACTCCTTTCATTTCTTTAGGTTTAGTCCAAGCCAGTGAAAACGTGGTGTAACTGGAGGATGTTAACTTCAGGTCTGTGACTTTTCCTGGGGGTTCTGAAAAGACCGTAAAGGGAGGTTATTGTCTCAGCATTGCTGTGCTTTGATATTACACCAAGAGCTACAGACAGCATTATATCGAACAACATGTTGGTTCACCGTAAACTTGCATAATTTTTAGTGAAGACAACTGCAGTAGAGTATAAGAGTTCAGTGTTACTGGCTTACTCATTGGATCTCTTGCGATTACTGTGTCACATGGAATACTTGGATCTCCAGCACCAGATAGGTTGATAGCAGACACCCTAAATTCATATGCTGCCCCTTCAAAAACATCTTTCACTGCATACTTTGTATCTGTGGAAAAAGGAAGAAATGGTTATATCACTAGAAATGTTCATTGATGCACGTGGATGCATAGCAGGCATTCATTTTCACAATGTATTTCTGCAGCTTGTCACATGAGTTGGATTATACCTGTAATAGGCCCTCCTTGGTTTACGAGGCTCCAGTAATTAGTGCCTTTCTTGTTCTTTTCCAAATTGTATCCCACTATTTTGGTTCCTCCAGTGTCACATGGAGGACACCATGCCAGATTGATGCAGTCTTTGAAAGCACTGACCACTTTAGGTGCTGCTGGGGCTCCAGGATAACCTGTGGGGGAAACATGACATTCTGTCTATTCTATGTTGTTATGTTATGTTGGTTAATTGTTCGGTGTATTACCTAGCACAAGTCCAGTACACCGTGCTTTATTGACCAAATGAAATTTGGTAGATAGCTGAAACTGGCAAGAGAATTGAAAAATGTTTGGCGGATAAAGCATGGTGTAGTGGAAAAGAGTGTTTTCATTTCGATGGACTTGCATTGAAGCTCACACTGTTCTGCACACCACTGTGTGTGTTCTCAAAGTTAGAAATAGACATTTTTATTACCTCCACCAAAGCAGATTTAACATGCTAAAATATTTCTGTGATACATTGTGGAAAAGTTGCTCATCAGGCCAAGTAGAAGTGATTAAACCCCCTGTGTGTATGATTGGAAAATTTCTGATTTTGGCAACTCTTAGTGGAAGTATCAAAAATGACAATCCATCACATAGTGCTTATTTGTTGTATCTGTTGGAGTAATACTGACAAATTGCCTCATGATATTTAAGTCATATGCAAATGTTTGAGTATCTAGAATGAATTATGAAATCATGAAATACTACATTTTCTTAAAATTAAAAAATCTAATGTAAATGTAAGTCTTTTGCTTGCTTGTTTCACTTGATGGTAATTTTACCTGCTTCCCAAGAAGTTAGGAGGTTTTCATCCGACAGCAGCAAAAAAAGCCCTTGTACTACAAAGCCTAAATTAGGCTGCAACTGAAGACTTACGTAATACACCAGCTGGTATGTCCTCTGTCTGCAGGTAATCACTGATGCCTTCTGCGTTCTTGGCTCTGATCCGGTAGCAGTATCTCCTTCCAGGATCCACATCTGAATCTTTGTAACTTGGGTTGCTGCCAGGGATCTCACCGAGATTTGACCATTTATTGCGCCCTACTTGTTGGCGTTCTATGATATAAGTTGTGACCGGGCATCCACCGCTATCTTTTGGCGGTTTCCATTTGAACTCAACGGATGTTACAGCACTTTCCATAATGTCCACAGGTCCTTGTGGTGGTGTGGGTTTGTCTGTTGACGAAATGACAATCATACTAACCGCAAAAAGCATTTATCTCTTTACAAACAGTTCAACGTGTAATACATGGCAAACTTTAAGTCTCCTATTGTCAACTCACCCAGTACAATAAGTTTGGAAATTGCCTCTATTGTACCAAATTCATTTTTGATTTTGATTTTGACTTCTCCACTATCTTTTTTTTGGCACTTAACGAGGCGTAATCTGCTCTCAGTATCTGATGTTTCAATCTTCACATTGAGGGCAGGCAAAAGCTCGTCATCATCCTTGTACCACTGTATATTCATCGGTGCTCCACCTGAAAACGGCAGCTTCCATTCGGCATTTTCACCTGCCTTTATAATCACTGGCTTTGTGAAATCTCCGAGCGCCTCTGCGTCGATTTTTGGTGGGTCTTCCATGTTAAAGGAAAAAAAAAAAGTTTTTTTTCAAAAACCTGAACCCTTTTAAACCATAGCATAATGTATCAATTGATACCAAACCATGTTAGTAATTTTTATTCTGACCTTGAATATTAAGAGTTGCTTCTGATTTACGGCCTTCAGCCTCGAAGCGGTACACAGCTGCATCATCTTTTTTACAGCAATCAATTATCAACCTGTGACAGGCTCCATCTTTGATAATTGTTACCCCATCCTCATTGGTTAGCTTGTCAGATAGAAAGATTCAATGTTCATAAAATGAATATTTTGATAAATTAAGGTATGCAATGGACTATATAATATTTTTGACTAAAACCTTTATAGTTTTACAAGCTGGGGAACAGCGATATGCAGGGCAGTAATCCTTTAAAATTTATAAATCTCCTGGAATAGTTGACTTACCAGCTTCCCATTTTTATACCAACGTCCCTTAGAGGTGTCATTGCTTAGTTTGCAAGACAGCTCTGCCCGTTCACCAGTATTAGCTACAATATCTGACAGCCCACTGACAAACTGAACACCACGATCTGCAACAGTAAGAACAAAGTGAAAATTTAGAGATAATCAAAATGACTGCATGCATTGTATTTTGCCATATTTAACCTCTGGTAAATGTAATATTATATTAGAATTTACACAAGGTAGTGGTTGTGAGGTATGAAGGGGACAAAGGGGGCATTTAGTGGTGCATCTCTGAAGTTGTTTCACCTTTTTGATGGTAGCATAAAAAACTAATTTATTATTTACTCAAGTGAAGATAGCTGGAATGGGAATTGTCAGTTAGACCTGACAAACTTCACCATAAATAGCAGCAGTGTGATGTGTGCCTCCAACCAGAGTCGGTGTACCATTTTGGTGTTCAGTTCCATACAAATAAATAGTGAAGAGTAAACAGAGCAAACAAAGGTAGAGACATGCAGAAAGCACATGAGCATGCAGTTTTCTATTTTTCGCACATAAGCAAATCAAGGATAGCAATGACCAGAACATCCCTGTTCCTCTCCTGCCTTACCGCTGTTTGTTTTCTTGTTTACAGTTTGTCTCTCTCTAGTGGTCAACATGCAGGACTGCAGGAGATGTTTCATGAAGTATGTCATTAAACTCCTTTATAATTATTCAATGAAACAGTTTTTATCGTAAATATTGATAAGTAAAATTTTTATGGCTTTTGTATAATCGTTAAGTGTCCATTAAGTTATACTATAAGTGCATTTTCTTTTTTTCTTGGTTTGTTTTTCTGCAGTTAATGGTTTTTCTGATGACACAGTTGATTTTCTGTCACTGAACCTCTTGTTATAGTGAGTTATGTGTTATTGGAAAATCCTAAAGCCATTTACCCTTAAATTATTTTGTTTATAATCCAGAATTTTAATGTGACATTTTGAAGGGGGTCCTAGAATTTTTCATCTGGTTTGGTCTGAGCCCACTCCACAAAGAACAGTTTAAAGAAGCTTCCTGTAATTTATAGGCCTAAATTATCTTGGAACTAAAATAGTTAATACACACCTCAGTCCATACTTTACATTTTATTTTCCTTTTCCCACTTTGTTCTCTGGAGTAGGAAGCTTCTTACTGTAACTGTCTCTCACATTTTACTCTAGATTGGGACCAACCTTATTTCTAGTCAACCTTCCAGTGTAATACCTGAGAGTAATTTATAGATACTTGATAAATACAAGCCCAAATAGCAAAGCTAACAATATACAGTAATGAAGTAGCATGAAGTATGAAGTAGCAGAGAGAACTGGAACTAAAACTATGATATTATATTAATCTCTGTAATGCAGTGACACATTATTCGGTCTTCACACAGTATTTTACCTATAACGGTGTCAGGAACCAAAGGGCCAGTTCTTGATCGCTTCTTTTCATCTGCATCACCATCTGTCAGGAGGTTCTTATTCTTGTCGTCTCCATCACCCTCGTCTCCATCAGCCTTGCCACCAGACCCATCACCAGAACCATCTCTTCCATCTCCTCCATCCCCCAGTGCTGCATCTGCAGCATCCTTTTCAGCCTGTGCTCGTCTGGCTGCCTCCAAGTCGTCTTTCTCTTTTTGTAGCTTGGCCAGCTGTTCCAATGCTAGTTTAGTCAGGTCATCCTGATCCCCAGTTTGGGGGCCCTTATGGCCTTTACTACCATTTGGATCAGCTGAATTACAATGAACACATACAAGTAGGGAAAATAAATAATTTACTTTTGTTGAAACATTTTTTAAAAAAGCAAACAAGGAGTGCTTATCCGGGTATCACACTATCAAGATTAGATGGATATTTTATTTATTAACGTATCAATATGAACAAAGAAAAGATATCCCACCTTCCACTGTGAGGGAGGCACTGCTGGAAGTTATCCCAGCAATAGCATAATATGCTCCATTATCTGCCATTTTACAGTCTTTAACTCTCAGTGTGTGAATTAGTTTGTCCTCTGAGACAGTGATCTCATATTTGCCACCATGTTCAAGTGACGAGTCCTGTTTTGACCAGGTAATTCTGTTGAGGGGTGTTGACAGGACACACTGAAAGATGCCGTCCTCACTTTCAAAGGCCTTCACATCCTTAATCTTGGCTATGAACTCCACATTAGGCACTGAGAGAGGAGTAAGGGTAGATGTGGATTAACTGAGTGACTTCTCATGTCTAAATGTGTCTTGAATTGTCTCGCCAACCACAGTTGTGATAGTCAAACCTTACCTTGAAAGTCAGTTGAAAGGACATTTCCCTCATCAACATCAACCTGGTAAAATCCAGAATCTTCTGGCTGAGGATCTTTGATGCTGAAAACATACTTTGTCCCTGTTTTCTTAAGGCTGTGCTTTGAACTTTCATCATCACCATATGGAACCATTGTCCCATCCTTTTTTAGAGAAAAGTGGTTAGATTAAGTTTTTTTTAATTTCTTTCTTATTTGAGCAGTGATTGCTTTTAAATAGTTTGTCTTGGAATACATATTAACTCACCTTGTATAAGTTAATCACACTGTTTGGATCCCATAGTGTCATGTCGAGGCTGAATTCAGCTTTTCCATTGGGTTTTACTTCTATTTGTTTCACATTTTCCAGTTTCTCTACAACCTACAAAAGAAAGATAAAAAGTCCTGTGTATCTAGTTTTTGCTCTGAACTTCACTGCTGAAGTTGCTGTTTACTTTTTAAGATGCACTAGGCTAGTTTAGCCTCAGGCAAAACTAACTTCATGCACAGGAAGGAAAAAAATCTAAAAATCTACAACTCTAAAAATCTAAACTCTAAAAAATACTTTAAAATCTATTTTCTTGTTTAAAATCTCACCAACATTTTGCAGGTTCAAAATACATGATCCAGAATTCATGTGCAGTTGTTACAAACTGCATACAGTAAAGTACCTTTGCCTGCTCATCCTTCCTTTCCTTTTTCATCTGGTTCAGTCTCTTCAGCATCCAGCGAAAGTCAGTAACGCCAAAGTCCAAACAGATTTTTTCATAGTCCTTCTTTGGTGCACTGAGAAGCAGTTCCCAGAGCTTAGGATCAATTTCTCCCTCTTTTTTTGGTGGGAGTTGTTTTTTTCTGGTGACAATAACACTGAAAAGAGAGGAACAGAGTAATGTGTTTTGGGGGTTTACAGAAGTACATATTTAAAAAAACAAAACAAAAAAAACACCTTTGATTCTGACTTAAACGTACGTTTTCTTAAGCATTGATCTGAAATCCTGTGGTGCTTGTCCATTTGCTGAAAGAAATTAGATGTAAATAAGATATGAGATGAGATACAAATTCAAGAAAAAACACAATCATGAAATCTCTATAACCCCCCAAAATAGAAATGTATGAATTGATGGATGATAGAAAGAGAAAACTGAAGCTCCATCATAGTTCTGTGGGACATTTATTACCTGCCTGGCCTTTCTTCTTGAAGCCAACTGGAAAAGAAACATGAAAACAGTAGCAAAACCAGAAATCATAAGTGAATAGTCAAAGCTACAGTATATTAAACTCTAATTTGATTAATTGACATTGAACATATTGCATGGTAATAATCTGTCTTTTACCTTCAATAACATTGAGCGTTGCAGAGCAGACAGCCTGTCCATACTCGTTGGTGACAAGGCATTTGTAGGTGTCGGCGTGATCTGGTTTTACACCGAGTATCTGACAAAGCAATATTGTCATAGTTAGATTGCATCTTTAGTGCTGAATATTCAGTTCCGTTTCCCATTGACCTGAAGAATGAGCTTCTCTAATTGAGTACTGTGAAGTACTCAGACAACAAATCAAAGTACTTAACTTTAGTGCACCTCACACTTTTAATATACATATTTAATACAGATCAGGAAGTGAATGCTGTTTTCTCACCTCAAGAATGTACTCCTGAGCTCTTTCATCATATCTAGTCTTGTACGTCTCTGGGTCATCAACCTTGCCCTTATTACGCCCCCATGTTACGGTTGGTGCCGGCTCTCCACTAACCATAGCTTTGAAAATAGCTTTTTTACCTGAAAAATCAAAATACAGAGAGCCATACAATAGGGATGCAGCTGCTGATAGTGTTGTTGTCACAGTTTCACAGTTCAATCACAGTTTTACTTTGTGGGTTTGTTATTTACCCTCTTGAACAGTTATAGGCATTGGCTTCCGGGTGAAATCAGGTGTTGACTTTCCTGCAGGAAGTATCTCAACATACTGAGTGATCATAACCCCAGGAACTCTGGACCTTTTCTTGATAGCCACTGTTAAGACCAGAAAATAACAGTAAATTCAGCTGTGTGAGGTTGTTAAAGCAAACATAGACACAAGAAAGAGAAAACACAAATGTGTGTCAGCGTAGTTATATTCATTATTCACACGTGTTAAAACATGCCTGAGCAAAAACCAGGGGATTGGATATATGGTTAAAAATATTTGAACAAGTTGAGCTTTATCATTTTTCTTGCCAGATATCTCAAAAGTGATCACAGTATTTAAACGTCCAGTTGTTGTTAAAACAGTAAGATTTGTGAACATCTTCACCAGTGCTTTTGGTTTTTGGTCGCATTTACCCTAGAATTTCACAAGAGGTCAGTGTTTCCTTTTCTCATTGTCAACCACTGCAGCTGCTACAACATGGCAAGACCTTTAATTTCTTCATCTGTGCTGATTAAGATGCATTTTGGATACAATTATTTATCTATTTTTGTCTAAAGGCAAACATATGCATGTCAAAAACACTAAAAATTGGTGGTTTTCATTTATTTATTTTAATATAAATTCCAATGAATTTGGGACAAATGTACAATTAAACAGATTTTGTTTATTTTTCATATCATAATCATTATTTTAGAAAAATGCTGATTTTAAAAAAAGTGTCTTTCAAGATGCTCTGAGAAGTTTGCTTCTCTGAGACTATTACAAGCAAAAGAGAGATGGATGACACATTTTGTCAGCCATTTTCCTCTCTCAGATTTCAACTGTAGGATGACTCAGTACACGACACTAAGTTCATCAAACAGCTGCTTAAATCACAAACTCCAAATGTTCCTCCATTTTCTGCACAAGCATCATACTTCGTAATGACTCAGAGCTGCTTCATTCACCCTGAGGCTTGAACCTTTACTGCTGCATAATATAGATAGCGCCAAACGGCTAATTACTGTACAACTGTGTGTAGAATCAAATGTGTCCCACAATTATTGTAGTAAAATCCGGTCTTAAGCCATATGGACCTATTGTAGTTTTAGGATTCATTAAACTCTGTGTGTAACTATGTAGATACCATACCAAAACTTTAATCACATTCAGATTTATTTAATAAGAAAACACTGGCTACAATTTGGTTTTAAAAAGGGATGTCGCAGGATCTGGTGAGTCAATGTCCAGAAACGAGTCTTTTTTTTTTTTTTTTTTTTTTAGTAAAATATATTTAGACCAAATATCAGCAATGACACAACTTTATACAACTGCTCCTCAAGCTTGTCTATACCAAGAAATGAGCTCAATCACTACAAAGGTTTCATGTTTTTAATTGCGTGATATAAGATTCAAGTCACGCATTTATCTTTTGTTTAGTTTGAGATGTGATACCTACTGTACATCTCAATTAAGTAATTCTGCCTTTTGTGTCACTGTCTTTATGAGGTTTCTGCCATAAATCCTTGCTGACCAGGTTTAAAAGTGACTTTAAAGCCCATTCTGTGTATCCATCACTAATTTTCAAATGTAGATATTTTACTAGTTATAGCAACAACTTGTTTGATTTCCTAGAAACAGACAGTTAAAATATGGTAAGCTGTAGTAAACACACATTTTGGAAGTTTAAATATAGCTATTCTGCTAGCAAACCTCTATTCCCCCATGTCTTTCCTTTACCTCACCAACATCTACTGTAGTTACACAAATTCACATAGAAACACATGTAAGAAGGTGGGTTATAATGCTCACAAAAAATACAGATACAAGAAAAAAAAAACCCAACAGATTCAATGAAAAAAGTGGAAAAAACACATCTTTTTTCTAATCAATAGCATAACCTGCATGAAATTTAAGAATGCAGCTACAAAGTGGACTTTCAAAGTGAAACCAGACCCTCCTCCTCTCTGAAATAAATGATTTGCTCTGACATACAGTAAAAGGGCTAGCTTATTATTTCACTACTTCCAATGTGAATTACTTCCACATTACCCATTCTTCATCACTTTCCACAGCAGCCCTACTCCAGTTTGAGGGCATATATTGAATATTCATCAACCTGTGTGTGTCTTCTCTCAAGGGGTTGGTGAACGCGCTTATATCATCTGAATGCAGGCAGGATTCTTGTAACCTTGTTCCTCAAGCATTGATTCACACATAATCCAAATCTGGTAGGACAGCAGTCAGTCGTTTACAGCTGCATACCAATCACTCCTGGAAGAACTGTTAATTTTGGACACCACCAGACTTCAGGACACCTTCAGTAAGAATTTGTTGGCTGAATAAAGCTGATATCCCTTTCATAAAGCACTCCGAGCCATCAACACTAGGCCTCTGTGTGTGAATGGTTACAGACACTCTGAGATAGTGTTTCTTGGAGGTAAAAAAAAAATGAAATTGGTACACTTTTTGTCCTTTGAATATATCCATAATAGACTTCTCTCCATTTCAAGTACTAAAGAAGTGGTATTTCTGACGTCAACTGAAGTTCTTTTGAAAATCAAAGAAAAGCTCATTCTCATTCTATTTAGCTGGATAAAAAGTGTAACCTGTGTCAACTTTTGTCGATATTTATTTAGCAATTTGTGAAAGACTGTCTGAATACACAACTTTGTTGGTAAGATTTATGTTAAATTTCTGTAATGTATACTTAATAATACAACATGGTAATCTATAAACAACCACTCCATATTTCCACGTACAACAAACAAAACACACACAAAAAAGTCCCTCACATTTTCCACACTTACCTAAGGCTTTTGGGTCCTGCTTGGTTGAACTCATTGCAGCGTTGTCAACTCAGAGTTTTGATCACTTTGTGGCTGAAACACGAAGAAAAACTGTCACTATTGTACGTAACTACCGTACTGGAAAAAAGTTCCATGTTGATATGATTCAGCCGAACTTTGTATGATACGCTCTGTTCAAGACAAATCATTTTACACTGCACAGTCCAGAAAGTATAATGCACAATTGTCAATCAAATGCTCTCAAATGATAGGTCTTTGAAATAATGTTACTAACTTTCTGACATTATGGTGTCCTACATGGTCAGCTTCATCAGCTACATCATTGATGTGTTTTATGACTATTTCACTCAGAATGAACAAAAACACAAGGAGGGCAGTGTGGGGAAAAACAACTAGGTGATTGCGGTTATTTATGCAAGACATTTGAACATTTAAAAGGTTCGTGCAAGATATTTAAGCCTTATAATCAACCCAAAATGTGATGAAGGAATCATGGAAAGGAAAAGCATGCATTATTTAACTGCAGCAAATATGTTTGGCAATGTTTATATCCTCCTACAGGCCTTGGAGCAGTATTTCTTAACCATTTGGTCATGATCCACAAGGATCTTTTAGTATGGGATATTCTTATTACTATAAACATTATTTTTTAGAGCGCTTTTCTGAACAAAGTTAGAGTGCTTTACAGCAAACCAACTAGGCTAAGTAAAACAGGGAGAAACAAAACTATACTAAAATAATGAGATAAGACAGAAACATAACAAAAATATTTCTGTTCAAATGGGCATGATTTATAAAAAGGACCTATTTAGAAATAAGTATATTGGTATATAAAATGTTTTTATGAACAATTATTTTCATTATCCATTAATCTGTCAGTTAATAGATTAATTGTTAGGTTCACAAAATGTCAGAAAATGGCAAAAATGCTCATCACAATTTTCACAAAAGATATTCAGTTTACAATCATAGACTGAAAAAAGCGACAAATATTCACATTTGAGGAAGGGGAACCAGTGAATTTCATGCATGTTTGCTTAAAAAATGACTTAAATGATTAATCGAGAGTTGTTGATAATTTCTTTGTCGATCCCCTAATATAGTAATTTTTATATAATTAATTTGGAACGCCCTCCACGGTCACAAGTATACTCAAAGTCACATGACTCATTCTGTAACTGCTGGGGTCATGAGAACCTGGGAGGCTTAAATATGGGGTTGTGGGCCAGAAAAGGTTGACCGTATGACATCAGCCTGTCAAAGTGGGGATGCGTTGACTCCTGCGTGACTCGTGCAGACATTTGGAGACATGCTGGGACACTATAAAAAGGGGAATGTGAAATCCCACCTAGTGGCTGACTCTGCCCAACTGCCTGTGGAGTCAAGTGGCTGTGCCAGCAGTTTAACTGCTCAGGATCCAAACATAGACAGGGCAGAATGTCTAAGAATCAAACTGTTAAGCTGATGCACATATCTGTAAATCTCTTTAATGCCAACAACTCTTAAAAATTATGTTTTGCACAGTGATTCTCGTTAGGTGCCTGGTTGTTAACTACCAGCAAAAGACTGAAAGTAAACTTTAAACTCACACTGTTTGTCCTGAGCGATCATGTAGATTTGTTTTGTGTTGGAAGGTGAAAAAGCACCGACTGTGTACTTGATTTAATAATTTGATAAACAAAACCTCTCCAGAGAGTTAATATGAGACACATACTGTACTTTGTTTTAATCTAAACCCTCAGGATATAGGCAGTAAACTGGAGATGACTTTGACCTGCTTTGACTGTCACCCACGAGACCTTTAGTTCAAGTACCAGTGGATGGCCATGACCAAAGAACTGTTAGTTTAGGGCATCTTAATAATCTTAAAGTTGGTTGAGTAATTATTGTAGTATCTTCAGAGCAGAGAGGATTTTAATTAGAACATAATAGGCTGTATATCAAGATTATGGCCATAAGGCTTCTTTCCATGGTCCTTTAATTTTAAGGACCATAAGAGAAACACTGAAAAATGTGAAAAAGGATATCTGACCTTGAACATCTATGACCCAGAAAAAAGGTATTATATTAAGACTTTGATGTGTGTCACATTCTGTAGTGGAAACTGATCATAGTCTCCTGCTCAGTTGTTTGTTAGTCATGCGGAGCCAGTTGGGAAGGTCACATTCACAGTTCACACAGTTATTTAATATCAGTATGACAGGATGATCTCAAGAGGTCCATTCATATTTTTCTCTTTTTACAGGGTATCAAAATTCTTCAGACTTCACTGCATTGATTCTTGTAATATGGCACAAAAAAGTAAAAACTTTAGGGTTTAGATACTTTTGTAGACAGCACTCCTGTCCATGTGGCAGTACATACAGTATATTATGACTCAGGTTAGAGAGGATATGCTAACAGACCAGCCACTAACACCCTCTTACAGGTCATAAAATGTTATCTATGGTAAACAAATCCTAGGAATTATCTTTATTCATTTTTAACAAAAGAATATTATATTTATAAACCTACCTAAATCACTTATAGTGCTTACTTTTGTCTTAAAGTAAAGTGTCATAAATTAAACATTTATAGAACTGAAGAATGTACTAGAGCTAGTCCGTACCGTTTGTCTGTCCTGATATTGACCTCTCTCAACAAATGATGCCTTTCTGTTATTAAAATAATCACACAGTTTCCCTGACTTGTACCACCTGTTGACTGAAACTGTCCTGCATGACGGTTTGACACCATATAAAATGTTGTTGCTTTTGGCCAGTAGATTAATTCAATGAAAATTATTGACACAGGAAATTTGCCGTTAAAAGACTTACTTTTAGTTCCTCGTCGTCTTATGTTCAGCTATCCGTCTTCAGCTTGAACTCTTCTCACTATCTGATATTTCAAAGGTGACACCCCTTTTTGTTCGGTGATAAAAGTTTGGAGCGCATAGAAACCCATACATGGGTGAAATGTAATTGCTAAAAACCCATATTACAGCAGTGGTAAAGGGTGGAGGTTCCTCTTACCCATCCCTATGAAAGCGATCACTTTGCAGTTGGTACTGGAAATACATTATGACTGTTCATTCAATCTGGTATTGGACATATCCAGTCAACAGTTTTCCACCATTACTGTTGACAATATAAAAACACCAGGCACATTATATACTGATATCAAGATTCACATTCTTTCCGATTTAAACTATGACGAATTTGAGCTTTTTTTTTTTTTTAATTAGTAATGGATATTACTCTTGATGTTGATAGATGAGGCTTTATGATTTATGGATCCACAATAGCCATGCACAGTAATTTCCCATATGCAAGAGTCAAAGCATCTATCCAAAAGCTTTCGTCTGGCAGCTTGACAGGGTCTCCAGTAATATGACCACTTTACTGGTCAATAAACATTAACGTGAGACATTTTATTTGGTAAAATAATCTCTGGTTGATATGAATGTTCCAATTATCCTTCAAAAGTATCAACGGAAATTCTCACAGCATTTCTGTGGTGTTCTGAGAGTCACACTGTGACCTGTGGTGGCATTATAAAAAGATGGTTACCCATGGTGTGGTGGTGTGTTGGACTCGTTGCACTGAGCAGGTTTTTGGGCTCACATTGTCAGAGGTTAAACAAGCGTGACTTATCCAGACAGTTTGAATAGTCACCCCCGACCTTATAAAAGAGACTCTGACAGAACTGCAAGCCCGATGACCCGAGCGGAGAATAAACACAAATATCACCTCTGACCTGGCAGAGGAAATTAGGTAAGGACTCTTACATAAAGCAATTAACAACTACCCTAAATATTATAGGATGAGCAATGCTGCATTATTTTACTCTTATCAGTGAGTATAATGCCATCGGATAAAACGGGCGTCTTGGCTGTATGTGTTTAGTCAAAACTTTGTATCCAGTAGCGATCCTATGTGTTATAGATGTCACATTATATACAGTATGGACTTGATTTGTGTTGGGCTTGTCAGTAAAATACAGTATGTTATGTGAGTCTTTCATTCAGATCTATACATACAAGCAACTAAACCTAGTTGTCTCACTAAAAGCTCTTCCTTTAATGGTTATTTGACTGTAGTTAAAAAAAGGATTAATGTAAGGTTTGCAGCAGAGTATCTTCTTATAGACATTTGACACAGTCATTTACTGGGGAGCTCAGGTGGATATATATGGAAATGCAATGAAAATGTGCAGGCAGTACATAAGGGCTTAATGTAAGACTGCGATGTGCATGGTGTCATGGGTTTAGATATTGGAGGCATGTGCTCCTGGAAACTCATGCTGGAAATATCTGTTGCTTTAACGATGGCCACTGAGTTTGTTTCTGTCAGTGAAATTAGTGAAGAATATTTGCAAAGTTATTGATACAGGCAGAATTTAGTGACAAAACAAGACCAAAAAGAACGCTGAACAGAGTTGTCAGTTTGTTGATTTTTATTGCAGTTGTTACAAGAGCTTGAAAATTTGACAGATGTCTTTGTACTTTAGTTTGTCACTTCACTTGTGCTTAATAGTTATTATTTCTGATGACAGGGGAACAATCGTACATCAGTCGCATTTCAAATAAATTAAATAAGTTAGTATTTAGACTATTTCAGATGGTTTTACCAGCACTTTACATAACAGTATCACACACTTTCAGTGCAGTAAAACACAACGTTCCACTTCCTTATTTTCCAGAATATCTCAGTAAGAGGAAAAGCTGCATGAATCCTTCATGCCATTTTAATCTGTGGAAAAGAAAAAAAAGAAGAAAAATAATCATTATAAGAATAAACCAAAATGGGCAATTCTGATAAAAAAAATCCTTAAGTTAAATTTTACCTTTAACAATAAGTTTAGTAGAGCACTCTGCCTTGCCAAAAGAGTTGACTGCAACAACTTTATAATCACCGCTGTCCTTTGTTCGGACTCTAAGAATGTACAGGGAGCACACACCAAATGAGTTGGTGATGTAATAGTTGTTGTCTGAGTTGATGCAGACGTCGTTCAGGTACCAGGATACAGTGGGCGTAGGGCATCCTCGGACAGCACACGTCATGAAGAGTTGGTAACCTTTAGGTGGTGTGTGGACTTTCAGAGGGACCAAGATGGATGGAGGCCTCTCAAAGCAGACCTCTGATGAACTAACTCCATTTGAGGTTATTGGAACTTGATGGGAAAAATCAAAGAGGGAAAAGATTGAAATGATCATTTAGGTCACATGATATATTTGATCATATCGACAAAGATCCAGAAATGTTGCAGACATTCAGTTGCATTACCCAGGTCTGAAATAATAGGTTCTGCGCAATTAACAAATCAGAGATTTCAAAGATTCATTATTGTGATTGCACTTTGGAGTAAAAACGTGGCATAATCAAACATAACTGAACTGGAACAACTATAATAATGCACCTCTATTGCAGTTGGCGCCCCATGTAGGTGACTGAGATGGATCTGAGAGACCCATATCATTCTTGGCGTAGATCCGGAAATGGTATTCTATCCCAGGAAGGATGTTGATGGCCGTGTATGTGTTGGTGAAGAGGCGGTTTGCTACAGTCTTCCACACTCTGTTGTTGGAGTCGTGTTGAGACACCATGTAGCACAGGCGGTCATCGAGCTCCTGGTCTGGAGAGGGAGCCCATGATACCACCACTTTGCCGTGGATTGTTTGCTCCAGCTCCACTGGCCCTGGGTTCTTGGGTTCATCTAGCAACAAATACGATGATGAAGATGTAGAGTATGTTACTAAGAGAGGAAAAAATCAACCGCTAAACATTTGACCTGTCTTCCCCCTTTTTTGAAGCAATTTTCATTTAATTTCTTTGTAATGTGGCTGCTTTGAAACCTTATATACTCTTACCTTACTCGAGAGGCATTTCACTTTATTTTTGACAGGATTGCATTTGCATTTGACAGCTGTTATCAGTTAATCATATCCTATTACTGCATGTTACGCAGTAAGAATTATGTTTCTCATTCCATTTAGAAGTTGTGCAATGTTAATTAGGGTTAGATATTGGCTTGACAATACTTCAGTGTGTCATTGGCATTTAATTGGCTAAATATTACCCAATTAATGTCATCCAGTGTTGATATAAATGATGTTCTCCTCTGGGCAGAGGAACACAATGCAAGCAATTAAAGAGGATTGTGAAACTAACATGGGATATCAGCACAAAATAATTGCCATCGGTAGTTTCAGTATAAAAATATCACTACTTATTCCACAATGTTTCTATGCTACTCATAGTGTAAAACCCTGTTATTTGTCCTTACCTGTGACTCTAACCTCAATGTCGAATGAAGCCTCACCCACAGAGTTTTTGGCTTTGATAGTGTAAATGGCTGAATCTGAGCGCTTTGATGAGGGAATAACAAGCTGAGACATTCCCTCTGTATTGGTGATATTAATCCACGGGGATATTGGCTCATCATCCTTCAGCCAAGTGATCTGAGGTGGAGGTTCAGCCTGGAGATATCAATATCGGATAAATGAGATAAAGTGTGAGGCATATGCAGTCATGTCACACTGTAGTAAACTCATCACTCAAGAATATGACATGGTTGGAATGGGGGAATATAATACGAAATGCAGAACTGACTTGAAATATAGATTTAGGATTCATACCATGGAAGAGGGTTAGGGTCTCAGTATGCTTTTAGGCTTATTCATACCTCATAGCAAATTTTGACACGTGCAGAATTTCCTGCCCTGACAACAATGAAGTCCTCTGGGTCTTTAAAACAGGGCCTCACTGGATGAAAACACACAAAACATGAAATGCAGACAGGGAACAAACATTGATCTGGATATCAAAGTTAAATCATTAATATGCACAGCGAAGGAAGTTAACGACTTACTGTTGGGATTCTTTGCACACACTATTTCAGAGGGAGGGCTTGGATCTCCTGATCCTGACTCATTGATGGCTGAAACCCTGAACTCATACTCTGCTCCCTCACTGATATCTTTAACTGCGTATTTCACATCTGAAAATAAGATTAATAGCGTTGCAGGAAGGAAAACATATTAATACGTTAATACATAAAACATAATAGTATGTGCAAATGTGTTTCTGACTAACCTTGAATAGGTTCATTAAGTGCATTCAGGGCAATCCACTGATTTGTGTCCTTCTTTCGTTTCTCCACTTGGTAACCAATTATCGGTACTCCTCTGTCGTCCACTGGAGGGGTCCAGGTCAAGTTGATGCAGGTCTTAGAGGCACTCACCACTTTGGGGGCACCAGGTGGACCGGAGAGTACTAAGAAATGACAAGTAGTCAAATTAATCAAGTAAGCTCATTATTAATAATTAAGAAGTAATTAAAGACGTGGAATAAATTAAGGATCTACATGTTATTACTGCAGGATATTGCAAACTATTCCTCTTGGAGATAGAGCAACTATTACAGCAATTATAAAAGGTGGGATTTCTACAGTGATTAAATAGTGCCGGTGATAAACGATTTGAAGCAATCACAAAACCTATCCAGAGGCATTTTCATTTATTACAACCTGAGGGAGCTTAACATGGGATTTGCTGAGGAATGCTAAATGAGACTTCTTTTTTCTACGCTCACTCATTATGCCAGCCATAATGCTATCAGCTGTCTCCAGGGTGTCACTGAGGCCCTCAGGGTTTTCTGCGTAGATGCGGTAGTTGTATCTCTTTCCATGAGTCACATTCCTATCTCTGAAGGAGGTCTTGTCAGCTGAGACATCCCCAAGTTTCGTCCAGAGACTCTGTCCTGCCTGCTGCCGTTCTATAATATAGTTGGTGACAGCGGAGCCGCCGTCGTCTTTGGGGGGGTTCCATTTAATCTCAATTATAGATGAAGTGGATTCAACAGTCTCCACTGGACCCTCCGGTGGACCTGGCCGATCTGTTACAAAAACATGGTGTTAAATTTCAAATGTAGTGACACAAATGTGATGCTTACTTAGTAAGGTGAAAGTTGTGTTTATGTTTGAACGTGGCCTTGTAACAAATACTGGAAATTTCATCTTTGTATCTCTCGGTAGTTCTCTCTTTTCTCATTAGACTTCTCTGTGTTTTCGTACCAAGCACAATAAGCTGAGATGTGGCCTCCACAGCCCCAAATGGGTTTTTGAGTTGTATCTTTATTTCCCCTGCGTCTGTCCGCAGGCAGTCTCTGAGCAGCAGCCGGCTGTGATTGGGCTCCCTCGCGATCTTAACCCCTCCTCCATCTTTGATCTCAGTGCCATCCTTAAACCAACTGATCACCAAAGACTCCTGAGGAGGAAAGGGCATCTTGAAAGCAGCGTTCTGGCCCACTCTTACGATCACAGGTTTGGAGAACTTGTGAAGGTCGTCTGAGTCAAATTCAGGTAAATCTATGAAACACAGTGTAATTCAGTTTAATGCACAGGAACTGTTGTGTCATTTAATATATGTTCTACAATAGAGGGGAATAAATTATACCTCCAACAGTGACCTTTCCTTGTGTACTTTGATCCCCTGATACAAAACGATAAACTCCAGAGTCGTCATCTCTGCAGTTTTGAATTGTCAGCTTGTGAGAGGTTCCATCTTTGATTGTGGTGAGCCCAGCACCTGAGTTTAACTAGCATATCAAAAGTGAAAGGAAGAACTATTTTTGTGAATCATTACCAAATTTGCAAAAAGAAAAAACCCAAGACTATTTGTTACTTAGTACTTCTTACAGTTGGTCGTTTCTATTGTTGACAATGTAGGAATGAAAAGCTTTCCTCAAGTATGTAATAAGTATGTTAATTCATGGGCTTTACCTGCTCTCCATCTTTGAACCAGGTGCCATCGCTGTCAATGTTCATCTTCACAATTAATTCAGCCGGCTTTTTACGAAGAGCATAAATATCAGAGAGTCCACAGGTAATTACAGGCTCTGGGCAACATAAAACAAAGTTACACTCCACTTTCCATATTTATGTGCAGCAGTTTTCAGTTTAGGACTATATGTATACTGAATAAAAGTACACAAGAATAAATTAATTACCTATACATATGCTTCTAATTTCACCTCATTAATATGCTTGTTGAGATGAAGTAGTTAAATAGTCAATATGAATATTTCTTGTGAATAATGTCATAGTTGTGCTTTACGTAAAGAAAAAGGTTAATGTTACTGTATGCTTTGAAAAGTTGAATTCTACCACTGTGTAAAAAGTTAAACTACTACGACAACCTTTTATTTGTTTTTTAATGAATGCGGTGCACATTCCAAGAACTAATACAGTGCATGGCTCAAGTGTTATCTGGTTAAAAAGTTTATGTTAAAAGTTACAAAGCAAGTTAATGACATCAAAAGCAAGCACAATGATAAGCCGCAAACATAAAGCTTGTTAACATACCCAGTGGAAGACATGACCACGTCTGAACAGTGAGAGTCTTTGGATCAGTAGTACAGTACATTTCCACATGCAGGTTATAAAGGATCCCTGTTGTGTTAGTTCACATTTCCCATTTGTGAATTGGCATTTGACTTAAGAGAAACTATGGTAACTCTACAGAATTAGGATGTTACAGAGAATATGATAATTTGATTAGATATCGATTTGTTAATTTTAAAACTACTGTTACTAATGCACGTAAAAAGTTATTTTATTAGTCTTTTAATATCCGTGTTACTATTGTACTTTCAGTATTCAATATCTGCCATACCGCCTCCTGCATCCGCAAGTGGTTGATCAAGCCTTTCACTGCCATCGGTTTCCTCAGCTGAGTGGCCTAACAGCAGTAACAACAGTAAGTCATTTAAACTCGATTTCGTTAATTACTCCCTCAATTTTATATACTCCACTGTTTTTTTTTTTTCCTACTTACAGAAAGCCATGGAGTTGCGGAGTGAGTGGAGTCTAGGTTTTCTCCATTTGTAAATTTGCATTTGAAAGTTTTCTTTGAATGAAAACTTGAATAATTCTCAATGGGCTCCTCTTTTTTTACCCATATAAGATTATAGTATGGCCACTGGTTACAGATATATACATAAAAAATCACCTTTTTTGTCCATACAGGACGAAATATTGTTCAAAGTGTAGTGTTTTTGGTGTAACGAATGACTCTAAATAGCTGTTGCAGTGGCAAACATGCCAGCCAGAGGTGCGACTCAGAACCCAAAGTTGACAAATTATCGTTTTACCACAGTTCTACAAATAATATGTAATATACTACAATATTGCAGTAATCTATAGCCTCAGCCCTTAAGCGAAAGGGGGTAAGTTTGGTTTCAGAAGTGTGTGTGTGTGTGTGTGTGTGTGTGTGTGTGTGTGTGTGTGTGTGTGTGTGTTATATTACATACAAGTAATATAAATGTTATTTTCTTCATTTACATTTAAATCATTTAGCAAATAATAACTTATGAATCTAATTAAATAATATTGTCAGTTTTGAACATACAGAGATGGAACTAATTCAATTAGAAACAGCTTCACCCATTCTTTTTAGAGATGTGTGTGTGGCTGTTTTGGCTATTTATGTTTTTCAAAAACAGCAGTGGTGTAGTGGTGTGATACGGTTCGAGGCACCTCTATACAGTGCATCCGGAAAGTATTCACAGCGCTTCACTTTTTCCACATTTTGTTATGTTACAGCCTTATTCCAAAATGGAATTAATTCATTTTTGTCCTCAAAATTCTACACACAATACCCCATAATGACAACGTGAAAAAAGTTTTTTTGAGATTTTTGCAAATTTATTAAAAATAAAAAACTAAGAAATCACATGTACATAAGTATTCACAGCCTTTGCCATGAAGCTCACAATTGAGCTCAGGTGCATCCTGTTTCCGCTGATCATCCTTGAGATGTTCCTACAGCTTAATTGGAGTCCACCTGTGGTAAATTCAGTTGATTGGACATTATTCGGAAAGGCACACACCTGTCTATATAAGGTCCCACACTTGACAGTGCATGTCAGAGCACAAACCAAGCATGAAGTCAAAGGAATTGTCTGTAGACCGCCGAGACAGGATTGTCTCGAGGCACAAATCTGGGGAAGGGTACAGAAAAATATCTGCTGCTTTGAAGGTCCCAATGAGCACAGTGGCCTCCATCATCCGTAAATGGAAGAAGTTCGGAACCACCAGGACTCTTCCTAGAGCTGGCCGGCTGTCCAAACTGAGCGATCGGGGGAGAAGTGCCCTAGTCAGGGAGGTGACCAAGAACCTGATGGTCACTCTGTCAGAGCTACAGCATTCCTCTGTGGAGAGAGGAGAACCTTCCAGAAGGACAACCATGTCTGCAGCAATCCACCAATCAGGCCTGTATGGTAGAGTGGCCAGACGGAAGCCACTCCTTAGTAAAAAGCACATGGCAGCCCACCTGGAGTTTGCCAAAATGCACCTGAAGGACTCTCAGACCATGAGAAACAAAATTCTCTGGTCTGATGAGACAAAGATTGAACTCTTTGGCGTGAATGCCAGGCGTCATGTTTGGAGGAAACCAGGCACCGCTCATCACCAGGCCAATACCATCCCTACGGTGAAGCATGGTGGTGGCAGCATCATGCTGTGGGGATGTTTTTCAGTGGCAGGAACTGGGAGACTAGTCAGGATAGAGGGAAAGATGAATGCAGCAATGTACAGAGACATCCTGGATGAAAACCTGCTCCAGAGCGCTCTTGACCTCAGACTGGGGCGACGGTTCATCTTTCAGCAGGACAACGACCCTAAGCACACAGCCAAGATATCAAAGCAGTGGCTTCAGGACAACTCTGTGAATGTCCTTGAGTGGCCCAGCCAGAGCCCAGAGTTGAATCCAATTGAACATCTCTGGAGAGATCTGAAAATGGCTGTGCACCGACGCTTCCCATCAAACCTGATGGAGCTTGAGAGGTGCTGCAAAGAGGAATGGGCGAAACTGCCCAAAGATAGGTGTGCCAAGCTTGTTGCATCATATTCAAAAAGACTTGAAGCTATAATTGCTGCCAAAGGTGCATCAACAAAGTATTGAGCAAAGGCTGTGAATACTTATGTACATGTGATTTGTTAATTCTTTATTTTTAATTAATTTGCAAAAATCTCAAACTATTTTCACGTTGTCATTATGGGGTATTGTGTGTAGAATTTTGAGGACAAAAATGAATTAATTCCATTTTGGAATAAGGCTGTAACATAACAAAATGTGGAAAAAGTGAAGCGCTGTGAATACTTTCCGGATGCACTGTATTATCATATTAATGTATTCTCAAATGCTCAGTGGGGGAGAAGAGATGTGTTAATGTAGTTTGAACTTTTTTGTTGAAAAAGCGTACTGGATAAATAAGATTATTTTTAAACGTCATAATGTGCCTGAAGGGGAGCGTGAAAATCACCTGGCAGAGACCTTACTTTAGATAGGTAATCCATATAAAGATAATGTCTGTTATTGTTAACTGTTCCAACCAGTCTGCACATACAAACACACTAAAGCGATAATAGCATTAAAAATAAGACCAGACATGTTTCAAATCTCTGCAAGGTGATTTTTATGTGACAGTGAAATCAATGAGTGGCTGCTTATTGAATGGTGGGAAACACAATCTTAAAAACTACAGCATGCTTTGAAAATTAGTGCATAGGATTTGTATAAAAATGGGCTGGTTTGGTGCCTAAAGAAATCAATTTCAATCAGTCAATAAGATGCAGACTTCAATACACGGCTGTGTAGTAGTATGGCGACCTGTCTATCTTGCCATCCTAAGAATATTGATTGTACCAGTAAATCTAAATTGGCTAAATACTATTAAGCAAAACCCGACCTTAAAGAGGCAGACAATCACATAATGAGCTCACAACACAACATACAATAAACATTACAGTGACCTCAGCAGCATTTTAAACAACATTTGTGATGCAGAGATTTTTTTTTTTTATCAAAGTAAAGGATATCAGGATAAAGAGACTTATTACTGAAGCCATTATATTTCAAATAGCTGCCATATCCACCTTTGAAATACATGCAGAGGTTGTCACAACCTTTCAAGTTTCTTACCAGTACTTACTACCTCCACAACCGGTGGATCCAGATCCTTTTCCATTCCTATCAACCATTAAAACTAGTTAGTGGTTGCCATATCAAGAAATTATCATAGCAAGTATTATATGCAAATTGATACAACAAATGTTCCCATTATTGTAATTATTGACTTGCCCCCAAACCATTGCAATTTCTGAAATTATTTGGACATAATCAAATCCCACAATACTGTGCTGCCTATAGTACAATTTTTGTAAAGTTAAGATGTTACCATTAATGAAGATTAAAAGAAAAATAAATCACAGAATAACCACATGAATCAATAAATATAGAATTACAGTTTTGATTTTCACATCTTGCCAATATGGATTCCTTATTTGTGATTTCAACACCCTGTTTCATAAACCTTGTGGTCGGCTTTCTTACTTGGTTCAGGTTTAGCAGCTGGAGCCTTACGGGCTGCAGGAGCTGGAGCTGGAGGTGGAGGTGGAGGTGCAGCTGCCACAGCTTCTTTCGCTGCTTTAATCTCTTCTTTCCTTTCCTCTCTCTCCTTCTCTAGTTTTACTTGTTGCTCTTGGGCAACCTTCTGCAGATCCATCCCGGATCCTCCTGCCCTTGTTGTTTTCCTTGCTGTTTTTTTGCCCTTTTGTGCATCTTTATCAGCTGAATTGGAAAAAATAGATTTGTGTGCACACATAAATATGCCATATTATGACATGAAAAGCAATACTTGTTAAGATGAATCAGGCATCTTATTCTTTCTCATTATTATTCCATGACAAGCCATTATCATTATCCATAATTTAATATAATAATAATAATAATAATAATAATAATAATAGCTTACCTTCAACAACAAGCCATGCATTGCAAGATTGTATTCCTGCGCAGGCAGAATAAATTCCTTTGTCTACTATCATGCAGTCTTTGACCACCAGCCTGTGAATGAGCTTGTCTTCTGAAACCTGGATATCATATTTATCCCCTTGTTCCAGTGGCAAATTCTTGCCATACCACAAAATCTTGGAGAAGGGATTTGACAGGACACACTCAAAAACAGCATCTTCTCTCTCGATTGCCTTCACTTCCTGAATTTTCACCAAGAATTCCACCATGGGGACTGAAATATAACAAGTGATTCATTTTAGATTAAAATAGTTTGTTACATCTGCATGAATGATAGTTATTAAAAACACAGTTGATGTTTATTTATTTTAATTAGGGTCATTTTGTGTTATGCATCAAAAACATTGTCTTCCTTTGCTTTAATTAGGGCTGCTAATTTGTCATGTGTGCAAGTGTAAAACTTACTTTTAAAATCAGTGGAAAACATATTCACATCCTCTACATCCAACTGGTACAGTCCAGCATCTTCTGGCATAAGGTCCCTCATACTGAAAATATACTTTTTCCCCACTTGTTTAAGGCTGTGCTTTAGCTTATCTCCCAACTCCTTTGTATATGGAATCATTTCACCATCCTGCGGGGGAAATGTACAATGTTATTTCCTTTTGGGATGCTTCAAACTGTGCTTGCAAAACATAGCTGCAAGATAATAGCCGGAGAAAGGCCACTCATTTGAGTTACAATTGCAAGCATCATAGCAAGACTTCATCAAAACATTTTCAAACTCAAGCCATTAATCTCAAGTATTGTACACTAAGGGTTGTGTTGTACAAATCTTAGCTAAAAGACAAGGTTTCTCAGAGGTATGAGTTTACTAGTAGATGGGCCCAATGATGTTTGTCCATCTGTCCATCCATCTGGGCACTTACTCCAGTGTGTGATGCATCTTTACAAGTACAGGCCAGATTGCAATTGAATTAATTGTGGTAATTCAGGGTCCCTAGAGGCTGTTGATTTATGTGGGTAACTTCCTGACCTATTATGTAGTAGGGCTGTTAGGGGAGTTATAATTAGTGCTGTTAGGAGAGTTACAATGTTTTTTTTTAAGTTTTCACACTAACCTTGTAGAGGAATATGGAGCTGCTTGGGTCAATAAGGTCCATGTCAATCTCAAAGGATGCTGAACCATCTGCATTAACCTGAATAGGTTTCAGGTTAGACAGGCTTTTGATGAACTGGGACAAAAACACAATAAGAAATAAGTATCAAGGTAGAATTTATCAAAGCATGTTTAGTGAGAATTTAAATCAAAAAGCAAACAAATTAATATGCAAATATCACAAATGACAAACCGCAGCTTGTTCTTCCTCCCTTTCTTTCTTCATTTCATTTAGTTTCTTGAGCATCCAGCGAAAGTCAGTCACTCCAAACTCTGTACAGATCCTCTCGTAGTCTTTCTTTTCAGCGCTAAGTAAGATCTCCCAAAATTTAGGATCGATCTCGCCCTCTTTTTTCTCAGGTTGCTCAGATTTTGGACGGATCTTACTAGAAATTAAAATATGGTGCATTTAGTTGAAGAACCATGGAAATGTATATAACAGAAGTGTATGGTATGTAATCATATGCAACACAAACCCACCTCTTCCTTTTTAGTACGGTCTTAAAATTCCCATTGGTGGCTTCAGCTGCTTGTTGCGGGGCATTGTTCTTTTTAAAACCAACTGAAAGCAGGAAAGAGGGTACTCACATTATTAATATAATCATGTAATTAACATACTTGGGGGACTGAAGAGTGATAAGTACTGGAATGAGTGTAATACACTCAAGGGTGTGAAGTAGTAAAATGTCAAATTTGGATCCAAGTGTGAGCAATTTGAAGTAGATTTGGGAGAACACTTGAGTCTACATGCCACTCTGTATAATATTACTTACATACATTTGTCATATCCATAGCAAGCAAACAGTCCTTACCTGCAATAACATTCAGAACAACTGTGACCATGGCCTGTCCATATTCATTTGTGGCAAAGCATTTATAGGTATCGGCTTGATCCGGCATAACATTTGGCATCTGGAAGATATATAAGACATGCTAAATATAATGGACCCAGTGGGTGATGTAGATGGCTTTGTCAATAAGTATTATACTATATAGCAGTGGTTCCCAACCTTTTTTGTGTAATGTGTTATGTCCCTCCATTTTTATTTATTACAATAAACATAGTAAAGAGCAGCCTAACACCAACTTGTAATCTTACTTGTGTGTTTATTTTCTACTAAACATAAAAGTGTGGATACATTTTTTTACTAAATCATAATTTTTTTTTTTTTTTTTTTTTTTTTTTTAAATTAACTGAGCTACTCCACAATCTTTTCTTGTACCCCCTGTCAACTGCAGAGGTACCCATTAGGGTAGTACCCCTGGTTGGGAATCACTACTATACAGTATCCAATGAATAGTAATAGAAATAAGTATGTATCCCCTTTGTGACCAATTTGAGTGAAATACAATTACAGGCCCTGCACACTGCTTGATTGGTAGATAGCCTCCTGATGTGTAACTGCATGACTTTTTATTTTACATTTTCAATCTCAAACAGCAGTGTCCAGCCCATTTCATGAAACTGACCTTGTTCAGTTTGCTCCTCTCAGGATGAGTGAAATCCCCTTATTGTAGAAAAAGTAATTGGCAAAGCAGAAGACTGGATGACATTGATGTAATCAAATAGCTTCTTCTCTTTCTCTCTCTCTTTCTATTTATCTATTTTTCTCTATGCTATTTTTACCTGTCCTTTATATCAGCATGTTGCTGTAGTATAGTATCACTGTGATTTGATAGCCCGTATCACTTGCCTCAAATGTATGCTCATTGGAATTGGGATCGTATTTAGTCTGGTATCTTGATGTATCAGACACATCTCCATTATTTCTGCTCCACGTTACAGTCGGCTGTGGGTCTCCAGTGACAATGGCTTTGAAAAAAGCAAATTTGCCTGTAAACAAAAGACAGACAAGGTCACTTCATATTCTTTTTTTTTTAAACATATGCAAATATATTTATTTAAAGATTTTTGTGTTATTTAGTATGATTATAGATTTGTAATATATACTCTAATTACATTATGCTTGATGCCTGTATGACACCACTTATGTACATTGCAAATGGAAACAGTGCAGAATTTGTCTTATACGACATAGATTTTTAATAATCGTATCACTTTTCCTGGTTTTAAATTGAAGTCAGTGTGTGTTTAATTTTATCTGACTGACACATGAGTCTCGGTGTTGAATGGCAGGGCTCTGCTCCCGCTGGCCCATTGCACAAAAGTCATGGATCTAATCCATTATGTAGAATCATGGAAATTCCACCTTGGAATATTTTGTGATATTAATGCTTAAAATTATTCTTATACTATCAGTACCCTCTTGGATGGTCAGAGCAATCGGCTTGCGGGTGAAGTCTGGATGGCTCTTTCCCTCTGGCAGCGTCTCGATAAACTGTGTAATCATCACCCCGGGAACCTTAGATTTTTTCTTGATCCCCACTGTCAGTATTGGAAAATTAAATGTCAGTGACAATACCTTTGACACTTGAAAATAGAAAAGAATGAAAAACATGACCATGATCATATCCAACCCTCAAAACCTGTTGCTGTTTTGTAATCAAACCATCACCCACATGAGCCATGCTGAAACACATAATACATGATTATTAGTGTGGTTAATGTTACTCACTGTATCAGTTTGTTATCATTCAGAGTTGTACGTGTGGCTCTGGTGTAGAAGGCTTTCTTGTGTCACATGATCAATACATTTACATTTCACTAACTTTTATCTTTTTAACCTTTTTTTTCCCTTGGGAATTCATGCCTAAAATTCAACCTGAGAACAGATATGTAGTGATGCACCTACATATCCACGCACAAAATATATGTACGCTCATACAGTATATTAATAAATCCACTGTATATCAGTTCTTCATGCCTTCGTGAGCAGTCGAGGAGGAAAATAAAAAGACAGCTGATGGCGGCTTCTCCCTTGTCCCCTAAGCCTACCTTCTTTATCATTGCAATTCTCTGCATCAGGACCTGATAAGGCACATGTTAAAGAGCATATATAGCACATGTCAGCATGGTATAAGCATTGGATTATGGATTAGACTTAAACTGAGGGACAGGAAATAAAATCCTAGAGGTGCATTTGGGGAGCTGAATGGCTACATTATGAGGCTGAACAATGTACTATTTTAAGCGTTTTTTAAAACATTTTCTGTCCATGTCAGGTTGCAGCAATATACAATGAGATATGTAACTTATTACTGCACAAGAATACATATGAATATGGAAAATATCTGATTCTGCTGCTCATTTTCAGGTGTACTGGAGCATTAAGCCTGTAAAGGTCATCTGCTTCTCAGTGTACAGTGATGTGATCAGTCTGAAATGTATGTCTACCTTTTTATGAGCTATAGACTGTGTACATGTTGTTGTGCAGTCTAAATATGGTTGCTAATGGACCAATTGGAACCTTGAACTTTCTGAATAAAGTCAGTCTGATTTGAATAGTATTACAGCTGAAGACTTCACAAAGACTACTTGCTTTTCGAATAGCAAGTAATTATTTGAGGCATCAGACAGACATATAAATACACAAATAATTAAAACAGTTATTAGATATATTCACAATATACTTTAGATTTATTCACAAATAGATCTCATCAACCTAATTTATCAATTCTGTGTTTTTGTTGACTCTGACCTGGAAATGTGTCATCTTATTACTTTGTCAGAGTCTGTAAAGGAGATCATACTTACTTAAGATAGCTTTGTATTAAACATATTTTAGAAACAATAGCTAACCATTAAGGCAGCTGTATCCTAAGACTCTATGATTATGTAACGTAGTACATATAATGACATTTTCTTAGCTATTTTCTAAAACAAAGAAAAAATATATTCTAGGAAAGGTTCCTTTTAGATTTAAGGGTTGATCACTAATCCTATCAGAGGATTCTCTCTTCTCTCTTTTCCCTCTAGGTTCAGATTACTGGTTTTATTTGGGTACTTGTCACCTCTGTGTTGCAAATGGATCTTCAGTTTGGTATAAAAGAACAAAAATAAAAGGTTGAGATGTTGTGCAGACACGCTAGCTCCATATTGGACGTTCTTCTTAAATGCCTCCTGTAGAAAATGAGATCACACTTAAGTGGTTACCTTGGCCAGTGACTGTCCCATCCATCACTTTTGATTTTTTAAACATCTTGGGTGCTTTGATTCCTGGATGGATTCAGCAAGATTTCCCCAACTGCAATAGATGATGGAAGGGATTTAAGTACAATATTTACAGCTCTACTGATCTGTTCAGAAAGAAAAAAATTTGTTTAAGGATTCAGTTTAGGCAGAAGCCCTGTCTGAGAGCCCCAATTGATGGCAGAAAAGTTCCTTTGGTGTTGAACAACTTTTGTGTGGTGTGATTTGATTTGACCTAGACTGATTCTTTATTGGATTATTTTATGCAGAAAACGTTTGTGTTTGGCTGAATTTGCAAATGTACTCTTCCAGTTTGAAAATTTTCTGTCGAGATATTAGGAAGATTATAGAAAAATTGCAAACCTCCTTGAGCAATTCTAGGATTAGTTAAACTTTGTTTTAACTTTGTTAATTGTTGGGATTTGGAAGATCCTGGAGGGGCTGATTATTTGAACAGATTATTTCAAAGGTAAGAAAGTTACAGCTTCCCCCCAAAACAGGCACATACATTACAAAATTAAACAAAAGTAAAACCTGTTATGGTAGCAAATGTTTTGACTGTCAAAAATGTTTTGTTTTTTGAAAAAAAGTTCTGTCAAACATTACCTTTGGCCATGACTTAGTATACAGTAAAAGACACAAGACATGATCATCTGTGGCTGCATGCCATGCAGCTGCTGAGTGTTATCACATTCCCCAAAAATAAAATCCTCTTAAAATTAGAACTGGAGTGTAGAATTTCACATCAACCTCATGATGTAATTTCTTACCAGGCTTTAACTATCATTATTCAAGGGGTTTTGTTGTCACTTTAAGCTGCAGCATGCTGGCTTGATGTTCAAATAACTACATGCTTATCAAATTAACATTTTTTATGATCTGTCAGTTCCATTCGCAGCAGGGATCTCTACATAGTAATCTTTCATTGCCCACATGGTTGCTAAACTTAGAATGATAAATGTCACTTCACAAAAATAGACTGATGGAACATTAATTGTAATGGATTCAGTGTTGCTGGGGCTTAAAGGGATTTACAGAAATGTTACTATTTGTTTAGAAAGCCAACTATATGCTAGGCATATTAACTTAACATGACTGAGGTACATAATTGCAAAAAATACCAACTGAGTTTTAAAGTAATCATAATCACACCAATACCAGCAACATCTAGATTTTTCATCAATAGTGATTCATATTAAGATACTGTTTTCTAAAATTATGGGAAACTGACATCAGAATACAGTGACTAAATTGTCTATAGAACAGTATTTGACTTAATCCTGCCATTTCAAAGTTATTTGCTCTCAAGGGGAAATTTATTTTCTTCACTTAGAGAGATCATAATGTATTGCCTCAGAGAGCTCTATGCAGTATTTTGAATTCATACTCTTAAAGGTAACTACTGATGGTTAAAGGTACCCTGTGGAGTCTTTGACCATTAGTAGCACTACGGAGGAATGTTGTTCCCTGTTTTGGGTTTCAAAGGTTTCAAATCAGCTTTGCAAATGTTTTATGAGAAACGAAATGCATCCTACACGTTTGTTAGACCTCAAGGATACACACAGTTCGCTTTGGTGAGTAATGCTGAATGTAAACAGTAACTTTGTTTACAAGAAAACTCCACCTTTAACTGGTATTTTATCTTTGCTGTGTGAGTATGGTTAGCTAACAGTTTGACAAATGCTAGTTATTTAGCTAATGTTAACACAAGTCCTTGCTATTAGAGCGACCTGCCTGCCTAGAGCAACAGCCTTTTTCCTTGAAGTTGGATGCCATAATATTTAGGTGACATTCTCAAGACCCTCAGTCAATATAGTAGACCTCCCAAAACCAGGTAATAGAAAAAAAAAAGTTTAGAGAAAAAAATGTATTTTGGGTGAATTCAGCTGCAGTAAATTGCTTGATATCACATCTTTCCCAAGCCATTCTCAGTTGCATGACTGAGGAATTTACATCTTAATCACTGTGTAAGTTCAAATGTTAGTGTTCTAGTAAAGGTGACTGTGACGCCAGGCAGGACATTGCCTGGGGCTAGAATATATTTTGTGGTACAGCTGCAAGAATGTCCTGTTATTCCCTGTATCGTTTATTGTCCCAGGTCTTTGGTTTATAGCTTCGGGGGAGAGATGCTCATGTTCCCAAATATTGATTGTAATCTGCACGGACCACACCACACGCAGACATACTGTATATTTGTAACTGTTTGATTGAAAATTGATTGAAACAATCCCATTGCAGACTGGGTTTACTCTTCAGGTGCATTGCTGAGAGTAAATGTAAGACATTGATTGGGTAAATTTGTTTCCTAAAACAAAATATTGCTGATGCTGTCTGAACTTGCTCTGAAACTATTTCCCTTGTCACAAGACCAGTTAGAACTACGACTAACAGCCCTGCTGATTGTCACTATAGGCTGTATACTCTTAATGCCACAACAGGACCGCACATGCACAGTAGAGGTAATGCGTGACTGGATTGTGCATTGATCTAATAACAGAGCAGGGTCTAAAAGCAGTACAGTAGTCACCTTAGGTTGTAAAGGTCCTTATACCTCAAGGCGAACAGGCAAACAAACTTTAGAGCTCTGTGCTGTTGCTAGCATCGCTGATAAGCTACTGCAGCTTCCTGCCATGAGGTACCAGCAAGTGTTCTTTCAGAACTAAATAATGAATTCAAGCCAAAGATCTCAACTGTACATCTTTCCAACATAGTTTCATAGACACATCATTCAATAATTCTACCAGATTATTGGAGCCGTTTCATAGAGCTGTTAGTTAATTGAATAAGCTGCATCAGGTTTACGATTGGGGAACTAGGCCTTTTATGAACATTCATACTATAAAAGGTAAATTAACCTGATTGAACAATGACATAAGATTTACCAGCATTTCTTAACGTACAAAACTGTTGAAAAACTGTTGCCACCGTGATAAAGTAGACATGTAGAATTTTTATTTCAGACATTTTTGACCACTCGTAACCTCTCTTATACAAAGTATTTGCACAAACCTAGCACCACCCAGTATAGGCGCGTGATATTCTAGTGTGTCGATGGTCCACGGCTGTTGGAAGATGAGAAAACTGGATTGTTATATGATAGGTCACATGCCACATAAAACTGTGAACATCCCATCTCTATGCTTGTAAATCACTGTTGGCACGATGAGTGAGGTGTACCACGGTGAAACCTGCTCAGTATAGCAAGTTTAAACACTGTAGATCACCATATTCTGGAGTTCTGAGGCACAAAAAAAGATATGTAATTGATCTTTTTTACACCCCAACTCTTGACATGTCATAGTTTGCGATTTGTACCTATCTTGGTTTGTCAATTCAGCAACTAAATCAGTCTCTAAATAATTTTTACATTTTGAAGTGGTACTGTATATGGTGACAGAAAAGGTGTTGTGCTAAATATGCTGTAACTGTATACAGTATATGCTAAATATGATGAGCACTTCACATGACTACAAACTACCTGCTATTGAACTGGATTTTCTTTTATTTTTCACCAAACAGTGTGCTCTTGAATGCTGATTGTAAAAAGTTCAATTTTTTTGCGCTCAACAAACACTTTGTGCTGCACTCACTCTTTAAAACTTGTTTTGTGTACTTGCTTCTGGCATGGTCCTAAGCGAACAGCCTCTTTGCTGTGAGAGTTGGTTTTATGGGTTTCATGTGGCCTGTGTTGCATGCTGCTGTTAATGCTACCAGCTGCTTATGCGACCAGCGCTGAAATACAGCACAGCACAGTATACTCAGAGAGCATCATAAAAATGATTAAAAGCTACACTACTAAGGGCATGTTCAGATAGCATGTGGCTATCTATGGCATCAGTGTTGTTGCTAAGCATGTGCAGTAGCTGAGAGTGGCAGGTTTGCTTAATTTGGGTTATTACCAAGCTCTCTTTTTGCCTTAGTTACAGAGAGTTTGGTTTGCAATTTTCATTAGCAGTAAAAACTGGAGAAACAAGTAAACAGATGAAGCAAGAACTGTGCAGTGTTCAATAAAAAGTAAATATAAAGATGAAAACTAGGAGTTTCAAAAACATCTCAAAAACAAAGGACAAAGGACTAGCCATGAAGTTGTCAAAGAACTGTAGTTGTTAATGGTCTTTAAATAGCTTATATGTTTGTTGGATAACTATCTGTGTGTGACGGAACATATAGATAGGATTGTGAATATTAATCAAATATTTTGATTTGCCATCTTGCCAAAACAAAGTGTGCATTAGATCTGGTGACCACACAAATTGTGGCCGTTAACTCTTGTAAGAAGCCACTATTGCAATTTGAATTGTACATTAGCATATATTTGCATTTCTAAACTCCAGGAAATTACTCCGATAACTTTATGACTTCTGATTTAAATTTGCTCAAACTTTAACACTAATAAAACAAATAAAAAATACACATGTGAGTAAACATTAGAGCAGCAACATTCTGCTATGCTCAAAATAATGTGAATTATGAAAACTGGAATACTGCATGTACAAATCAGAGTGCTTACTAAATTAAGGCAGCTCAATTGTGTCCATAGGCAAACACTTTCCACAGTTTGCCACATTAAGTCAGGGTTATCTTTGGACTAGATGTTAAGATTGAATCAGCCGCAGGATTAGTTTTAAATACTTAACACCTCACAGTGTTGCTGTATGTAAGATGACTGATGAACTTACCTCAGTGCTCCTGTGATCCTCTTGAGTGGTGCTGCTTCCCAGTCTGATCTTTGAGTGTTGCCTCCCTGGTCTTTAAGCTATTAAATCCTTACAGGAATGCCAATGACTCTTCAACAAGCATCCACGTTGTCAGACATGGTGCCTGCCAAGAAAGGGGGATTGCTTGTTTGTTTTTGGCATAAATCACAACCTCTAACAAGGGGGAGGAGGGAAGGCCAAGGTTGGCTAAGAGCCTCACGATGGGATGACCATGACTGTGGATTCTTGTTGACAGATGCATGAACTTCTTCAGGAGTGGTCTAAATTGTATGAATTTTGTGTCTGAAAAATGGAATTAAGCCAATTCTTGTTGCAATATCAATACATAGATGCTCTGTTGTACGCCATACAACCTTGTGTAAAATTGTGCTTTTGAGTTGACTTTGTAAAAGTTTCTCCTTATGATTGGTATCCTGATCCTTTCTAGTGATCATTTACAACTTATTACTTTCTCTTCCTCAATTTGGCAAGGCAAACCGTAGCAAGAGATATGTGGAAATTGGGTATACGTTTTAATAATTTGTGTCTTGTCTTTCTTTTGGCTGTCAGTCAGTATTGTCGCGCTTGGATTGTGGAGCTGAACGTATGAGCAAGTTTGTAGTCAGAGCTAAGTGTTGACAGCCAAGTATGCCAGTGCTGAAACTCTTATGAAATTACGAGAACAACAAAACATTATATTAATATTTAGATGCACTAATGACTCCTATTGACACCAGCTAAAAATATACTGTGTTTATTAGGTGTGTAAGCAGTTTTGAATAGCAACTTTAAACATAATACACTGGTAACAGTGTGAGTCCAGGATCCTTTTAAGAAGCGTAATCTCATAAATCAGCAGGTGTGCCACAGACTTGTCTTTGGAGAAATTTCTGGTCATCTTTATTATTATTACATTATTGTATCACTTAAAGCTTTACTACTTTGATGTAGTAGGACTTATATTATATGTTTATGATACTCCTTGAGATACTACTTGAGATATTAGTTGTGTTTTTCCAGCCTCACTAGTGTTTTACAGGCTTCACATCAAAATACACGTATATCCAATCATTAAGGCATCATGTTCGGCAGTGGACAAGTCTGTCTGGAAATCAGCAAACAAACACAAAAAACAAACAAACAGCTAATTGAATATACAGTTTATGATTTATTGACAGGTTTGTTGTAAACAGTAGGTACTGTACTCTGCCTGACTCTGTCTATGAGAATATCTCACCATATAGGGTTGTATTTTGGTAAGCCTTCACCAATAACAAAGCAGATGAAAACAGTTCTCTCTTATTTCAGGCGATGGCCAACAACAATGTGTTAAATAAAAGACGCCATACTGTTATAAAGCAGCTAAAAACGTATGTACATCTTATTAGTCATAAAGTAATAAATACAATAAAAATAATAAAACTAATATAAATGTAAATTTGGCTCAGCAGAGGGCTTTCTCATATATTTTATGACTCAAGATATTCTATAAAAGACCAGCCTCACTGTTGACATTATACTGTATGGAGCTGTATGGAGAGCCAGTCACTGGACCTGACAGGTTGCAGGTCCACTAATATTTCATTTGGGATTTATTGAGCACATGGCTGTGCAGTCTCAAATGTATTAGCCTGACAGATGTGACCAGATGTGAGAAAACGTACAGTACAGTGAGATAATTGTTGTTTTAATAGATGGTTGAAATGAAATACTGAAATGATGAATATGTCACCAGTCTTGTGTAAAGATAAGGTAGACCAACCGTAATTCTGTGATTAGTGGTTATGGGAAAATATGAGCACATCAGGCTAAAAGGCAGCTCTTATACTTGCTCTTCACGTTTTACCTGTAAATCTGCTTTTTTGTTAACATTATTAAGGAAAAAGTTTAATATTGATCGAAGTTCCTTTAAGGAGTTACAGTTCTTTGTCATTCCAGCAAGTTAAAAGCCGCATCAGCCTTAAAAGAAAAGAAAGAAAATGACCAATCAAGTTAGATTTCTTTCTAGTAATTTACAATTACTTACATGTAAAAAGTCATTCAAATTCCTCCTGGAGTCTGGGTTGCTGGCCACAACCCAATTATTGTGGTCTTAGTAATAACAGAGCAATTCTCAGTTCGAGCACGAGTGTGCGCTTGCGTGCGTGTGTGTGGATATTTCAAGCAGTGTAATAAAAGCGGATGTGTGGCACAGGAACTATGACTGTTCTCAGGCATGGGAAGCTGATATGAGAGGCTTGATGTTCTTGAAGGCATTTATTGCAAGAGGTCACTGAAGTCAGGAGCTTTGAATTCTACCCTGCAAAACAATGACAAAACAGCTTGACATTACACAACCCAATGCAACAGTGACAAAGGTAACCCCGTCTGTGTGTTGGCAACCTTTTTTTTTTTTTTTCAATTTTATGTTTATTTTCATAGGAACGTACACTGCAACGACCTAATAAGTCATTATAATTAAACTATTATTATACTATAACTAATAGTTAACTATATATTAGCTTCTTTCTGGCTAAGTGATCAAAAAGCCTCTTTTGTACTGTATGGCAGCCAATATTTGTAACGTTTTTTCTCAGCATATCACTACAAGGAATTGCTAAATACTATTGGCATGTGGTTAGAAGCTTTAAAATGTCAAAGGCTAGTACAATAAACTCCCAGTAAAGAGTTGTGTCTATAATAACAGGATGCCATTTGGCTGTCCTAGGACGTTACACAGGAAGATGCACAGTTGTTTGCAAGGTTGCACTTAGTCATGCACATGAAATGTTATCATGCGTGCAAACACATGCTCGCAGTAAAAGAGAAATTTGAGCCTTGTGACAGTTGGCAAAGCGGAAGCAGTGCATGTGAAGTTACAAAATGGACAGGCACAATAAATGCCTCACAGTATGCCAGGGCCATGTGGTAAACTGAATGTGATTGCAGCAAACAAGCCGCTTCATAGTCAAATACTGGTTAAATATAGCCACACTTAATGATGTACATAATTACTTGATAACTTTTAAATGCATGTAAACAAAACAGCCAGAATCTTAAATCTTAAAAAAAAGAGTTGGAGCTTTGATCAACAGGATTGCACCTGAATGCAACAATAAATGTAGCCAGAGACAAGGCCAGTGCCTGAGTCTCTATCTTGTAGCCAGGAGATGTTATTACATGTTACATATACATGTACATATTAACATTCCATTCATTTAAATGGAACAGGGATCTTCAGGAGTTCAGGCTCACTGCATCATCCTAATCTGAAGGAGGAGGTAGAGAAGGAGGGGATTGTTAAAACATATAGACAGAGGAGGAGAATTTAAGATGTAACAAATAATTTTGAATGTGTTTTTACCTTTAACAACAAGTTTAGTTGAGCACTCCACTCTGCCCAGAGGGCTTTCTGCAATGACTGTGTAATCCCCATTGTCCTTGCGCCCAACTTTGAGTATCACCATGGAGCAGACCCCACATGTGTTGGTGATGTAGTAGTTGGTGTTGGTGTTGAGGCTGATATTATTTCTGTACCAGGTAACATGGGGTCTGGGGTTTCCTGTCACTGCACAACTCATGTAGCATTCGTAGCTCTCTGGACTTTTGTGCATTTTTAGCGGAACAGAGAATGAGGGAGGCGTCTCAAAGCTGCAGTCCTTAGAGGCAGGAAGGTTCAATGTAAATGTTTCTGGAAGGATACAAGAAAAAGGAAAGAAAAGTTTAAAGGGTGTAATACATAATGGTGGATACCCTTTTTATTGCTATATTCTCTTTAATTGTCTGTTAATTGATTCATTTATCTCCCTTCAAAACATTAATTAGCAATGATAACCGACCTTGCAGTTTGCTGAACAGTATTCTTTACCCATATGCACAAAAAACAAGTCATGGTGACACCTCTCACTTAACAAGTTGATATTTATTTTCTTGATATTCTTTAATTGTCCTTCGACAGGGAGGCATTTTTATGATTTTTATGATGAACGTCTTTTACGCTCCTATTAATTACAAACAGGGCTGCAATTAATGATTGTTTTCATTATCGACTAACCTGCTAATTATTTTCTTGATTAATTGTCTAGTCTATGAAATGTCAAAAGGTAACAAAAAACACCCATCACAACTTCTTACAACCCAAAGTGAAGTGTTCAAATTGCTGGATGTGTCAGACCAACAGTCCAAAACCAAAATATATATAATTCACTACCACATGACAAAGAAAAGCAGCAAATCCTCACATTTTAGAAGATGTAACGAGCACGTTTGGCATTTTTACTTTACTTTACATTTTTACTGAAATTATTTTTTTGGCTTGACTAATTGATTATTTGAGTAATAGTTTGCAGCTCTTTCCTCATCGATATCTAGTTAGACCTGGGTTGATGCCAACTAATAGTTATTTTCATTGATGAATAATATTTTTTCAATGAATCAATTAATTGTTTAGTCTATGAAAATTGAAAAAAAAAAGTGAAAAATGCCCATCATAAGTTTTGAGAGCCCAAGGTGACGTCTTCACATGTCTTGTTGTGTCTTGCTGACAGCCCAAATTCATTCAATTTAAAATGCCAAATTAAATTGCCATTTAATTATTAGTTGTTCAACAAATTGAATAATGGACTAATTGTTTCAGCTCTATAATATAATTTTGAATCACTTTTTGTTAAACCTGCCTTTTCTTCTCTTCACTTCCCAGGTTGCTGACTCAGAGGGTTTGGATATCCCCATGTCATTCCTGGCATAGACCCGGAACTTATACTGCCTTCCTGGCATAATATTGATGGCAGTGAACTTGTTATTGAAGAGATGGTCTGCCACAGTTTGCCAAGTACGCTTGACAGAATCACTCTTGGTGATCATGTAGTGCAGCCTGTCGTCTTTCTTCTCATCTGGAGAGGGATCCCAGGAGACCGTCACTGTTCCCGACACATTCTCGTCCAGCTCCACAGGGCCTGGAGGCTTGGGATCATCTACAAACAGGTAGGAAAAGGATTATTAGTATCTTGATGTTTTATGTTTACGCTGACTACAATGATAATGCCTGAACACTAAGTCTTGCTCTCTTTAAACTGTCCTCATGCATCCCTTAAGTCCAAAGTGGAAAACATTTGAGAACACTTTTGCGAACAAGATTTTGTATATATTGTAGGCATTTTTTCTTCATTTATTTAGCACTGGCCTAAATTTTCTTTGCATCTTTAAGAACATAAAGCTTAACCTATTAATTCTGACAATATGAAAACAAGAGCAACTTTGCAATAATCTTAAAAAAAAAAGAGAATGCATATCACATTTCAAATCCATAAACCTTTTGTACTCATTTAACTTTGTTATGAATTAGTTGAGTTTTATTTTTCACTGTACCTGTGACTCTTATCTCAACACTAGAGGTCTCCTGACCAACAATGTTCTTGACGATGATCGTGTAGATCCCAGTGTCATAGCGTTCTGATGAGGGGATGATTAACTGTGATGATGTGTCTGTGTTGCTCACAGTCACATATTTGGCTACAGGAAGACCGTCCTTGAGCCATTTAACATTTGGTATTGGAGAGGCCTATCAACAACAGGAGATACAGGGCTAAGATGTGGGTTTGTACTTAGAGAAGTGTCTAATCCGCCACTTTAGACAGGACATTGAATAAAATGACTTGGTTCTTTTTAAGTTTTTGTATGAATATTATACTGAACCTGAAAGTTGATGTTGACTCTGACAGAGTTTCCAGCTCTAATTACCATGAAGTTCTTAATTTTTCTGTCAGTGAATTGAGGTCTCACTGTGACAATGTGGGAAGAGTTTTAGATAAAATTGATGAGTAAAAGTGATTAAATGAAGGTAAAATGTATCAAAATGTGACTGTAGACAGTTGACAATTTCCACTGACTCACCTGGAGGAGGCATTGCAATGATGTAGTTGTCCAGCTCTTGAGGCTCACCGTCTCCACCCTCATTGGTGGCTAGAACTCTAACCCAGTACATGGCCATCGACTTCAGACCCATAATAGTATAGGAGGTCATAATGATAGCACTGGAGTTACAGCGACCCCATTCTGGGTTTTCTGCTGGTCTGAGCTCCACAAAGTATCCTTTGGCCTCATCTTGGACCCCTTCCTCCTCTGTGGGTTTGGTCCAGCCCAGCGATAAGGTGGTATATGTGGAGTCTGTCACCTTCAGGTCAATAACTTTACCAGGGGGCTCTGAAAGTGTAAGCAATTAAGCATTTAAGTATTGAGATATGAGCAACTAAGCATTGAGATAATACCAATATAGCTTTTATCGGCTTATTACTCACTCTTTGGATCTCTCGCAATCACAAATTCAGAAGGCGTACTTGGCTCTCCAGCACCAGAAATGTTGATAGCTGATACACGGAACTCATACTCAATGCCTTCAACAACATCCTTCACTGCATACTTTTTCTCTGTTGGCACGGTATAGTTAAGACCATAAAATAGAATAAATAATTCTTTACTTTTATAATTTAAGAACGAAAGCACATTTCACTTGACATTGTCGCATCTGTATTCAAACTGTAAACAAATACATTTTGAACACTGTCAATAATTCTAAGATGGCCTTACCTCTGATGGGCTCATCTGGTGGGTTGACTTGGCCCCACAGATTACTGCCATTCTTGCGTTTCTCCACGTTGTATCCCAAAATGTTGGTTCCTCCGGTGTTAGTGGGTGCAGACCAAGCAAGATTGATGCAGTCTTTGAAAGCACTGACAATTTGTGGTGTAGAAGGAGGTCCAGGATATGCTGAAAGTTTATAAAGAAAAATGTCACTTTTTAACTAGCTCACACAAAGCCTTTTTTTTTTTTTATAACACCAACTGTTTTTGAGACACTGTCACAAAAAAATGGTGTGCTTATAAGAAGGCTCACCCTTTGTCCCTGCATGAATGTCATCAGTCTCCATCATTTCACTGAGGCCTTGATCAGTTTCTGCCCTGATGTGGTAGCAGTACTTTCTGCCATGATCCACATCAGTGTCCCTGTATTTAGGCTCTGGGCCGATCTTGCCTAATTTCTTCCAGCTGTTTCGGCCAATTTGCTGGCGCTCCAGGATGTAGTCTGTGATAGGGGAACCTCCATTGTCTTTGGGAGGCCTCCATTTGAAGTCAATGCAAGCTGCTGAACTTTCAATGATATCCACAGGGCCTAGGGGTGGTGTTGGTTTATCTGTAGTAAGACAAAAGAATAAAGAACAACTGCACTCATATCCATGTCTTATATTATGTATATAACTTTCATACAAATTAAGAACTGTTCTTAACATGCAGCTGTAGGTGGAGAGAGCTAGCAGCATTGGGCTAGTTAGCAGGAGCCCTGAGATAACCGATTAGCTTGGAGAGTCGACCGACAGACAACAGAATGGAGATTTCCATACTGCTACTTTATTCTACAGTACTTAACATTGACCATACAATGCCAGGTCTCCATGGCACTATATTCCCTATCATACACGAGTAGTAGAACATAGACACCATAACCTGCACCAACTCGTTACTGATGAGAGTTCTCTCTCGTGGACGTCGGTTGGAGAAGTATAGCGACCGTGTCCACAACTCTCAACACTAGTACATCACAATGAAACTAAGGGAGGCATCACCTTGTGCTGCTATTTGGCATTGCATTAATACCGCTTCTACTAGACTCTGACTATTACACAGCGTACCTTACCTAATACAACCAGCTGCGTGACGGCCTCAGTGGTTCCACATTCATTTTTTATCTTAATCTTAATTTCTCCTGTGGTTCTGCGATGGCACTTGGTTAGCAGCAGGCGGCTGTGTGAGGAAGACTTCTCGATCCTGATATGGGTGTCCTCCAACAGCTCTTCGCCCTCATTGTACCACTGGATCTTCATGGGTTCCTGGCCAACAAAGGACAGCTTGAAGGCTGCATCTTTCCCAGTTCTGATTATAACAGGTTTTATGAACTCGGTGAGGTCATCAGGGTTCATTCTTGGAGGATCTAGTAGAAAAAAACACATATTTTCAAACTGAGACTTTTATTTCTGAGCTGAAAAGAATATTGTTTTACACATTTTCAGTGTCTTCACTTTTGTTTAGCTTTAGTAGGAGTACATCAAATTGATTCTGATTACAGTACCTTCAACATTTAGCACAGCTTCTGTTTTACGCCCATCAGCTTCACATCGGTACTTTCCAGCATCATCTTCTTTGCAGTTTTTGATAATTAGTTTGCGATAAGTCCCATCTTTAACAATACAGATATCATCTGTTGCACTTATCTGAAATGCACATGTGTAAACAAACTTAAATCTCAGGAGGTTAAAAGTGAAAGCTATTACTCGATCAACTGATCAACGTTCCTCACCTCTTGCCCATCTTTGTACCACACTCCATCACAGTCCTCACTGCTCAGGCGGCAGACCAGTTCTGCATCAGTACCAATAATGGCAGTTACATCTGACAGTCCGCTGGTAAAGTATACTCCTGGGTCTAAAGGAAATACAACCTTACTGTTAACAGCAGGAATATATGAACAACATAGCAGTGTTTTAATTACTATATTCTGTTGCATCTTACCAATGACTGTATCAGGGACAAGTGGGCCTGTTCTCACTCTCTTTTTTTTCTCTTGAACAGGCTCCTCTTCTTCAGTATCAGCAATTTGATCAGGAGCCTCTCCCTCCTTTGCTGATGATGTAGGTTCAGCTGACACGTCTTCCTCCTCTTCCTCTTCTACATCCTCTTCCGCATCTGCATTATCTGCGCCTTCTCCCACTTCTGCCTTTGCCTTCACCTTTGCCTTTGCCTTTGCCTTTGGCTTCGCTTTAGCTTTGGCTTTTGCTTTCTCAGCTGCAGGTGCGGCAGCCGCTGCAGCTGCTGCTTCTGCCTCAGCCGCTGCTTCTGCCTCAGCCCTTGCCTTTGCAATCAACTCATCTCTCTCTTTCTGTATCTTAGCCTGTTGCTCCTGAGCAATCCTCAAAAGATCGGCTCCACCACCACCTGCTTTGGTTGTTTTGCGAGCTTTCTTCTTTCCGTGTGCATTTGGATCACTGTCCGCTAATAAAAAATACACAGTACCAGGACATTTTTAATGCTATATGGGACATTTTCAATATTTGATAAACAGTGCTAAACAGTCTGAAATATGACACAATATGAAATATGTAAACAGTACCTTCCACTATAAGCCAGGCACTGCAGGATTTAAGTCCAGCCACAGCTGCATAAATTCCTTTGTCCAATAGCAGGCAGTCCTTCACCACCAATGTGTGAATCAGCATATCCTCTGACACACTGATGTCAAATTTTTCCCCTTGCTCCAGTGCGATATTCTTTCCCATCCAAGTTAACTTTTTCAGGGGATGTGAGACAACGCACTCAAACACAGCGTCCTCTCTTTCCTTTGCTGTCACGTCTTGAATCTTGACCAAGAAGTCTACAGTGGGAACTAGACGAGGCACAAAATTATAGCACAACATGGCATCTCGTATTTCCTGTCACAGGACAACTTATTTAGCAATTGTAGTTCTTTTCGACTGTTGTATGGCATTGTGTACATGTTACAATAAAGTGTGTAGATAATTAATTTGGTGCATCATCTTACGTTTGAAGTCAGTTGAGAAGATCTTGACTCCATCAACCTCCACTTGGTATAATCCTGCATCCTCAGGGTCAACACCATTGATGCTAAACACAAACCTCTTTCCTACCTGCTTCAGTCCATGTTTTACCTCTGTGTCAGTATCAAAAGGAATCATAACTCCATCCTGTTTGAACAGAAGCAGTCATAAATGTTGGAGCAATATGTAGTGTGCATGTGAATGTGTCTGTGTTGCAGACTATGCAATATAACTTTCAGTACTTTCGTTTAATTTATTCACCATTGAGAAAAAAGGAAATACTTAAAATGAAACATCTCACCTTGAATAAGAAGATTTTACTGGAAGTGTCTTTAAGTGACATTTCAAGTTCAAACTCAGCAGTACCATTGTCTTTCAGTTCAATGGGCTTTAGGTTGCATAGTCTTTCAACAACCTATAATAATGGGAATAAGGAAAAACACTTTGACACTGTGAAAATGTTAGAAGTTTAGAGTTTGTATTTCTTGTATTACAGCATTCATTCATGTTATTATAGATGTTAGGCTGTGTAGGTGCTTTATATTTACATTTAGATGAATCTGAAACATACCCTTTCTTGCTCTTTTTCCCTTTCTATCTTCTTTTCATTTAGTTTCTTCAGCATCCCACGAAAATCAGTGACACTGTACTGAGCACAGATGGTCTCATAATCTTTCTTGTCTGCACTCATCAACAGTTCCCAAAACTTCTCATCGATTTCTGGTTTTGTGTCATTTTTTGCCTCCATGTCAATCCTTCAAAAAGAAAAATATATTCTTAAACACTCTAACGTAATATTCATACATGGCTAGTAAACAAAACAACAGCACTGCCATGCCCATTCGTAAGTTCACTACTTACTTATTTTTTAAGGCCTTTTTGAAGTCCTCAGGTGTCTCTCGGACCGCTACAATAAAACCAGCAGCATAGTTACAACTTTCATGCTATAAATGTCATTGCATTTTTATAGATTAAATGCTGGCTGTGTACCTGTTCTTGATTCTTGCAAGGCTCTGCTCTTTTTAAAGCCAACTACAATGGAAGAAATTAGTGAAGTGAGACAAATGTAATTTATCTTAATAATTAGTTTTGATTGAATGTATAATGGAATAAAAGTAAGTAACTGACCCTCAATAACATTAAGCGCAGCAGTTACGACCGCTTTTCCATATTCATTTCTGGCAAAACACTTGTAGGTGTCAGCTTGATCCACCGATAGATTAGGCATCTATCGATCAATACATGATTATCAGTATTTTTGCAAAACCAGGTAGATTTTAAGTTATTTGAATAAGCATTCCTTATGACACATGGTCAGCGATCTCACTTGTAGTTGGTGTTCACCGGAACTTGCTTCGTGGGTGATTTTGTACCTTTCTTCATCAATTTCCCCATTATTTCTCACCCAGGTCACAGTTGGTGTTGGTTTGCCAGTAACTACTGCTCTGAAGATAGCCAGTTTTCCTACAGAAATGGCAAGAATGTACTGTTATGTTATTATTTTAAATAAAAAAGAAATGAGGTTGCGCATGCGATTAGAGGTTGTATTTTACCTTACCTTCTTGAACAGTTAGAGCAATGGGTTTCCGAGTGAAATCTGGGGTGCTCATGCCTTCAGGTAGTTCCTCCACATACTGGGTAATCATAACTCCAGGCACGCTTGACCTCTTTTTAATTTTCACTGTCATTAAATGAGATAATTAGCATTATTCACAAATTCATGAATAACTTGACAGCTTTGATACCGTTTAAATTCACATTTTGTCTCAGAAAAACCTATGTGTATGCATTTAGTTTTCATTGCATATTCAATATATATCACATATCATACATCACATTTATTTTGTTGTTTGGCAGTAATTTATAGCTGAAGCCGGGCATTCAAACTCTACTTACCCTGCCCTGGAGCAGTTGGCTCCTCATCCTTAGCTTTACGTATTTTAAACATCTTGATTGAGACAACAGCTTCTCTGTTAATGCAAAAATATTATAATGCACTTTCAAATGCTTAATACTTAATAAGGCAACACTGTATAGTTTGTTTATATACCATTTTAATTTGTCTTCACTTTGAAGGTTGCTTGGATTGTAAAGTGATTGCTTGGTTGTATTTTTTTCCCATGTCAATGCCCAACATGCTCAATGTAGTCTGGAGCTGTTAGCATGGCTTGACAACTGTTAGTAACCATGAGAATCTGTCTGACATGCAGTTAATCTCTTCGAGATGGCCTGAATGGGCAATGGGTATAATTTGTTTTAACTTATGGCTTTTACAACACCTTTAAAAATGAATCAACATCATGATCCATTTTAAAAGATCCCCTCCAGACATGTTTTAACATGTATATAAATTGCTGTACTTTGAATAATAATTTGGATCTGATATGTTCTTTTCACAAAAGAAGGTTTAATTATCTTGTTAATATCTTTGCAATGACATCTACCCGTTCTCCCTCATTAAAAATCCAGAATCTATAAATATAAGTTGAACTGCTGGACAACAGGTGTTTCCTTCTTCGCTGTAAAGTCCATTCTTGGTGTATGGAGGCTTCAAGTTTCCACATCACATTTTTGCAAGTTGAATATTTAACCAGGACTGGCTTCCAAACCATTTGTGATGTCACAAATCATGCTTGTAGTCTAGCCCCTGAAAATGGGATTTTCAATGAGCACATAGAAACTTTCCACTTTCAGCAGATGAATGTGAAAACATCCTACTAATGTCAAACTCTGCACGTACATCATTCTGTATAGTGAAGCTCAAACATTCAACTGAAGGAACAAGAAGAAGAAGAAATCATATTTATGAATGGAGGGGACTTTAAGTAAAGCCTATCCTTGGAGAGACAGTAAAGATTTAATTGAACACAATTTATTCCTCCCTCAAATTACAAAAAGTGGGCTAAATAATATTATGGCATATGTTGCATTGTGGGAAGTCAGTGTTGAACAATGAGTAAGATCTATATTTCAGGCAAATGGTGTCAGGATCCCTGAGTTAGTAACTCTATCTGTGCTATAAATGAAAATTCCTGTGATCGCAAAATTCTTAATATTCCCTTTGTAGATTCCTGGAAGTGGCCGGCCTAATTTTGCAGGCAGTAGGTCACATACCTCATAAAACTATCTATCATGACACAGGAAGTGGCGTAAGTGGCTGACTGCAAATGTAACATTAATCACAACCATCTTTGTATTTAGGTTTTGCCTTCTTTTTAGCCCTGAATTATCTGAAGAAATAGGTGAAAAGATAAAAGATAAAATAGGAAGTATCACCACAGGCAAATGTTGAAATTTTTCTTTTTCCTTTTCCCTTTGTTTTCTATAGTTATTAAATCAATGTTGTTCTGAAACTATAAAATGGTCATTTTGATGATCAAGTATCACCTTAATCACTTTAATTAATTTATAATGAACTTGTGTTTGTAATTAATCAGGTTTCATGTTCCAGACTAAATAGCTGTTGCTTTAGGAGCAAGCTTCAGTCTTGTCAAAACAGTGTATGTTATTTAAATAATCTTAGAAGCATTTCAGCAAGTATGGGGGAAAAAAACTGTTTTTACACTAGGGTACTTTTAATTATTATTATTATTACAAAATATTTAATTTCAAAGACTTAAATTAGCATAGTGATACCTAGATTAATTAGATTATATGATAATTAGATTAAATATCATATATATGAATATCACTTCTTCATATATGTGACATAAACATCTTATTGTGTCTTGAATAAACTAATATTAGCACTCTGTCTTTGATCTAATTAGTCTAATGACAAGAGCCTTTTGTTCTTGGATTAAATTTGATAGCCACTAAAACTGTTAATACTAAATTTAATTAAAATAAATTGTGCTGAGTTCTGTCACTTGATGAATTGCCTGCATATTTAGCAGTTTGGTGTGCTGCTGTGAAGCTATATTTGATCAAGAGAGAAAATTGCTGTGCCAAGGGTGTTATGAGTGAACTGATTTATGAATAACTTGTCAGGTCTATGTCCTAAATCTCAGAGCTGCATTTTGTAGCAGAGCATATACTTTTACTTTGTCATCTTTTGTGATAAAATACTGAATTAAATATCATATGAAAGTAACCCTTGCAGGACATAACTGTTGGAGTGATTTTAGTGTGAATACATGAATACTTTTGTATGTAAAGTGTCTGTTTCTATAGTTTGACTATCAGTTCCTGCTCCTCTCTAGTGCATTTATTATCTGATCTTGATCTTGATCTTTCCTCAACATTTTCCTATTTGTATTATTTCTCTCTCTATAAGTTTAGATAATTCTGCTTGCCTAAAAACATGTATCATAAACAATATTATTACAGCTCATCATATTGGTTCTTAATCATATGAAACTTTAGAGATACTGGAATCATATAAACTGCTGTCAGCATTTTTTAAGAATTGTGACAGGTTACCATTTATACCTAAGGTTAATATTCAGTAACATGCAGGCAAGTGTCAGATTAGCACATAGAACAAATACATATTTACATAAATTGGCAGAATAAACAGAATAAAAAAGATTTTGATGAAATATCCAATCATATTGGGAATTTGCACAGTACTTGGTAAAGTACTTACTAGTTTTTTTCCAAGTAAACTGCTCTTCTCTGCTGTGTGTTGCCAGCCAGGTTCCAGCTGATTCTTGAGTGTGGGCTCTTCGTTTTGAGAGGCAATAAAGCCTTTCAGAGACACTCGGAGCAACCTAACCCACTGCTTTTTCACTGTGGTTCTATAGGTATAGGTTTCCTGACGTGCACTTTGGCCCTGACGTGCTATAGGTTCTTTAAAGGGGGGCACCAGAGGAAATGCAGCAGTGAGGTTTTCTAATCCCTCCCTCAAAACTGGAATTTCAGCCTTAGTATAGCAGCAGGGTGCTTTTGGCTGCTCTTATTAAAAAGTCTGATGAGAAGTGACATAGAAGTGCCATGGTTTCAGCTGCCTCTCCATTAGCTTAATTGAACGTGTAGGCCGCCTGATCTTCATCCCAACATTTAACAAGAGGTAAGTGTCACTTAAATTCAGATTTTTTTTGACCTCCTTGCATTAGTTTGTTTAAGAAATGTTAATAAAACATGTTTAGAAATGTCACAATTAATGAACCATAATTTTATGTGGAAAGTCTATCCCAAAATTTAGACAATTTGCATAAATGTTTTCATTAACACTGACAACTGACACTGCTCTGGACATATCAAACAGAATGCAAACAAAACAAGCTAAACCTCATTATAATACTAATGAGCCACAATTATTTTTTACGGTCTTGTTAGACTGAAACAGAACAGAAATAAGTTACATAGTAGCATTTAATTTTGCATTGTATAAGCACTCTCAAGCACTTATCTTTGAAACTGAGAAGTGTCATCCTGCACTGTTCAGTCATGTTTTATCCCTGGGTGTAACTGTTCACCCTCTCTTCTTTAGTGACTCTAAATGTTTGACCCCACAAAAATGCTCAGAGAGGTAATACAAGAAGACTGCACATAAATTATTAATATAAACCTTGAAGGTGAACAACTGGCATGAATTTTGATACTGGCTTGCTATGTCAAGCTTGAACCTAGTCTATCATCATATATGTATACACATTTTTGGTAAATCTTCATACACATAAATGCATTTAACTGTTTTTCAAAGTGACAGCCAGGTCAGATTAAAAATTACACATCAAAATAGCACTATGAAATATTTATTTACACCAAACTCACACATATTTTCATACGTATAACAGACTATAACAGTCAGTATCAGTATCATATAAATGTTTCATGTCTGTATTTTTTCTTATCTCAGTCTCAATTGAGGGGAAGATTGCAAATCCACAATTACCATTTGCAACAAAACAGTCAATATACACGTGAACAGAAACCCACATCTAAAAAAAACTATTGAAAGACACAAGCAGATCATTCCATAAGCTTTAGACAAACACCTTAAAATAGCAATCAATAATTCACTGATACAGTGTTCTGTACTGTAAATATTTTTGCTGTTTAACATGCATATTACAATTAAAATGCAAGATTGCACATTAGTATTTCAAGCTTCCATTTTATTGAGATTGCATAATTGAAATCAAAACAAACAAAACATGTTTGTGGCTTTTATTTCAGCAACATTTGTATGCCTAAGACCTTATTGTGAGTTTAACTTTGAATAAATGCCAACCTTTGTAGGAATTAGTTCATCAAATAGTTGTACAAATACAGCCTAAAAGGAAGGTATCACAGGCAATATCAAATAATATTACATTCTCCAATTGTCAGGGTTTGCTAAACAATAATGATGCAGTATGTGAATTGCCAACAACTTGGTTTCTGTTAGGGATTTAGAGCAATTCTACCATCTTCAGTGTGTTTATTTATTCTGGAAAAAAAAGACAAAGGCAATGATTAGTTTCAGATATCAAACATCATCACTGTATAACATGCATATCAATGCAGAACATGGTGACAGGATCTTTTAAAATACAGGTACATTCTGGTAAAGATTTACCTCTCACTGTCAGTTTAGTGGAGCACTCAGCCCTTCCCTTAGAGTTTTCTGCAACAATCTTGTACTCCCCGGTGTCTTTAGGTCCAACCCTCAATATGAGCAGAGAACAGACTCCACAGGTGTTGGAGATGTAGTAGTTAGTGTTGGTATTCAGACTGATATTGTTACGGAGCCATGTCACATGAGGTGTTGGATCCCCTTGTATAGCACAGGTCATGTAGCATTCATACCCTTGAGGAGCAGCGTGCAATTTCAATGGGACAATGAACCTGGGAGGACACTCGAGATTACACGCCTTTGTTTCTGGTATGTACACAGTGAACTTTTCTGGAAGAAAGCAGATAAGCATTGCATCAAATTAGAATTGTAATCATCTCACAGGAGAATATGTTTCAACATTGACCTAATGGTGGTGCCACAGGTAAAGTACATTCTGGCATTCTATTTATATACTAGAGTTTTTCATGTTGATACAGCAAAGCAACATAGAAATAACGTTTACCTCCTGTTTCTGTGTCTGTGCTAATAGAAAATGTCATGGCCAAATGGTTCGGAGTATCAAAATTAAATGAATAGCCATAAAAAAGACATCTCAAAGAGACTTTCTTGGTCAAGTCAAAACTCAACTATCGGGCAAATTAATTGGCTGAATATCGACAGACTATTGTTGTTAACTCTTGACACGAGGAGAAAAGAAATGTGGTGATGCAGGAAAGAGTTACAGGCCCAAACGAGGGCTGATCTTTAGACAGATGGTGAGGCTTAAAGGATTGTTGTATTGGCCCCAAAATGTGTATCTGCATTTTTTGTACTGATCTATATGCCAATAGTTGTTTTTGATGCCTTCCTTATAGACATTGCATTGCACAAAAATGAAGTCATAAAAGCATACAGAAACAATACTGTACATCGGCACAGTACTATTAGATAGTATTAGATATGGTACATTGGCCGGTGTAACCTTTGAACATTGTTATGAAAGATGCATAAGGAAAGAAAGTACATAAACAATTCAACTTTGCTTGTAGCCTTAGTGCATTGTAGAGGCAATATTTGGTTAATATGTAAGTACTATATTTAGTTAAGTCTGTGTCTTGGTGGAAAATGCAAAGTTTCTTCCAATACAGATATTGGTCTACTTTTAGATGATCCTGGAAGTCATTTACATACCTTTTTTGCTAGAAATCAGCCACTTTGGTGATTCAGAGGGTTTGGAGGAGCCCATGTCATTAACTGCGTAGACTCTGAACTGGTATTCTAGGCCTGGCATTATGTTGCAGGCTGTGAATCTATTGTTGAAGATGCGATCTGCAACGGTGTGCCATGTTCTTTTACTTGAATCACGCTTAGTCACCATGTAGTGCAGCCTGTCGTCACGTTTCTCATCTGGAGATGGGGTCCATGAAATAGTCACGGTGCCAGGCACGTTTTCGTCAGTCTCCACAGGACCTGGTGGCTTAGGCTCATCTGGAGTTCAAATACAAAAGGTTTTTTTTCTTTTTATCTACAGCATATGGAATAGGAGGACAGTATTATACAGTAATAAGGTACAGTATTTTACCAAACTCACCTGTGACTCTAATTTCAATGCTGAATATTTCTTGGCCGACAATGTTCTTGACAATGATAGTATAGATTCCAGTATCTGAGCGCTCAGCGGAAGGAATCAGAAGCTGGGATGTGCCGTCTGCATTGCTGATGGTCACCTTTTTAGACACTGGCGATCCATCTTTCAGCCAGGTGACGTCAGGCCAAGGAGAAGCCTACAAAGAATATGAAAATATAATTTTGTCAGAAGAAGAAATGAGATCACTATATATGCATTGTCATGGATATGAGTCATCGTAATTTACTTCCCAAATTACCTTAAAGTTAATGGTGAATCGTGCAGAATTTCCTGCTCTCACCACCATGAAACTCTTGATTTTGGCATCCGTGAATCGTGGTCTCACTAGGTTAACAGCAAGGTGAAAGTTGGTCATTAATTGTCATTAATTCTGCTTAATTGCTTTTTTTTAGGATAGAGAGCAAGTCAGAAAAATCACACAATTCAACTGCACAACAACAAAAAATATAAATGATTTTTTTATGATATAGGATATACAGTAGTGCTGCAATCCTTTGTGTTATTAATTCATTTATATAATATATTATTAATAGATCGGTAAGTGTTGAACACAGTTGTGTACGCCCTGAAACCCAGTTCATCATTACATTTATCTTGATTGTTTAAACTAGGCTTTAAAGTATTGTTACAGTGGAGTTGCTGTAATCACAAGATTAATTATAACTGTTGGACATAAGTAACTTTAAAGTGAATTTTCTTACCAGGACGGGGCATAGCAAGGATGTAATTATCCAGTTCCTGTGGCTCTCCCTCTCCTCCATCATTAGTAGCAATGACTCTCACCCAGTACATGGCCATTGACTTCAAGCCTTTCACTGTATAGGAAGTCATCGTTATTGCATTTGAATTGCAGCGATCCCATTCTGTGTTTTCTGCAGGTCTGATCTCCACAAAATATCCTTTGGCTTCATCCTCAACCCCCTTAATGTCCTTGGGTTTGGTCCAAGACAGGGATAGGGTTGTGTAGGTGGAATCCGTCACTTTCAAGTCATTGACTTTACCAGGAGGCTCTGTAACACATGATTCATATTCAGTAGTGCAATGTGTAGGCTGCATGAAGTATTGATAAAATAATGACCATGATAACATTTCTAAATGTCCACCTACTTTTAGGGTCTCTGGCAAACACGAACTCAGATGGTGTACTGAATTCCCCCGCTCCAGAGTCATTGATTGCGGACACACGGAATTCGTACTCCATGCCCTCAACCACATCTTTAACTCCAAATCCCTTACCTGTACAGGAAAAGAACATATGCAATATAGGAATTACAGCATTCATTAGACCTTCACCTTTGCTTAACATGCTGTCATAACACGATCTAACAAAAACAGTTTATGAATAATAGAGTAACCTCTGATCATCTCATCAGGTGGGTTGACTGGGCCCCACAGGTTGCTGCCCTTCTTGCGTTTCTCAAGGTTGTATCCGAGAATATTGGTTCCTCCAGTGTTGGCTGGAGGAGACCAAGAGAGGTTGATGCAGTTCTTGAAAGCACTGACAACCTTTGGTGCTGATGGAGGTCCAGGGTATGCTGTATACACAAAAGATTGGGATATGTTAATAATTTCTTAATCTAAAAGGTAGATTTTTTTGTGTACTGTAGGAGAATTGATCATGATGTTGGAATTAGGACTACTCACAGGGCCAGTTGGTGAACTACTGTAGCTGGTGAGCTAACGGCTACCATGCTAGTGCTATGCAGTCACAATAGCTCTCTGAGCTTCTTTCTCTACTGATGAGTTCACTCCCCCCCCCCCCCCCACGGCTGGGATCTCGTTCTCAGGACTGCACATCATTTTATTCAATAATCACTTATTGAAGAGTGGAAAATTTGCAAGCTTGTTCGCTAACAGGACAATAAGTTTGCACACTTTATTAAAGAGACATTTGTAGCATCAACTCCTGTCTCATAACTGTCTGACAATCCTGCCTCTTTTGTGGAGTAGTATATACTCAGGCAGAGGAGGGTTAAATCATTTGATCAATAGTGCAAATTTGTGTGTTCACAAATGAATCTACCAATCGCAGAAATTTCATTGTAATTAATTTTGGTGTGAAATTTTGCCATTTTCAATTCTGGTGTGACCGGCCTTTACTAAATAGTGGTATTTCCAAGATAACACAGTTTCATAATAGTTTACCTTTTGTACCGGCTTGAATGTCCTCTGTTTCCATCAGCTCACTGATGCCAAATTCAGTCTCCACTCTGAGGCGATAGCAGTACCTCCTGCCGTGGTCGACATTAGTGTCCCTGTATTTGGCCTCCGGGCCAATTGGCCCCACCTTCTTCCAGGTGTTGCGGCCAACTTGTTGTCGTTCAAGGATATAGTTGCCTATCTTGCACCCACCGCTGTCTTTTGGGGGCCTCCACTTGAATTCAATTACAGAGGAGGAGGCTTCAATAATCTCCAGAGGTCCCATTGGAGGAGTGGGTTTATCTGTCAAAAACAAATATAGAATATAGAACATTAATCTGTGCTGCGCACATCACCTAAAATTTTGTAGGCTACTCACTGTTAAGTAAATACTGTATAAAAAATGTTTGTCTACATACCCAGTACAATAAGCTGGCTGATGGCCTCAACAGTGCCAAACTCATTTTTGAGTTTCATCTTTACTTCCCCACTGTCCTTGCGCTGCAGCTTGTTTAGAAGCAGACGGCTGCAACCTTCTGAGTGCTCTAACTTGATATTTGTTTCATCCGAAAGCTCTTCACCCTCAAGGTACCACTGAATTTTTATGGGTTCCCGTCCAATATAAGGCATTTTGAAGGTAGCTTTGTGTCCTTTTTTCACGGTTACAGGGGTTTTAAATGCCTCCAGTTCCTCAGGATCAAATCTGGGCGGATCTACAATGATTGGCAAAACAATACAGACAGATATTTTAAGCAGTGTCATGCTATCTAGTTATGTACTTTAGATACACTTTAGAGCCATCATGCAGTGCTCAAATCCATACTAAAATCCATTTTCATCACACACATGACCTGCAGGCTCTCTCATATGAATGTTGCAACCCCTTTATGCAAGTAAGTCATTTCTGTAATGTTTTGTACCTTCAACAACAATCAGGGCCTCTGTTTTCCGTCCATCTGCTTCAAATTTATATTTTCCAGCACATTCCTCTGTGACTTTGTGAATTTTCAGCTTGTGGAAACTTCCTTCTTTTGAAATGGTTATACCCTCAGATGATTTAATCTAGAAAACACAACACATATATTACTGCAACACAACAAATATAAATAAAGTCTTATCTGCAGCTCTAATTAATACATGATAATCACCAATTCCTATTGGGCTATATCTTTGCACTAACATCAAAGCCTATATGCTACACAATGACCACAGTTAGACCCTGGGCTTACCTCATCTCCATCTTTGTACCAGATTCCCTCACAGTCTTCACTGTTCAGTTTACACTCCAGCTCTGCTGCTTCTCCAACAATGGCTTTGCAGTCAGAAAGCCCAGCATGAAAGTGAACTCCTGGCTCTGAGGAGTTATCAACCAGTATGTTAGTCATTGCACATGGCCAACCGCTGACATTTGCATACAAGTTGTTGTTTAGTTGTTTCAAGTTTTTGTAATTGTGGATCTACAATTACAATGAATTCATACATCCATATATGGATATATACACACTTACCTCACTTTTTAAACAGTCAAACATCACAAATGTTGGTTCTGCATTTCTGGTATCATGTATTTTATAATTGCATTTGATTATAAAATACATGTTAAAATGTAGAATATCATATGATATGTCAAAATATCATTTTTGAAGAGACTATTTAATCTTCGTTTGTAAGGGATGTAAGAAGAGTGCATATTGCATTTGAAGATGGCTTCTTGGTTAATATGTAGCTTGATTGTCTTGTTTGGGAGTGGCCTTCTTCATTTGAAAGTTTGCAGAGTTGAAATCTTGGCACAGCTCATAAGAATGTCATCACCAAGGCTTTCATTTGCCTCTGTTCACGTAGTTACTCTTGAAAGAAATACACACTCTTAAAATATAAAATATCCCACTCAAGACTGACAGTTCCTTGGTCAGTGGAAGAAATTAGCATTTTGCCTGTTTGATCTGAATTCAGTCTTCAGTGTGCAGAAATTGATTTAGAGCAAGGTCATCCTCCGAAGTCTGCTTGGGTTGTCTTCCATCTTCAAATTATGTACAGTAAGAGTGTGTCTACAGTTGTGAAGTTGTTTTATCAAGAACACGATCAGTTCTGTAGTTGTTCATATAAATTATTAACCCCAATGCACCGACTCATCCTGAATTAATATTTAAAAAGCAAGCACATTTGTTAACATAGAGCACAGGTGCATTTAAACATTACTTACACACACACGCAGTCTGCAAACACAATACATGAGAAACATGAGAGACGGAGGTGGACACATAAATATTGAACAATAAATTGCCTGCTGATATCCAACCTGTAGGTCATAGAAATAGAAATGTATAACCCGTGCTGCTTATTGTCTGCAAAACATAAGACTAAAGTATGTTCTGATTAATTTCACTGTAATGGCAACTGAAGAAATAATTATATTGTGTGCTATAGACAAAAAAACATTAGTGCATCAAATCTGATTAGCATTTCTTAAAGGCACTCTCAAGGTTAAATCCACTCTTGTTGAACTCTCTGATCATTCTAAAAGGCAATTTAACCAATTAGAGATTAAATCTAGCATTCTGCTCAGTGGTCACACACCTTTTATGTTAACCCTCAAATCACTGAAAAAGTCATCCGCTCATCAAATGACTTTGTTCGGTGACAGTGCTTTCCATGCAGCAGTTAATGCAGCTCCAGTAATCTTACCACTGACTGTCTCCACGATCAGTGGGCCTTGCCGTGCACGGCCTGAACACTTGCCAGCTGCTGCTGGCTCACCGCCGTCTGCACCCTCACCATTTTCAGCAGATTCATCACAGCCTGCTGTTGGCCCGGTGCCATTATCACCACTGGCACCACTCGCTTCTGTGTTTTTTGCTTTTCAGTTTTAGAGGATATCATCGTAATTACCATCAATCCAATGTTTCTCATTTGCTGTTGGATATGCCTTACAAATAACATTAATGAAAACAGTAATGATAACAATTAAAATGTCAACATGGAGCATGAAAACAAGATCAGCAGCAACAACAGAAATAACAAACATTAACTTCAATGCAGAAGAAGAGGGTGGTGGAAAAGGTGATATCCAACTCGCTACTAAAGATGGGCTCCATAATGGTGTCATTGGGAAGTGACTTGATTAACCTAAGGGCCTTGTGGATTGTTTTCCTTTTGGCAAAGACTATTTTGCTATGGACACATATTGTAAAGTATTTTACCACAAGGAGTCATACCAGTGACAAAAGTGCTGATACTTTAGTGCTGATAGTTTAGTAGTATTCAACAAAATAAACGGGGGTCCATGATATGCTGTTTAGTATTTCTGTTACTCAAAAATACCAAACCTCAAAATCTGTTATGTACCTTTGATGTTCTCAACTTGAATACATTCTGTTGATAAGTCACCTTTTCCATTTTTTTTACCCTCCAACATAACAAACCTGTACATGAATTAAACAAGGTATTTATAACAACATAAAGACAAACATGTCTACAAACATGAAAGCACATACCACTCACAAAATGCAAAGGATTAGATAGAGGAGAATGCAGAATTTAGCATAGCATGTACATGCTAAACTACTTTCTGTTTCTCATAAGAGGCACAAAAACAAACAAAGATATAGACATAAATGTATGTTTTATAAATCAATGTTGGCTAAATTATTAATTTAGCAGAAAGTTAATAAGTTAATACTTAAAGCTTTTCAGTTAAAGGTTTTCAATTGTTTCTGGACTGAAAACAATGTGAGGAGTTAAATTTCAAGGGACACATGAAAACTAAACTGTACTGTACTTTTTAATATAGGCTCTAAACCTGTAGACTATTAACCCTAAACCCATGCTACAATCGTACACATCCTGGATAAAGCAGGTTCTGTCACTGAGGCTTGACAAGACCTTTCTAAAATATTTATTGAATTTCACCTGGGAGCTTGTAGCTAATTGTACGACTGGCAAAGCTGAGCAGCATAGAGCTTTGTAGAGTGTCAGTGGTTTAATTCAGTCAGTGTTATATAGATTTATTGTTAATGCAGCAGCATCTAAGTTAGGAAGTGTTTAGAATTTCCTACAGTTGTGATGTCAAAGTCATTTTCATTTCATTTCATTGCCAAATGACTTTAATAGTCAGTAAACTGTCTACAGCATGCAACCTCTGACATCTCTTACCAACAACAGCTTCTTCAACCTCCACATTTGTCTTTTTAGGATGTTTTCCTTTTGTCCCAGATTTTTCACCTTGCTGTTTTGTGGTTTCCTCATCAATATTATCTCCTATTAGTGATAATAAATAGCAGCTTTTTACAGAATGCCACTCATATCTAAATGACGATGTTAAGAAAAGTGTCAAAATTCTTTATAAAAGTATTCTTCTTCTATTGATATTTTAAAAGATATTGATTAAAGATGAATAGGTTAATAGACTTTTATAATAAATCTAAAAGTTCATGAAAAAGACAAACAGTAACATGATAAACATGAAAAGAAATTAAGAGAAGACTAATATCAAAACAGAAAAACATCAACAACAACAAAATACAAATACCTTCCATTGCTACTACTATTAATAATACTAATAATGATAATTCTAAAATTAAAAACGAGACAATAAGAGAGAGAATAATGGTCAAATTTTCGAGGCAATTATTGTCATTAAGTCTCTCAACATACATTTCAGTATGAATTAATTTCTTACCTACTACTGTATCTGGAACAAGTTGACCATCTCTCACATGTTTCTTGCATTTCTCTCCTTCTCCACCCTCTCCTCCTTCTCCTTCTCCATCTCCTCCTCTTTCTCCCTCAATGTCTTCATCAGAATCTTCAAATGAATCGTCTTCCTCTTCTCCCTCAAAATCTTCACCTTCACCTTTAGCTCCAGCTGCACTACCACCAGCGCCGGCTCCAACGCCTTTACCAGCACCTGCACCTGTCCCACTACCAGTTCCATCACCCCCTGCACCACTAGCACCATCGGCACCACCAGCACCTCCAGCACCATCTGCAGCAGAGCCTGCACCACCAGCGGCACCAGCTTCTTTTTTCTTAGTTTTCCTTGCAGCTCCTTCCTTGCCAGCTGCTGCCTTCTTTTCCCTTGCAGCAGCCTTAGCTTCAGCCTTAGCCTTAGCTTTGGCTTCAGCCGCTGCCTTTTTAGCTGCTTCAGCCTCTGCTCGGGCAACTGCTTCTGCAGCTTCTTTCTCCGCTTGAGCCTTCTTGGCAATTTCCAGTTTTTCTTCCATTTCTTTCTGATATTTTTCCTGCTGTTCCTTAGCTATTTTCTTCAGATCTTCGTCATTACCCCCTCCAGCCACAGTAGTTTTGCGTGCTGCCTTCTTGCCCTTGTTGGCAGGATCTTTGTCAGCTATAAAAGATAATATGTCAAATGTTTTTATAATTTTTAACTGACTGTTAAATTTGGAATTCAACAATTATTTGGTGTCAGGGAAAAGTATCTGCAAGATATTCCATATTTATGCATGCAACTAGAATTCATGCTGCATGATGAGAATCCCCAAAGATAAAAAAGTAGAAAGAGTAATATTCTTGCCTTCAACTATAAGCCAAGCATTGCAGGATTTGATTCCTGCCACAGCAGTGTAGATACCGGCGTCCAAAGGCATACAGTCCCGCACAATCAACTTGTGGATAAGCTTATCTTCAGATACAGTGATTGCATGTTTCTCACTATTTGACAGCGGAGCGCTTTTGCCATACCACTTCAGTTCATTCATAGGTGCAGTCAAGACACATTGAAAGAGGGCGTCCTCTCGTTCTTCTGCCTTTACCTCTTGTATTTTGACAGCAAAGTCAACTTCAGGTACTGCAGGGTTACAGAAAGACACAAAAAAGAAAAAAGAAGCAGAGAGACACTATTTAATTACATCAGTCTATCCCATCCATTTTCTAAACTACTCATTGTCTCATTGTATGCATTTAATTACGGTTATAACTAACTCCAATTTCAAAAGAAAAAAAAAAATCATCTTTATGGTGAGCAACAATATATCAGTAATCCTTGACAGTAACTGAATTAAATCTAATCTTAATCACTTGATTGAGGACATACCTTTAAAATCTGTGGAGAAAACATTGACACCCTCGACATCCACTGAGTAGAGTCCAGCATCTTCTGAACTCAGTTTTTTAATTGTGAATACATATTTTTTGCCAACTTGCTTCAAACTATGCTTCAACTCATCGCCTTCTTCTTTGGTGAATGGAACCATGACGCCATTCTGCAGAGTTTAGGGACATGTTACTGTTTCGATAATAGATAATAAAATGCTGCAAGATAGTACTGGAGTCAGTAGCTAATGCCTCACCTTGTACAGGAAAACTTTGCTGCTAGGATCCTTGAGGTCCATGTCCAACTCAATCGTTGCACTTTCGTTGTCATTGACTTCAATATGTTTCAGTGCACTGATTTGTGAAACAAACTACAGTAGCGATAAAGAGAGAAACCCACAAAATTGTTAAAATATTTAATGAGCCTGCTTATACAGTAAAAGATGGACACAAAAACTAACAAATAGGCTTCTAAAACAAGTGATGTTAAAACAGTTTTGTTATACATGCTTATGATAGAATTAAAGAAGAATCAAAAGGCCGCATACCTCTGCAATCTCCTCCTCTCTCTCTCTCTTCATTTCATTGAGTTTCTTAAGCATGCCTCGGAAGTCTGTGATACCGTATTCAGCACAGATGCGCTCGTAGTCCTTCTTTTCTGCACTAAGGAGAATTTCCCAGACCTTCTCCTCGGGCTCCATTGGCTTTTCCTCACGTGTTCCATCCGGATTACTGTAGAGTGAGACATTTCATTAAGCCAAACACACCCAACGTGTTTTCACTGGAACAATTGCTCTCATTCTGTCATAGAAAAATAACATAACAACTGATTTTAACAGACAAACAGCTAAGTATACAATACTTCACTCACCGTTTTCTCAGTTTTTTTCTGAAGTCTGTTGCATCTGGGGAACGATAACAAAAAACATCAGTCCATCACTGAGTGTATACAGTATGTCATGCTCTTTTACAAGCTCAAGCTTACGAGCATGCTCTTTAGTATTTACAAAGAGAAGGTTCCATTTAACTTAATTGACAGTGTACTTACAGTGTAATATTTTGATTAAAGCTGAGAATTGTTTTCGTTTTAATAAAGAACTGTGTTTTCAGCTAAATGATATGAATGATAGAGGAAAGTGTCCAGTCCTATCTAATTGGCACCCCATAGTGTATCCCTGTATGCCTAATAATTTCTGCTCCTCACACACATTATCTGACTGATCAAACACTGCGTTAAGCTGTCTCCTCTGCTCAGGCCAGAGAAACCTGGGATAGCTGACCTGATCTCTCTGAAGTCTGAAATATTCTTGGGCAAAACAAAACTATAACAAAAATGAAGGCGATCGATCACAAACCATCTAGGTTGGTGAACCTGAGCACTTCGTGTTGGGTTTATACAGCCTAACATGATTCTGGTTGCTGATGTTCACATTTTTCAGTCAATTTCTAAGAGAGTCATTAATGTGACAAGTGTCAGAACGCAGTGGCAATGTGCTGATGTGACTGTTGCACCATGACAGGCAGATTTTTCCCAATAATTCCATTAATGAATAAATGTCATCTTGATATGAAAATATATGGGCTAGGTTGTGGCATAGAGAAACAGAGCTGCTGCATCATTCCCAGTATTGATAGCTTAGATGAAAACCATCAACCTCTATTCATCTTTGTACACAGCTGGTTGCCCAATTCCCTAAAAGTGTCTTTTGTAAAAAAAAAAAAAAAAAAAGTGATAAATGTGTTTTTAATTGCAGTGCTAATTGGTCTTCTATTGAGTGCTATTTGTGTCTAACAGGGGCAAGGACACTGTATGATAGCTCTCTTTTTATGATAACTTTGGCTTTAAAACAGTGAGCTTTGACTTGACAACCATTGGCACACCTCTTCAGAAAAAACTTTGAAGGTCAAAACGTATTTGAAACCTCACCTTCTCCCTGTTTCTTTTGAAGTTCCTTGCTCTTAGAGAACCCAACTGTAAAAAAAACAATCACCTTAATTTTCAGTACCTGTTTGTCACAATTCAATACAAATATGGCAACGAATCAAGAGGAAATATAATGCAACTATTGTGTAACACAGTGATTCAAAGAACAATAAGAATCTTACCCTCAATAACATTCAAGACAACAGTGCAAACAGCCCTTCCATATTCATTTGTTGCAAAACACTTGTAGGTGTCAGCATCCTCCGGAGAGACCTTAGGAAACTAATGAAATGCAAACACAGAGTTAATGCCATTTTTATTATCAGTGAAAGCAGTTTGAGTCTTGAGGCATTGTCACATTACAGTTCTGTTATACGAGTATTCACTCCATTTCCCATTCACTTCTGCTGAAGCCTGAACAACGTGCGTTTCTTGTTTCAGTGCAATCTTGAATGGGCTCTGGCGGATTCGCTGGTTAAGTTCTTATTCTAGCGTGTTTTATCACTACATTTAGTACATTGTCACACTATCAGACGACAAATTGTAGCGTCGCTCTTACACATCGCTCTGATCAATGTTTATTTATTACCTGCATAAGTAATGTAACATCACGTCCTAATTGGGGCAGAGCGTGCGTAAATGTCGTTCGTACGGAAACGTAATGTGACCATGCCTTTAGGGTTTGTTGCAAATTATCATCATTTATACCTCAACTGATACATGTAAAACTTACCTCAATGGTATGTTCGAGAGATGCCTCATCATACTTTTGCAGGCACACATCAGGGTGAAAATGTATTTCTCCGTTTGCTCTGCTCCATGAGACAGTAGGTGTTGGGGTGCCCACTACTTTGGCTTTAAAGACTGCAAATTTACCTGGAATGGGATAAAAGTAAGACTTTCTTATTAGTGACACATTATATATTTCTGTAGTTTTAGTAAAGGTGGCTATGGTGCAGATACATGTTTAAACATGTATAAGTGAACCAACATTTCTATTTGGATTGCTCAATTTGGTACATTAGGGTAAGATGCTGTTTAACATCTTCCATAATTTGCAGCTATGTGCTCCACTTTTTGTGACTTTTTTCTTTTTTTTTTACACATGACTGCACATGATTCAGCTCTAGTCAACAAGTGCCATTTCATTACAAAAGATTGGCATGATTGTTTCTCATAATAAAAACCAAATAAGGAACTGATATGCGTTTAGGAGGATTTTCACCCTAATAATAAACTGTACATTTCAAACATTGGGAAGGTAAAATGAGCCTCTAAGGCTTCACCACACACCACATTCCTCTTTGCCTCTGTCATATGTCAAACTCTGTTTATTCTTCGTAAATAATATGAATAGTGTATTCTCAACATGCTGGATGTGGTAGGGATGGCGGCTCATCCCTCCTGAAGTCTACATGCTGCTTATCGCCATTTGTGATTTAGGTCAAAGTATTTTTTTCATGTCCAGCGCACGTTTGTTCAATTATTGTGATGGGAGTGTAAAAAAGAATAATTTTGTTTTATTTAAGATAGACTTGGGCCTATCACTCAGAGACACGAAGACTTACCCTCTTGAATAGTCAGTGCAATGGGTTTGCGGGTGAAATCTGGAGTTGACATTCCCTCTGGAAGTTCCTCCAGAAACTGCATTATCATGACACCGGGCACTTTCGACTTCTTCTTGATGCCTAATCAAATCAAAAAATATATAAACAATTAGACAAGCTTAGCGCAGAGAGGGGACAAGTTAAATTACAGTATATACAGTACATTATATTCATCTAAGCTTGAAAATGTTAATGACTTATTTTGAGGAGCCACCTCTGTAAATCAGTGAGCTGAATAAGTTCAGTGTTGAAGGAAAAACATTTTTTTTTTTTTTTTTTTAAGAAAGGCTTACCTAGACTGGATTCAGATTTAGTTCAAGAGTGGATAATGAATACAAATACCCAGAAAACATTTGTCAGTGTAAACTTCACTCATAGTCACATTCAAACATACATATCGAGTGTTTATCTGAAGAAAGGGACATGTTTTGGGATAAAAATACCACAATAATGAATTCTATGACTAAGAAAAGACAAAAAAAAAAACTACCTGAAGGTGAACTCAATCCAGTCTTTGGTGTGATCATTTATATTCTCGTATCCTATTTAAATAATATTTAAATATTTCGAGATGATCTAGCATTTTTCATTTAAACTGAGTGACATGTAAATAGGGATAACACCAAGTGCAAAGGTTCTGAACCAAATTAGCATGACTGTTTCTGCAATCTTGAATCTGACCTTGCCAAAGGTTTGTGTTGTACTTATTCTCGTATTTTGCAAAAAAACCCATTGCTCTTTTTGCAAGAACAGAATGCAAGTGAGTTAATTTACATCCCCATCTTCTCTATATCTCCTGTGTGCTGGCTTTGCACTGACACTGCACCCTCACAACAGAGTTAACATGGAGCGATCCCACTGGATTAAGAGTGCTCATAATGAGCAGTACATGCTGTAAGACCCGCAGCAGGGTCAATGGTCAGAAACCTTTCCAGAGGGAATGTGACTGTCTAATTTATGCATCAAGACAATTTTCCAATGTGTAAAAGACGATGTAGCCAAGTTTTCTGTAAAAATGTATTTTGGACTCTCCCACATCATGGACCTCTTGAAATTAGTAGTGAGTGTTTAATCCTGATTTAAACATGCACCCCAAGTGACTTTATTTATGTAAGTAGCAGGCGTAATAAGCTAATAGTCGGTGTTGTAATAAATTCAGTATTCTTGCCATAAACATCAACGTTTTGTAAAGTATTAAATGAATTAGCAGAAAACTGAACTTTGTCTCTGAATAAAAATAATATTAAAAGATTACATGTAACTCACAAAGTTGTTTTTCAGCCCTCATTTGTAGCTTGCAAATTTTAGTAATAAAGAAAAAAAAATCACCCAAAGATAAAATGTTTATCCACTTATTTTATCTTATCTTATCTTACTCTACATTAAAAGTACATTAGTACACATACAAAAGTACATTTCTCAAGTTTTGTACATCCTGTACACGCCTTATATGTTGTAAATTGATGGTTTCAGGTTAAGTGAAGCTGTGTGCTAAATGTGAGTGTTAATATTGGTAGTGCGGTTGTTTGACTTCATAATATTTGGATGAGGCTGAATAAATACATTCTATGGCAAGTGAGCTCTGTTTATAAGACTAAAGAAGCAGTCCATGGCCACAGCAGTTGTTTAAGGAGATGTGTTATGTGCCATGTTGACATAAAAATGTCTCTAGAGTTGACTGGCAGGAGGTTGAATAGATTATGACCAAAATTTAGTTTTTTGGTGAAGTTTAGATATTTAGATATTTTCATTTTTCATTTCAACTTCATGTACAGCCATGAAGGTTGACATCTGAGCATACCGGTTCTTGCTATTTGCTGCTTTTTTTCTTTGTTAGTCATTTGATTGCTTGGTTTTATCGCGCAGTATTTGCACTTTAATTTAATTTAATTTGTTTTTATTTATTCTCTTGTTTCTTCTCTGTATTGTAAAGCACTTTGAGCTACACCCCCTGTATAAAAGTATTATTATATTATCTGTAATAAATGAAACACCCTATGTTTGTATTTGAACTACACAGTACATATTATTCCTATTTCTAGCACAGTTCAGTCTAAATTGTGAGCACAGGGAAAATTGGCTAGAGGTTTTCTGTGTGGGGGGGAAAAAAGCTCTGCCCTCTGCAGGTTCTAGAGGTCCACGGGGTACAAATGGTATGACTCCATCGTAGCTCCGTTGTTGAGCTGTTTAAAACCGTGTAGAATTAGGCATTGAAACTGTGATTGATAGAGTACCAACATGGACTAACCCACAGTAATCTCGCGGGCGGCATCACTGAATGCTGATCACAGGGGTTCAGCTGGTCCAGGGATCCCTGGTCTTTAATATTTTTCACTTGGCATGAAAGACCTGCAATAGGAGAATATAAACTATAGAATATATATAGTTTAAGTAAGGAGAAATTAGCAGGGTGCCCCAGCATTTTGCAGTCTGAAGTGCATTGCGGCAGGTGCTATAGAACAGTGTGTACTGTATGTGGCAGAGCGCTGATGACATGAGGTTTGCTGCTGTTAACAAGCAGAACGTTCCCGCTGTGGAATCGCGAGGATGACGGGGACATCATTAAAAGCAATATGTTTGCATGGGCATATTGATCAGCCTATTAATGTAGAACAGCAATTAAAGCTGCGTGTTTAAGCCAGGCATTGATTTCATGGGTCAGTCAGCAAAAAGTATCTGATGGAGTATAACTGGCATAAATTTGGTACAGAAAGATTAGTAAGGATCCTGACTTATTTGTTTGATAAATGCTGTGTAAAATGTATATCTTTGTATAGATGAGTCATATTAGATCGGCATTCAGATTATTTTCACACTTATTTTTCAAGAGATCTTGACAGCTGTCAGATAGATAAGCATGCACATGTGCTGCAACCACTAAAGAGCTGAGGGTTTTTCACTCAGTCCTCATCTGAAGTGCCTGTGCCTGAAAAAAACTGCTCTCATTGTGTCTCTAATACTGTTGCACTGGAGGACGGCTTGTTCTGTTTGAGTTCTCTACCGATAGAAATTGTTGTGGAAGGCTATTTTTAATGTCCCTGCTTTGCTTTTGCACAAAGTTTACAAAATTAATATATTTTTAAATTTTGCTTGTGCATTATGCTTAATGGACTCCTTTTGTTGTAGCTGAGCTTCATGAGGATAAATTGTAACCGGAACAGGCATTCCTTATAGTATAGAAAGTGTTTTGAAATCCTTTCTCCGGTTATCCATCCATTTATGTTTTTAATTTGTACTGTACAGTATGTTTTATTTTGCACTTTACTTAGCTATAGACTCACTGACTGTTACTTGAATGAACCATATGTATTTTGTATCCTCACACCACACAACGTTGACCACACAGCTACACAGAGCTGGAACAAACCTACAGAAAATATTACAGTTTTCTAACCACCTTTAAAACTGAATATTAAGTCCTTACATCCTGCACTTGAGTGCTGCACTTTCCTTTATGTATTGCTCTGTGCTTTCATCCTTTTAATTTCTTTTAGCTTCTTAAATTTGTGTTTTTTCTTATTTCGTGTCTTTCATGGCTTATAAAGCACTTTGAATGCCTTTTGTGTATGAAAAGTGCTTTATAAATACACCTGGCTTGCCTTGCCAAATAAATAAATGAACAAATGAATGAATGAATGATAAAGAGTACGCTCAGAAAGCTTTTGAAAACCTGCTGACTCACTGACATGTTCCCACTATTGTTGTGTGATGTTGAGTTTATTCTCATCAGTGCAGCAGTAGCCAGTTGCCATTGTCGGCTGTTAGGACTTTGCAGTAGCTTTGCAGTTCTTTGCCGCTCAGCTGTCCAAACATTGCAGCAACTAATGCTGAACCTCTTTTCATTTGTTTATGTCCCACTGTAATTAGTCCTGGACTACATATCACTCTTGAGATTTACTGCAACGTCTTCTTTTTGAAGATGTGAACTAATAACTGGTTGGCTTGCACTTCTAATTTTTAAGACAAGTGCCATCTATGATTTGATACCTCAGAGCATTGTGCACTCGTGTTGTCCCAAATTCCCTCAGAGTCACTGTCACAGGAATACAAGAAATCAAAAGATATTGAGAGTTGGGTTAGGCTTAAGGGCTTCCAGAGGTCGTGGGTGTCACATAACTTGAGACCTCAATGTTCTGTGTTAACTTGACAGCACACGGTTCTCTTAGACCCGCTTTGAACTGCTAGGTTCATAGAAATTGCAATTTTGTATCTGTGACAGTCCTGGTCGTCACAGTTAAGCCAAGGAGAGCATGTGGGTCAGGCATGAAAAGGCCAAAAATCTCAAGGGAATACAGAAAGGTTAACTTAAAGGGGTGACTCAGTTTGCGTTGGTGTCCATTGTATAAAACTACAGCCTCAAATATGACTTACTTGTAATCTTTTTAATGGTACCAAATTCATTTTGTGTGCAGTTTATGAATATTAACCCAAACGTACAAGTTAATTATGTGTAAGATTGAAGATTTGTGCGATTTTAAGGGGGCACTGGGGTGGCCAGTCAGATTAGCTAGACTTGAGGAGAGATCATGCCACTCCTTGGGGAAGTCCCTGTAGAGCAAGTTCATTCATTATTGAGACTGAACTGTGCCAACATATCATACAGGACTAATCAGCATATGGACACAGGTTTAAAAAGTGGTATTTATCCTTTAAATTACAACATAAAGTAGACACATGGAAATCAACTGCAGTGCCCTCTAGCAACAGCCTTGAGCTTGTATTCATATGAAGGTTGTTTAAAATGTCACAATGAAATGCATCTGTTGCGACACTGAAAGTTGAATCATCCATTTCGGATGACACCTTTCAAGGAGTGATGAAGACCACATCATACATGCAACTCACCCAACATGGAGTCATGCACTCACAGAAGGCGAATCGTTTGTGAGATTTGATTTCTTGTTTTGCTCGCATACCTTTGTCGTCTGGGTGAACTCCTTCAGAATCGTCGACTTAACACGCAACGAGAAAGCAGGAGAGGAAACAGGACAGGTAAATATTAATCCTGACAAAAGCACCATGGCAGGTTGGAACTTCGACAGGATTATGGATACAATAAACATGAAACACCACAATATACAGTGTAACCCAGGCATGGGAAGCACAAACACAGACAACTGAGGCTGAACGAAATATTCAGAGACACATCACACAACAAAAAATGGTTAGTCATAGACAAAATACAATACAGTATTTTAGCAATATGTTGTTACAGCAGCATGTGAACAGTTGTGCTGTGCAACGGCTGATTAGACTTAACTTCAAGCTCGCTTCACGCATTCTCTCATGGCTGACATCTCAGGATGATTCCTGCGCAGTGCTTGAGAGAAATGTGAAAATACTTTGTGGAAAGGCATTTTGTTGAAATTTTCTTCTAAAATAAGCCTTCATATTGTCTTCTATCAAACAAGGACACCATTTCATTTTCAGTTTTCTCTTCAATTGTGGCGGCAGCTAACGACGGTGGCATTGATCTTCCATGATGATTTTCTTGATCATCCTTGTAGCCGTCAGCTGTTCTGCTGATATACTCCGAGTAACCTTGAGTGAAGATTCTTTGTCTGACATTGTTTTTTGTTTAGATTTTTTTTCACTCCTTGCTCTTCAGTGATTACAGCTAATTTGCATCTCATCTTCTGGCATCGGTGACGCATCTGATCATTTTTCAATCTTCATGATCACATCCTTGGGAAGGAGAAGTTGACGAGTGATATGGCCAGCGCCACATTCAAACTCATTGCTGCTTGTGTTTTCACATAGCAAAAAACTTCCTTTGAAAAGTAGCATCTGTGCCCTTGTTGACAAAGAAAAACATGGTCTTTGCTGTTGAGTTTTCTTGACATCATGGACGATACACTGGTACAGTGCAGGGATATGAAAAACAATGAATATTATTTGCACAGCGTCCACTTGACAAAAGAAGTCGTGCTTTTCTTCGTTTTCTCTTGGTCAGCCCTCAACATAAAACAGCATTATTCAGATGTCTCGGGTACTCCACTTCTTCAAAAAAGATGCATTTTGTAGACACCGACCTTATGTAATCTTTGACTTTGTAAGATTCCCAGGTGTTTTCTTGTCTTGCAAGGTTTTTTCTTGAATGCAATGTCACATGAATCTTTATTTTGTATAAAGATTAGTTGCGTAAGTCAAATGGAACCTATTCATCGTCATTCCTCGGATAAGAGGACATACAGGTGGAGACAGGTGTAATACCAGCCCTTGACTGACCTAACCAGAGAGGGGGTTCATCATCCAGCACTTACCCGCCTGCCCAGCGGCAGTTTGATCGGTCACCTTTGACCTCTTCCACATCTTGGTTTCCTCTGGAGCTCTGCTGATTCAGAAGGCTCTGTAGCAAAAAAGACAGAAGATACAAGAGGAAATATTTAGCACTGCATACACGCATGGCTCAAAAGCAAATCAGTGACATTGACTGACATTCTCTTGAGGTGTCAGTCTTTTTAAATTTGGGATTGGTTGTGATTTTAGTTGTTGACTTTAGTTAGTTTATTCTTTTTGAATATTTAAGCAGATACCACTCAAAGGTTGTCATAGATTTATTTAAAACTTTTGGAGGAAAATAAGATCCTTTCCTAAAGCACACTACAGTTACTCTAACCAGTCAGTAAGAGGCAGCAACCAGCATCATTTACAGTAACTGCTGGCCTTAACATGGGATGAATACCTATCTCAGGAATCCTTTGGAGGCATGTGTTAATTAAGCAAGGAACTTGTTGAAGCCTTAAATAAACAGGGTGAAGAGTTAGGCTTTGTTTTGAAATACTGTTCACACTACCACTGCTATAGCCTCCCAGTCCTGTTTAGTATTAGTTTAGTAATTTATGGTACAATTTGAATAAAATATATGCAAGTATTAAGATGAAATAGCATGATTTAAATGACTTCTTCACAGGCTTTAGAGGAAAAAACAGCTAAAAGATGCAGCATCTCCCTTCACTTGATTAATATATATATAGAGAGAGAGTATTGGATATATATATTAACTTTATGATATACGTTGTTTTTCAATAAACTAAATTTTATAATCTGAGAGGGAATTTGTTCACCACCACCATTATTTGGTTAGAATCTTCATTAAAGATACCAAAAGGGTTTTTTATATTAAAAAAAGGTGTAATGTGGCACCTGTGAGGATCACAACTGACTCATATGACAGTTGTTTGACCGTCACATGAGTCATATCTCCTCTCTGTCATGAAATGCCACATGCATCACTTTATGCCATTACTTATTTTTGTTCTTGTAAAATTTGACCTAATGACTCTCAAGTTAAGAGGTCTTAAACCTTCTCATTGGGCAGGGACCTAAAGTAGGTGTGGTTACGTATGGGCAATTCATATTATTGTCATCATTACTCTGCAGCTGAACATAGATTTTCAGAAAATATTGTTGACATGAAGAGGTGAGTCCTGTTTGAATTCTGCTTTAAGTGCTCAGTGTGAATAACATTGCATTTTGTGTTTACTTGGACGACCTAATATGAGAATATTACTGATTCTTTCCCCAAGTACCTTAAAATACCTAGTATTAAGATTTTGTTTATGATTATGGATATTTTCATTGTTTTTAAGTGTTGCCATAGCTGTACAAACTTTAATAATAAAAAAAGTGGCTATAACCAAAATGCTTGCTATTGTGTACAGCTCACTTTGCATTAAAAAGTCCTATTAACGATTGATTGCATGATTCTTTAAATGACACTGTCATGTCCGTCTACTGTAATAGATACACACCTACTCTAGTATGCTGCCTGGTTTACCAAAGGTTTTTACGTTTTTCAAGCATGTGCATTCAACCTGCTCCAACTCCTCTAAACCTTTAAAGCCTCTGAAAACTTTGAATGTTCTATTTCTCTATAGCATTAAATATTCATGACTAAATAAGGAACAATCAAAGAAAACATCCTTAGTTATTATTTATTAAGAGAATAACGAAAAAAACTGCTAATCTTGTGATTATGTAAGACCTAATTGCTTATAATAAGAAGCTGTGTGAGAAAATAGATTTTCAGGGGATTTAAATTAATAGAAAACCACCTAAAAGCTAAAATGTCTTTTTAAAACATGAGTCTGGCTTTGTTGAAATGAGGAATTTTCTTTTTTTTACCTGCACCATAATTTTACTAAATTCTGAATCTTTAATATTTCACCTCAAATTTTAAATATTTACAGTCTGTCCTGACGTCCCACTGAAAATATAACCCGCTGTCTTGCAAAGTAAGTGCTTTATTTTTAGTTGTACACATGCTCCAGCATATGTTCAGAAAGGTTCTGGGCTCCAGCAGCGGTCTTGGCTCTTGGTGGATCTTGAAAATGAACTACACAACACATATGGTAAAAAGCAAAACAGCCTGCAACTGGAGATATCTTGGCAGGAGGCCCTTTGCATTAAAGGAAACCCACTCCTCTTCCCTCCCACTAAATAGTTTGGCCATTTTAGCTCATTACATTTATAGTTTAATGTTTGGCTGAGGCTCTTGCCTGATTTAATTCTGACTTGTGGGGGAGGGGACATTGTACTGTCAATAGATCGTGCGCATCTTTCCGAGTCACTGTCCCTGATATTTTAAAGATTTGTGCTGCAGGCACACAGTAAACACTTCTGTTGCTTGATGCTTCATAACATCATTACATATAACCAGTATGTAGGCAGGCTGGCTGGCTGGCTGGCTGGCTGGCTGGCTGTCACTGCAGGCAACATGACAAGTCACCAAGCTTAAAATTAGAGACGGGCTATCTGAAATGTTGGACCACTGTAGCAGAAAGAAAATATATCCAGCTTTTCACCCTCAGTCAACCCTCAATGTTTGTACTGGTGCTTGCCCTCCCATGTCTTTACTGTTGATACCATGTTTATATATATCTCACTCTATTATGATCTGCACACACAATCATAAAGGAGGAAATATTATTGATATAAATATGATAGATGAGTCTGTTTTCCTTATATGTTAGCATTTTAATTAAAAACATCCATGTGGCAATTATTTGCTCCTGTAGTATTTTGACAGTTTGTCTCATGACTAATTCCGCTTGATTCACCACAATAACAGAGCGATCAGTGATTTTGTGTTTGATTCCTAAGCTGTCCATGTGTGGCAGAACCCTGTGATGTTTGACTGTAATTTCGTCAACGCCACATCCGTGGACATTACTTAAGGTTGACCTCTTCTCGTATTAACGACATGAAATACAGTAACAGTCTTCAGAAGATGCCTGTGGAGTTATTTGAAGTTTGTAAAAAAAAAAAATAAAATGAACATGCTTGAAGATGACAAACGAATTATGCCTGATGCGTCAGTAGTACGTGACATGTCTCAGTGATTCAGCCAGCCACCGCGGATGACTGCACCACTGACCACGTACTCTTGAAATGGCATCTGGTAGCTTCTCGAATGTCCCTCACTGCATTTCTCCACACGTCACTGACTGCAGCTGAGTGTACAAGACAGAAAGTAGCTTCGGCTCTGTAACTCACACAAAACTTGGCCTGATGACAAGGCCTTTTGGTGTCAAATGACCACTAATGGTGTTATTTGAACTTCCCAATGGATTTGCTCATTTGTTCAATTTCTGTAAGCAAGTTGATGCATATATGTTGTTCAAAACATGTAAGAAATGCCTATGCCTTAGCATGTTATGTGTGGCACTATGCTTTGAGCAGTATGTGTTTATTCTCCTTCACTTTTTAGTCTTCTCTTTGAAATTGCTCGTGTCCTTTCAGATCTATGAAGCGTAATTGCTTTTTAACAAAAACACATTTTGCATGTGCACAATGTGAGACACAAGTATAGAAAGAACGACTACAGTGCGAACAGCATCAAACCCAGTCCTGTGCTATTTCTTTAATGTAAAAAGAAATCCTGTTTTCTGCCAAAATACAACCCACACCCTCCATGCAGCTCAGGCTACAGTACATATCGATTTGATACCTCCATCTAAAGTTAGTCATCACCAAGCAACCTCACAGCTCTGACCTCACTGCTATGATCCAGTTTCCCAGATTTAAAACTGTGAAATTCAAACTGAGAAGCCTGCATGCCTTACTAAAGTGATTTCATGCACCAACACCAAATGCGTGTGTCCCCTGTGTAACAAAATCCTGTACAATGTTTAACGTATATCTAAATTATTAGTATGGTTACGTACGCAACTGAAATTAGATAGCACATAAAATTTACTGTAAGTCAGCTCTTTGTAGAGGAAAATATAAGCATGACTTCATTACACACATGCATGAACAATTTAGGTTTTTTTACTGCACCTGTTTGTGCACCTGCTGACGTCTTTCTGATGCAAACAGTGACACACATTGTATTAATCCTGATTATGTCGCAGGGGCTGACTAATAAGAAATAGGTTGTAATCCGTTTCTCCTCTCTGCTCAGAACATTTTCTCATCCAGCCTTCGTTTTTGAGGACCACCTACCTGCTCACAGTCCTCAGTGCTCTCAGCTCTGTTCCCTTTCAGGCAGCAGTCTGGTCACACTGTGCCGTCTTTTTTTTTTTTTTTCAATGTAATAGATCCTTCCGGCAGTGTGCAAGTGTCTGCTTGATGCTCCTCTACTGACTAGAGCCAGTGACTGCCAAAAGCTGTTTAGGCTTTTTTGTATTTGTGTTGACTCCAAAGACATTGGAGGTTGAGTGGGCGGTGGCACAGTGAAGGGTGGGTCAAAGGTTAAATATCTCTTCTAGAATCATTTGTTCCCATAAGACAGATGTAGTGACACAAATGAAGATGAAGTTTGTTTGTTTGTTTACAAGCCGGTAATCTAGATATATCGGAGTTCGGGGGAATCTGAGACCTGATTAGGTTTGCTATGTGTAAGTGTGCTGTAAATGTTAATGTAATTGATTAACTTATAAATGTGTTCTTAAATGATTATTTATGGAAATAAAGAAGACAAGACTCTGAGTGCAACCAAACTGTTGTTTTTGTTTTTCCAAGACACATTATAAAGGATCTTCATATTAAATGCAGCCTATAAGACAGTAGACATGTGATTAACAATGCACCTGATTATCTCACTCCATTAAGCACAAAATCAAGCCCATCAAAATAGTCTGGTCAACATTTTTTAATGTCAGAATGCTGCCCAATGCATTTGCAAATCTTATAAGGCTGATTTCCTGTAATTATGTTTAGTGGAAGTAATACATTCTTGACAACAACTGGGACATATTAATTACCATCCTGCCAACTTCAGTTAACAAAATAAGGAATTTCTAAATGGTCAATATTGATTTGACAAACTGGAGTGGAAATATATAATGATGTTTATTGGATGAAGTTTGATATCCAGGGCAACTTGTCCTCTTTAAGGCAGACAGGCCTTGGAAAGTTTTCATAGCAGGCTCGTTGGAATTGCAATAGAGTTATTTATGACGTAATAATCGACAGTCGGCTTAGAAAATGTTATTCTGTATTTAGCTTTGAATAAAGCCTATAAATAGATACAGCTACGTCTGAATCGAGGTTCAAGGCTGCAGCCCTTGAATGCGTCTGCCTCTTGTCTTTTATTACAGACTCTGGTATTCCAGTTGCATGTCATGTCGAGAGTTGTTGTGTTATTTTAAGACATGGAGTAAACATTGCCAGCCACTGTCCGTAGAGGCTTGCGTAAAGAAAGAAATGATGTACAGGTGTGTCACATTGTCCCCTCCCATCGGGTGTCGTGACAAACACGGGGCAGCTGTTATGAGTTGGTTATGTTCCTATGAACATCTGAAACATGATCAAGAGTATCAACAAGTGATAATAACTCCAACAAAAACATCCTGACCAGAAATACACACACAGTAAATGATGCTAGGGAATAAATAAAAGCACCCATTCACATGTGATCCATGTGATCCAGATGTATTTATGTATGAAACATGATGACAAACTTAAATGTAAAGTAGTACAGTGTACTTACAGTATGCATTGTTTTTATTTTTCCATTAGTATGGGCCTGGATGTACTGGAGTGACTTGAACCATAAAGCACACATGCATTTTGCATATAAATGTTACATACTGTATGTTATTAAGGATGTTGGCAAAATGACCCAAATTTATACCAAATAAATGTATATCTTGAAGACACAGGTATGACAGACCTTCCTGAAATGTGGTTTTTATCGCATGCCAGTCCTCCTGGACTGCCATTCTTGCCCTGACAGTAAAACCAATGAACTTTGCCTTCAGCAATAACAACAACCATAAACCTGTCACACTCAAAGAAATGTGCCTCCAGTCATTTTCTAGCAGGTGGTCAAGGGTCTGTAACTATACAAGTCATACAGTATGCATAATAAATGTACTGGTCATTGCAAATATAAGTGCTAATCTGCTTTCATGTTTTATTTTGAAATATCATTTTAAGAAAATATATATTCCTTTTTACTGGTGGGACCTTTATTTAGTCTGCTGTGTTGTTGTTGTTGTTGATGACGTTTAGTTACTCAAGAAAATATCATATGGGATTCCAAAACCTGATGCAGCAAGACACCGGTAGCTCACATGTTTCTAGATGCCACTGAATCATAAGTGCTTAATGCTTAAGCATACATACATTTTCGCCAGCTACTTAACTGGCTTACTGGTTCACTTACATGGAAAGATGGCCCCACAGGCATTTTCTGGTTTATTGACCAGAGGTTTAGCCATGTCATCTGGTCGAGGTCCGGGAAGAGTTGATGAGGAGCATGAAAACTGTCAAACACTATATTTGAGTTACTGGGATATCGTTAACCACAAATAATGCACAATGGTGTTAATATGAGTTAAGTGTTGTTATGATAAGACACCAAGATACCTATAGAAAATAATTTAGTGAATAAGGCTTGTGACTTATCTGTTTTTAAAAACAATTGTGTTATTGCATTATATAATTATATTGTATAATTAAATCTAACATGAAACTTGAGAACTTGTTTCATTTGTTTGTGTTCATTTTTCATTCATTTCGTAAAAAGTCTTTCGGTCTGCACACTTTGTTGATTTCAAACAACTTTATTAGCTACTTAAGCAGTACACACATGCACATACAGTACATAACAAAAGTAAAGACATACAGGTGAAATACAGATAAAGATGGACAGGTGTTTCTATTATTTATTCTAACCCATTTATATCAGTGAGGGTAGGCTAAATAACAAACACCTCTCAAATATTTAAATTTGGATACATAAATGAATACACAATTTTCAACTACTACATTTACACTTTTTATTTTTCATACATAAGTTTGTGTTAATGCAAGAACAATGTAATAATGTGACCAAGGAGTGATGAGAAGTTACAAATGCTGTAACTTTGGAAGATAACCACTTGATTTGTCCAACCCAGACTGCTGAAGCCTCATATTGTGTAATGATTGATTCATAAAGATTGATAAGATGATTGATAAAGTTTGGAAAGTAATTTTTCACAGAGTAAAACTTTAAAGAAATATGTTAACCTGTCCTTTAAGGTAATAAAAAAACAAAGATAGAAAACAGACTGAAAGCATTAAAAGATTGATATGTGATCACGGATAGATAGAATGAATTAAGTAAATGTTTTTAAAATAATTTTAACTTAAATAATTGATATGTTTAAATCTTGAACTTGAGCCTTACCTTATAATTCTTTCCTGGCCATCTTCTTAAGATACTTGCCGTCAGCGAATCTTGTTGCAGGTTTGTTTCATCACCTTTGTTGGATGCTGTCATCACACTCTGGCCACAGACTCAGAGGTCAAGTTCTCCCCTCATGTGCTGTTTCTCGCTTCCTCATACTGCTGTTAACTGTTTTCCCGACCAAACCTTTCAGGTACATGCGTACAGTGATGGTTTAGTATTCTCCAAATTCCTTGACCTACATACCATCTGGCTCCTTACAACTGTCTGTATCTGTTTCTAATAGTTTGTCTCATAATTCATAATTCACACTCCACCTCCCCTGGCTCCCTGTTGCCTCCCTTCCACTTCATTTACCATCAATATCTACCTATTCTTTGATATTCCAGTCCTTCCTTTAAGTCTGCTCCCTCAAGCAATGTCATATCTCACTCTTTCATTTTGATCCGTCTCGGTCAATGTAGTATTTTACCGCTACATTATTGCCAGACGTAGGAAGCTGTATTTGATATTTGTCTGTGAAGCATCCATTGGTTTGTTAGTTTGCATCATTTTGACATGAAAGCTGCTTTAAAAGTTGCCAGTTATAATTGCTGTGTTTTTTGAAAATTACAGTACTATAAATGTTCTTTGCCTTGAGAGCAGCTAGACTGCAAAGGTTACATTTTCCCAGGCGACAGACAGCGCAGGCCACCAACTCTCCTCCTCAGGTGTCCGTGGCTGCACTATTTTCATCTGGATCATTTTAATAATGTCAGAATCAGAAAGACATTTTTTATCAACTGTGGATAATGTTTTGGAGCTTCAGGGAGTGCACCATGCGATCAGGAGAGGTAATGCCCCCAATCCTTGTAAGAGGCGAGTAGCTGATGAGGTCACACCATGTGTTTGATTTACTGCTCTGCTAGCTTTGCTATGCTGATACACCCTGGTCAGAACTCGGCCCACAGCAGCAGCATATATAAATCAGGAGATATTTTTGATACCTTTTGGTTGTAAAACTAGTTTGAAAAAAGAAAATGAAAGCCTGTTTTCAGTTTTTTCTCTTTTTTCAACATGCATTTACATTTAGAGTTCATAGCTTTGCACAGGTTTGTCAGGGAGTTTGCTCTTTTCTAAGTTCACTAAACTTAGCATTCTCTGTTTCACACGGAAGTGACATGTAATGTAAATGTTTTTTTTCTCTGGCTGCATTGTGCTGTTGAGATTTGGCTTCTGTCTGACCTCTGAACCAGGATGTTCAAGTAAATAAAATCTTTCCAAAACACCTTTCACCTCCTTAAAGCACACACACACACATCCAACCAGTGAAGTAGAAGAGGCAGCTAAACTTCTTAGTTTACCTCCAGAGTAAGTGAATGCCTACTTTTCACACTTCCCTGACTCTAAAGTGGCGTTCATCATGTCCCCGTCATGGACTCAACAGCGTGGAAAACTCAATTTTAGCTGAAGGAATACTTTTGAAAATGTACTAGGAGACATTGACCGGAGTCGTCCTCACAGCGAAATGCTTATCACACCCAGAAAACTGTGGTCTCATGTGAATCAAGTGGAAGCAAGTGTACTATACATGTGGTATTACCTTCACCTGAGTGTCAGTAAGACACACACATTCAGTGAGTTAGTGGGACAGATTTCAGTTGCCATCTTAATATCATAACTCTTAAGAGTAGTCAGCCTTAAACTGTATTATCACTGTGATCAATGGTGCAGTGAGGAACATGCTGTTCATGTTCTGCACTGAATGGACCCAGTCCTGTGAAATCTGAATATGCTAAACACTGCAAAATAAAGTACAGAAGGCCTTCTCTTTTTTTCTCTCTTGTGGTAATACAATAAAACTGACAGTGGATGAACAAAGCACTCAGATCATTTACTTAAGTAAAAGTAGGAATACCTTAATGTAAAAATACCACATTACAAGTAAGTAAGTCCTCCATTCACAAATTATATTTAGATAAAAGTACTGAAGTATTATCAGCAAGATGTGCTTAAATTATCAAATTAAATTATCAGCTGGTCATATTTTATATATAATGTTATATAATATATATTGCATATTCATATGTTTTGTATGTATGTCTTATTCTGCAAAGTTACTGTAGCTGTCCCTCTGAATTGTAGTGGAGTAGAAGTATAAAGTAGCCGAAAATGTAAATACTCAAGTAAAGTGCCTCAAAATTGCACTTGAGTACGGTGCTTGAGTAAATGTACTTAGTTGCTTTCCACCGCTGAAAACTCTTTTAAACCTTTCTATCTATAATGAACTAGATTATGTTCTTGTTGTCTAAATATGGCACTAATGTAGGTGTTAAATATATTGCGCAATTAAAAGAAATAACTGTCTACGTTTTCAAGGTGTGAACCTTTGTATCATTCTCTCAACTACTTGAATCTTTTACTCTAATGAGGAGACAAGTGTGTGCAGTAGAAACTGAATTCTCTCTGGCTGTATGGCCCATACACGGCTCTGGCATGGCGCAGTTAACAGATGGTTGAACAGACGTGTGTACTACTTCGATATGGGAGATGATACCGTCTTCATACATGTTAATTGACAATTTAGCAGGAACGTGAAATGGTCACATCTTGGCATGTCGCCATCACAAGAGTGGGAGCTGGTGTCAACCTGTCAACATAGCGCACTGAGCTAAATTGGTTTTCACAGGGCTCTTGGCTCAAAGATGAAGTTTAACGTAGTCAAAATTAGGTAGTAATTAGGTGGGTGTAAGCAAAGTTATGGTAATTAGATATTCCTTAAAAGAGCAGTCGCTATGTTGAGCTTGAAGCTGTACACATGTGCTTTTAGAGATTGATTCAGAGCTGTAAAAACGTCTTTTATATGTGAAGTCTGATGTGGAGGTGGATGTTACGCTGACCGGTTTTGCTAAGTATTAGGTCATTTTTTTGCGGGTCACAAGGTTTTAGAATCGTGATTAGTTGAGATTCTTTGGGGCCGCCCGACTGGCCAGAGTCACGATCAGATGCTCTTTTAGCTTCGAGAGAGTCGGAGGTCGAGGTTAGCGTGGCCTCCCTGGAACGTCCATCATGTGGTTCGGGAGCGTTTGGGATTACTGAGATGTCTCTAATTTCCAACTAAGGAGCGATCTGCTTCATTTCTTCACACCATAAAAGAAAAAGAGAAACTAGTGCCTAAAACTCTCCCTCTCATCATCCTCATCTTCCCTCTGCTTATTTCTCACACCTTTCTATGTCGCAGTTTTACTGTCTCATCCACTGACATTCAACTCCTGTTCCCTCTCCCCTCGCCTGTTTCTCTCCTTGACCGTGGTGATAAACCCATAGCTGTCGCAGTCATGCAACACTCAGGACACTCATAAAGGCGCCACCTGTTGCTGGTGCATGCCGGGACGCTTAACTTGGAATACTGCAAACTTGGCACTACTCATGTACCTCCCCCCAAACCCCTCACCCCAGTCAGTATCCTTTTACTGGTGACATGTGTCCAATTAATGCTGCTCAGTCCGCTGCTAACAGAAGGTAGATATAATTCAGAAAAGCAGGCGGATGGTGGCTTATTGCTAGGAAGTTTCGGATCAACACAGTGTCCTACACAGTCCTACACAGTCTCCTACTGTGTGCAGTCTTAATGCTAGTGCTATACTGTGGATTGTATTCAAAGCTTAAATAACAACAGCAGTATATATAGGGCTTTCCTGCTGCACCATCTTACTCTACTGTAACACCACCTGTTCTGCCCTCAGATGAATGTTTGTGATGTAAAGCGTTTAAAAATGACTAATGAATGCATGGAATTAAATTCATTGTAGTATTTGAACAAGGAAAGACACACAGTGACAGTTCTGTAGAGAGTGACCTTTATTTTGGTACCCAATTTGTTTATTTCCAGTTACCGTAGTGACTACAGTAAGGGTCGGTCAACCAGCGAATCTCATGAAGTTTCTCAAGCTCACGAAAGCGATAGCTGTACGTTTAATACTTTGATTTTCAATATAAATGAACATACATATGTAATTTTCGTTTGAATACTGTAGGTTTGATGATTTATGTTGTAGAGAAATGTGTGAATTCATGTTGCATGCGGGCTAAATGTACCGATGGTAGGCTATGCTAGCCCAGTGTTTGCTTGTGCATAGCTAGCATAGCGCATTGTTCAAGTGCATGTTCTGTGAATAGCCAGATGCAATGCAGATGTAATACTTGGTATAGCGACTTACTGTAAATAAGAAACTAAGTTTGTCCTGTTTTTGTGTTACAGTTTCACTCTTTGGTATTGAATTGAGAAGAGAATAAAGGAGCAGGCGCTCATTTTCCTGGCTCAAGTAAAAACCTGAGTTTGGCTTGGAAGTACATAACGCCCAGGGAGAACAGTATACCACCATTCAACTGCCAAAATAGGTTGCTAAATGCATATGTTTCAATTTTGTCAATTTTAGCAGACAAAATATATATATATATATATATAATATAAAAAATGTGTAGTTTTTTTTATGTGTATCACCATCACCCAGAAATTCTTTTTATTAAAACTACTTCTGCTACTACTTCTACTCAAATCTGCCTGATAATATTACTCTTCGTTACTGATGAAGACCGTTACTGTTGTTTGTTCAAATGCCTCATACGACCCATGTTTACATTTACCTCACAAGGACCTCTAGCGGCAGTGTGAATTATGACTGTCAGGAGCAAAGGCTGAAGCAGCGTGACATCGTTTTCAGCACCACCAAACCTCATAGGGTGGCACTCAGGGTGGATGGATTGGGCAACAAACCTTGTGACTCGAATGTAAGAGAGAATTTGTTTCCTGTTTCATCTCATTCCAACAGTCAACGCCGGTTTCTTCTTCTTCATTACCGCCTTCTTCCATAACCTTAATCAAGTAGTTCTTTTAACCATGACCTCTACTATTTCATAACCATAGGCAAGTCGTTTTTGTGCCTAAACCTAACCGAACCTTTACCATAACAGCAGCAGATCAGCATGAATCATTTTTGTAATGGTTTTGGGAGGAGCTGACAAACGATACTGATCTCATAGGGGCATGAGATCAGAACATGCTCGTGCCTTTTTTGATAGGGATGACTAACAGTGTATTTTGTCATTTAGTTCGGTGGACTTGTACTTGTTGTACTACACTGCCAGACATCTTCAGCAGTTAGAGCAATTGTTATATATAAAAGTGAAAAAGTGCCTCCTTTCCAAATAATGTTTTCTTGCAGAAACCTGAAATATTTGTGGGGGGTTTTTCCTGTTAATATTCTGCTAGTGGGGTAAAATGAAATGGACAATGAAGATCATTCAGTACAAGAAATAATCACCTGAACGTCTTGAGGGAACAGTTTGACAGCTTACATTAATAAATGTAATTGTAACTCTTGCTTTTATTGGCCACATCTTTTACTTCCATGATGCTTCTGACTTCCCTAAGTCAGCTCAGTCTTCTTAATATATCTAAACAGCTCTGTCTTATGGGCTGTACTGATGATGTTGATGTAATTTAGCGGTGTAATGTTTTAATGCTCTGCAGGCTCAGTGAACCTAATGTGGATACTCGACATTAGATTCTGCTAAATTAGTTTGCAAAAGCGTTTTGCGATGCTGTTGTGAAGTAATTATGATTACCTTAGGTAATTTCCTAAGTAGAAAATATGTTTACAAATTAAAAGAGATCTGAAATGGCTCTTACAATTTATCCCTCTTGTTCTGTTTCTGACACATTTGGTAGGTTTGCAAAGTGCACTTGATGTCAAATACTAAAGTGTAATTGCACGTGAAATCTTTCAGATCTTGAACCCAGCCTTAAGTGTAAGCTCTGTTGCTCAGCCTCAGAGATAATTGCAGTACATTTGGTTGTAATTATATATCTGGGATCCACTGACACATAAAAGATAGTCATACAAACCTTTCCAGTGAAAGGCTGGAAGTGATGTCCTACTGTTTATTAATGCCCAAATGTTCTTTGATAATTAATCAAGCAGCTGTGATGCAATTTGCTTATGGCTGCTACCATAAGACATCCATAAGAATCCAGTTAGACCCTGGCCTTATAAGTGGAATATTCACACCTTTAATGGCCTCCCAACAGGTGTGAAAGAGATCATCTTTAATGCAGTACACTCTGTCAGCTGGTGTGCTCATTAAAACACATTGTATCCTTGTTACAAAAACTGTATCTCAGTCTTTATGAGCTTTAACCACATCTCACGGTCTTCATCAGTAACGACGACCTTGAAAAGCAGTTAAAAGCTAAACGTTAAAAGAGGAAGTGGACCTTAAGTTAAATAATGAAATGATATGGAAAATGTACTCATCTAGATACTTCATGGTCGTACCATAAGAGTACCATAAGACCTTCATCTCTCTTTTCATTATTTATATCTTAAGCAGCCCCTCCAGGAAATCCTGCAATTGCATGAATTGAGGCAAATTTACCCAATCAGTGCATTATTTGCAAAACAGTGCAATTTTGTCCCTCCTAAGAGGCCAAATTGAGAAGAATGCTTGCAAATCTTATTCACTGCCCTTTCCTCATTATATGAATGAGCTCAGAACCACTGTTGTGAAATAAAATCAAATAAATGCTTCTACAAACCAACGTGGAGGGGACTTTCCTTCCCCAGAAATTGGCTTTTCAGGTGGTTTTCACTCCCATGCTGTGTATTGGCCCCAACAAGCTGAACAAGCATTCAGAAATTTTAATATTATCAACGATTTCTAAATTTAACATACGTTAACGTGGCCATGTCTAACAGTTGAGTATTACAGGAATGCTCACAAAACGGCTCACATGCTTTGATTATTGTTGAGGTTTTTTTTGTAGTTTTTACCCCTCTGACCTGCAGTTTTTAAACAATCAGTTAAGGAGTGATTCATCTTTTGGCATCTTGATGATGTTTTATCATCAGCTGGAATAGCCTGAGTGTCAACAGTTTCCCCCTGTCCTACTCTGCCCAGCAGATGATGGATGATACGCTCATCGAAAGTGTCTGACCCGTTTCAACCTGACTCCTCTGCAACAGTAAACAGAGGCACCTTTAGACATTTGAGCCACGGGCACATTCTCACATGAGCGGCCTCCATTTTTCTGTAGCTCCAGTATTTCTTTAAGATGCTGCCGCAGAGTTTCCAGAATGCCTCTAAGTTAAAGTGATGTGCCTCAACATTTTCCTCAAAATAAAAGTATATTCTTCTGTTTTCATCCAATCTATGTCCAGTTCATGAAAGCTTTTACATGTGCTGCTCAACAACCTCTACTGTTAGGTTTCATGGACAATTGTCTTGCACACAGGAAGTTTATGTGTACATTTTTGCCAGAAGCAACCCGATTTTTAATTATTTTTAGCAAGGCATTAGTAGCCAGTGTGGTTGATCAGACAAGAGAATCTCAGACTTCATCAACAGAAATTCAGTGGAAAAAGAAGTCACAGCACTGACCACGCAGTGACTATGCTCTCTTGGAAGTGCTGTGTAAAACAGGACTGCAAAGATCACTTATCTCCTCTTTATTATAAATGAGCACTAAATTGCGGGGATGTGGCTCAGGAGGTAGAGCAGGTCTACTGATCACAGGATTGGCGAGTCAATCCCCACCTCCTCCTGTCCACATGTCAAAGTGTCCTTGGAGACGACACCGAACCACAAATTGCTCCCGGTGGTTGGCCAGCACCCTGAGCAGTAGCTCGCTGCCATCAGTGTGTGAGTGTGTGGATGAATGGGTGAATGAGCGGCAAAAACCTTGTGCTTTGGATAAAAGCGCTATGTAAATATAGCAATTTACCATTTTAAATGGCCACAAAACATAAAAAAAGCCTGACCCACTTAAAAGTGTTCAGATAGCATTTATTTTTCTCATAATCTCATTCTTTGAACATTAGATGAAACAGTATTTAGAAATGATTAGATAATAAGAGAAAATTACATGTTTTTCTGTGGTCCAAATGTAAACAAAAGGGGAGCGATTTTAATACCCACTGCAAAAAAATCTAAATCACAGAATTGGAGGCTACCATAACTTTTAGTACAGACTAAAGCTGAAATTAATGCTTTCTGCTGCTGTTTGTTTGTTTCCATCAGTATTATTATGGTGACTTGAGATCCACACAAATTGCTTTTCAACTTAATGTCAAACTCTTCAATTATACAATTTATGTGAATATATTTGTAGTTTTCATTGTCAAGAAAATGTGATTTGGGCTTTTGTGACTATCTGACTGATTGAAAGAAACAGATTGGCCTTGTTTTTTTACTTTAACAATACAGGTTTACAGGCAGCAGTTCCCTCTTCAAATATTATTATTATTATTATTCTTTTACATCCTTCCTCTTTAATTCTCTTCAGTCTCCATGGCTACTGGACATGTCACACGCTTTGTTCCCTTTTCTTTTTCTCACAGACTTAATTAGGCAGAAATACAGACACGTGTACAGAGAGGTCAACAGAGAGGTAGACAGATAGATGGAAACACATGCTGTATTGTTTTAAGGAGACAATTATCTTCTTAATTCTGTACTGTTTGATTGACTGGAATTGATTTTCCATAATCTTAATTAAGGAAGCAGTACTCTCATTGGATGGTCATGTATTGTACATAACAGCATTGATTAACTAGTAAAGTGTTTTTGAACTTGAGTCTCTCGCAAACAGTGGAACTGATCTGGTTCAGGAGGAATTGAAGATGACCTCTTGTGACTTGTCTTCGACATTTAGGAAAACATTCATCTCTCTGTGGCCTCATCCATCACGTACTTAAACGTAAACTAAGATCAAAGCTGTTTGGTGTGGTGTTTGTTCGTGGTACTTCATCTAGATATTTCATTAAAGCAACAGATATTAGACCTAATATTGAGAAAATGGATTATTGCTTTTAATCATGAACAAACTCGGTCGCCTGAACCTACAGAGTTACAATCTATCAGCACCAGACGAGGGCCAGAGGCATGTCCTGGTGTCGGTGGCCTGTGTGTGGCCAGCAGGGTTTAAAATAGCTCCTGTGAAACTGATCGTCAGTGCTGAGCAGCAGCAAAAACCACATAGATCAGATTTCTGCTCCATGTTAAGAGGGAGAACAAGACTTAAGGGGCCTTGTCAGCATTATGAAACAACACTGCGGATTACCTGTCGAAACAGTCATTAAAAGATGACACATTTCTGTTACTTCCAGTGAAGATCCCACCATACAGCGTAACTTGACTTGATTCCTTGAGATGTACTGCTCAGTGTTATATTGTGTCTAGTGTTGCCACCAGATGGCATTGTTACACTTTATTGCGTTGCACCGCCCTCTGAGGACAGGCCTCCCTCAAAGCAGGGGATGAGCTTAATAAATTAAAAAATATAAAGTTGTGGAGTCATCTGGAGCACACTGGTCAACATTTATAGACCCTGAATTACAATGCGGTTTTGAGGCTGGGCTCCCATTGTGTTGATGCAGTTGTTGTGACCATGACGTATTGATTGCATTATGAAATTCACTTAGATGATAAGTGGTGTCTTGGAATATGTATATTCATAAACAGAGAGACTTCCATTTCTTAATGGCAATCCATTTCTTAGCAGGCATACAGCAGTGCGTTGAAGGCAGAGGTAAAATTGAATTGCGTTGCCAAGGGGAGGCCATTTTTTTTCCTGCTGTTCCAAGCCTTCATCGAGGGGAAACCAACACGATTGCTTTGTTTTTTTTACATCACATTAACCATTTCTCATGTGGATAACATACTGGAGGTGGCATTGAATGACAATTTATGAATTAAGTTTGTATAAAATGAAAATATGGAGATTACCAGCTGTCACAGAGCAAACAAGCAGACCTTTTTTTCTTCATATTGAAAAGAAGAAGAAAAAAACAGGACAAAACCTTTTAATTGCTGAAGTATTAATCAGTGATGCAAGTGTTTTAACATTCGTAAACAGATCTTTTAATGATTTGTGCATCAGGAACCCTTTCCAGCTATAGTAATTGCTTTGACAGCTGCAGGAAGAAAGGATTTTATTTATTTCTTTATTATTATTATTTTTTTTTTTTGAGATTCCTGAGGCAACCTTTCGAAGCATGAAGCTTCAAAGCACGGGATCACCTGGGGAGATGATAAAGGTACAAGTAAAAACTTTTTAAAAGTACTCAAGTGTAGTGATGCGTTTACCTTAATGTGTGATCAAACAATAGGATGATTCATGGCCATATCATGAATTACCCTACAGCATACTTTTAAGGTGATTAGCATATTATTATTCTTTGAGAAAATGACTTTAAGCATCAAACTCGAAAATTGCTTCCTCCTAACAGCGAGTGTTGAATAGAAATAGTCAGGATGTATCCCCTCACCTAAGACAGCTGTTTGCTGATTGGTTGTGCATTATAAAACCCAAGAATGTACTTCTCTAACCATCTCTGCGATCTGTTTAATCCTGTCAAATATGCCTGACCACCTATGCCACTGTGCATTGTAATATTGCCATATGTACATATTGAAAAAGATGCAATTATATTAAAAATAGACTTGAATATATGCAGACTCTAGAAGTGTTTTACACTGCATGCCATTATATTGTCATTTCTCTTCAAGGTTACATTTAATAACATTATGACAGGGCATTACAAGGCTACACCTGCACCATTTTGTTGACGTTTTGGCGGCATGTTCTTGACTTTCTTGACTGGCTAAGTCAGTCACATGATCCACTCAGTCCACTTAATGGATAAATTCGGTTCAAATTTGTGTCACATTTGGATGGAAACCTGACAAGTAACTGGTATATTCTATAATACATTGCAAATACATTATTTAATATAAGTCAGTGTATCAGATCTAAAAATATCCACCTGTCTATTTTTCACATTTATCCTGCTTATTCTGTGCATGGCTGCATGAAATCTACATATATTCAAAATGTATTTCAGATGGACGCCTTAATAGAATGGCCATATTCATGAATCTTCTCTAAAGGGTTGTACATTTTCTTCATGGTGCAGTGATGGATGAGGGGATAATAAAATAGAGCACACCTTATATGTTACAAGCGAAAATAATCTGAACATTATGTTGTGTTTTTCTCACCCCCACCTTCCCCTTTCTCTTAGCTTGTTGGCCTGTCTGATACCCAACTACGCTGACAGACTACCTCAAACCACCTCCGTATCAGCCATAGCTTTTTGGTATATATCACAGCCAACCCTAAGTACCAACAAATAAGCCCAGGCAAAGCAATAATTCATCATGGGATGCTTGGCCGTAATATATCTCTCTGTCTTGGTCACCATAACTCTTCCTTATAGTAGCCGTTTGAACACTGCAGTGTTACCAGGGACAGGAGCGATAACTCTGGTGTAATAATGGACCTCTGCGCAACCATGATGATAGACGAGCCCCCCTTGTAGGAATATATTCTTAATAAAACACACTTCTTTAATAAAGGTCCTTTATGTTGGAAGTCTCAGGAGACTGAAATCCCTTCACACCTGCTGTGTATGTCTGAGCTGCCCAAGGTTGTCACTATGCAGAATAATTTGTTGTCCAATAGTGCTGAAGGAAACTCTGTAAATGTATTTCATTTACCAGGCACATCTGAGCCTCACAGTGCCAAAGGTCAACTTCATGAAGCTGAGGCAACGTGGCTCTTGGATGGCAAAGTTGGTCTGTTGTTCGTGTCGGTCCACCACTTTGGTCCAGACTGACATATCGCAACACTTATGAGATGGATTGCCATGAAATTTTGTCCAGACATTTTCTGGTCCCCAGAGGATCAATCCTACTGACTTTGGCAATCCCCTGAGTTTTCATCTAGTGCCCCCAGCAGGTCTCTTATCCAATGAATTATCTCCATATTTGGTATATATATTCATGGTCCCCATAGGATAAAATGCAACAACTTGCGCTCTGACTTTTCATTTAGCGGCATCATCGGGTCGACATCTTAATTTGTCTAATACTTTGGTTTATGACCAAATCAAAATCAGCATGTTTGCGTTGTCATTGTGAGCATGTTAGCATGCTGACGTTCACATTTAGCTCAAGGCACCGCTGTGCCTAAGTACAGCCTCACAGAGCTGCTAGCGTGGCTGCAGATGTTCGGCCTTGTTATTTTTAAATGCTGTTTGCAGTAAATTCAGTACTCTGTTGTTGTACTGTTTTTAAATGTAGGCCTACTGTTCTAAATGTACATTTTCATAGCTTTATATCTATGCACCTGCAGTATCCTTCCATCATTTTCAAAATATAAGTGGAAGTATGCCAAACTATTCTACAGCCATTTCTCGTTTTTGCTGTTGTTGCCTTTATTTTGCACGTGTCCCACCAAACAACCTTATCCTGCGCAGGGGGAAATAGTGGTCATCATTTAGGCTAATATCTTAAGGTCCCCATCTCTGGCTTTGCTTATGCTGAATGCCATTCATCTGCCTGTAGCTGATGAGCTGACTGATAAGCCTCATAGTAATGGCCCTGCGAGATACTTCCCCGTCTCTTCTTCTTACTATGGATCAGGTGTAGAAAAGGACAATTGGAGTCTGAGTGTGAAATCAGATGGCCTTTTGTTACTCGATCTGTGAACCCCATCGAGCAATTCAGGCATGTGAGTCATCGTTTGGTAGTTACAGAGCATGTACAGCGTCACTGGCAGCTCGTAGCCAGGCTGAAATAACCATACAGTACAGCAGCTCAGATTGTACGTTTACTTCTGAAGAGAAAGCAAAGAACCGGAAAAAATCCTGTACCCCCTACCTGTTTAGAGCGCAATCTCGGCTATAGTGGATTTCTGCAAAGGAAGTCTCCTTTTTTTGAAGTGTGATGGATTACCAGTTTTAGAGAATAAATATGGTTTGTGGAAGGAATTAGACAGGAAGAAAAACCCATGCACAAATTGAGTTTTTATACGTGAAGTAGAATTGCTCATTTAATGCTTTCTGCTGTCTGTGCTGTTTTCTTGACCTTGGAAACAGCCAATAAGGAAGAAAAACCAACTATGTTTGTGCAGAAAATCACCTTCCATCATAACACCCATTCATCCTCTACACTGGCCGATCCGACCCAAACTTCACTGTATCTAACAAACAAAAAGTCACAAGTAACACAACAGTACAAAATAGCAATAAGTCAGAGGAAGGAAAAAAAGATGTGTGCAGAATATGATCAGCCAGACTCTTACTTATATTAAGAACTAGACGCTCTTATTACATTCACATCTATTCAGCGTGAGAGGTGAGAGTGACAAGTGTAGCCCGAGGTCGAAGGGTAAGAAGCTACGATATTACGTTATTGTAGACAGCAGTGAAAAAGTAATCTCTCCAGGCTCTCCACTTGTCACACTGTGCGAGCAGCGGTGCTTCACTTGTTTCAAGCTCCTCGAGCTAAAAAGAGAAAGAAAAGAAGAAAAAGTGCAACATTAATAAAGAAACTCCTCCAAATCCAGGATTCCAGTGGATGATTCCCCCTCAAGAAAGTGACTTTGACTCATCGCACGACTATGATATTGGTGGTACTGCTAAGACTGTTAACTCTGTATATAAGAAGCAAGAGGCTAAACTGCCTTCAGTGTCGACCCTTTCACTATCACTCACATTTCCTCTACATTACCTTGTTATCAGTGTGTGGGCATCATGTTACCAGTCTGCAGCGCATGCACTTACAATAAGCGTTTGATATTTTTCTGTTTTTATGTTCTCTCAGCTTTGATATTCAGCTCTGACACGTTTACAGTAAAGCATGATTTCAGAATATGAGACAGCACATGAGAACTGTGAGTGAAGAGGAGTCTTGTGACGCCTTTTTAGCCGGTTTGTGGTGCAGGGATTTACAAGGTGTCATTAACTCTAATGATCTGTTTGGGCTTGTAACCCTGGGCCCTCTTTAACAGTTAAAAAACATACTCAACATTATTTTATCAGCTTGATGCTTCATAATGTTTCCTGATTTTACAAGAATTGCTTATGTACGTAATTTTGAACTGACCAGTCAAAAACAAAATTTTGAACTGACCAAACATAACGCCACTAAGTATGATACTGTCCATTTTTTGTTAGCGTAAGCCTTTTTGGCAACAGAATGAATATATATTTGTTCATGCATATCCCATATAACATAGAAAATATGAAATATTCACAAATTTTGGGTAAACGTCCAAGCTCAGTTTGTGGCAAAGGGATTCTCACAGATTGAGTAGTCATGCAATATACTCGATTCCAGATCAAGTAATCGCATAGAGAAGAAATCTACCATATTGGCTCGAATATTAGTTGACCCTGATTATAAAACGACAAAGTAAAACACACAAAATGTTTTCATTAAAACATAACGTAAATCCCACCTTTCTGTAGTCTGTCACACCTTTCACACACTCTCCTGTCAGGCTCTTTGAAGCAGTCAAAATGATTTTCACTGACAGTTAGCATTTTTCCATTTGTGACAGCAGTAATTCCTGGCAATTTCAACTCATTTTCACTCATCAGCTATTTATTTCCTCCGTGGCAGTAAAGCATGTTACATGAGCCGTCAGAAACACCTGTAGATTAGACACTTTTAGGGCTAAAAGACGCTAAAAACAGGCTTGAACTTGCTAGCTAAACTCTTTGCATTCAAAGAGAATATATAATGTTGTGAATAACACGTAATTGTTTAGTCCTCGACAATTATGTATGACGGTTTTTCAAACGTAATTTCCGCAAAATAATGTCTTACATTTAGGCCAAAATTGTATTTTTAGAATACCATACTGGCCGTGCGGCACCACGTTTCTTCCATACATGTGCGCATGCTCACAATTCATAGAGACTGAGGAAGAAAGATTGAATAGGAAAAAGAAAGATAAATCAGGTATATGTGCAATTAGTAATCAATGAATTTATTACTTGTACCCATCCTTAGTTACCACTTCAGTACTTTTTTACGTATTAGAATTTGATTAAAAAATATTTAAAGGAAAAAATGTATTTATTTTTCTACACATACAGCAGCGGGGGCTTGTTGAGGAAGTAAGAACAGTAAACAAAACACGAGGGTTAATATTGAGCAGTTAGTACTAGTGAGGTAAAAATTAAATTTTGTTTTGTCATCAGTGATTATTCAGCACCTCCTGTTTGTTAACAAAATAAATTCCCTATGCTCTGCACCACTAATTACCACCACAGTGATATTAATCAGACATGCACGTTTTATTTTTCAACAATTTTTAATTTTACAGTGCAGAGCAAATAAAATCACCCCAGGGATCTTACAACCACAGCTACCACTGTGTACTGTGGCCTCCCTGCTGAATAAGAACTTCAGTGCCTTCATCAAGGGCAATTTGACAGTAATTTCCAAGGAAAGGGACAGTATTACTCATTCGCTTCATCTGCCTATGTCTGTAGATTATGAATCATGAGTCCATCTGATGAGGTTCATTCATTTCACCGTGCATGCAAAACGAAGGTGCAGCTTCCTCTTGTGCTGTTTGTTTCCTTGTCAATGTCTTCAGTCATTAGAGCAGGATGAAAGCAGTTTGTCAGCTTCAAGGACTCATGATTGTACTAAAACAAAAGCAGCAGGGAGGCTCTCCAAAGAGCTGACAGGCAGTGCAGTGAATTGCCCAAGCACCTGCAGGCTGTTAAAGTGATATACTCCACCTAAAACCTACAGTATCTTTTGAGTATGAAACACTTAAACTCTGTGGACTTGAAAGGTGGCTGTAAAAAGTTTATCATTTTGCTTTTTCATGGAGAACAGAGGCTGTGGTCAGCTTGAAAGTTTTTCTTTCCCCCAAAACTCATATTTTTACCAAAATATGTTAAAATACTCTGCTTCCATCTCAATCCCGACACAAAGGCATGTGTGTTGGTTTCTGCATGGCTGGAATAACCCACGCCTCACTGCCCAGGGCAAAAAATGAGCTGTGGGTCCCCCCTGACTTCCTCTGTGTACACTGTATGTAACCCAATGACCTTCGAGTACTCGTCTTGTGTAGTGCACACAGCAGACTACACATGGTAGCTTCATTATATTTTGCCAGAAGCCCCAGATACCAACCAGTACTTGTTTGCTGGAATACCACCTGTCACCAGGTTTGCCCTGTGATAATAAAGGTCTTAAAACTAATTTGGCACAGGGCTTCACTATAATATACAACCAGGAGATAAGGTAATAACAGCCCAGTATCCCTAGAAATTACATATTGGATGATTCAGCACCTCACAATTTCCGTTTTGCTTATTGTTTTTTTCACTTTCACTTGTTTGACCTCCACTGTGCAGAATGATGTGCTGAGTTTGACACTAAAAGACTGTTTTTGCATTCATCTGCTGAAGGAGGAAAGTTTCTCTGTGCTCACCTTAAATCTGTGTTTAAGACGTTTACATATGAGCATGACGTTGTAGCATTACAACTAGTTTGAAAGCCAGTCATGGTCCAATATGTATCTTGGAGTATTTTTATATGTCTTGAAAACATTTATTTATTTAATGTTTATTTGTATAGGGACAAGTATGTAGCATAAACCAATGCCACACACCACAGCATTTATAGCGTAAGCTAATTTGCAATGCCCGTCCCTAGATGGGCCTTTAAAATACATAAAAAATAAAATGAATAAAATAAAAAGAAAATACAGACAAAACAATACAAGACACAAACTAATACAATAACATACCATAATGTCTGGAAATATGTAGCAAGGGATCTTTAAATTATCACAAGTCAACAAACACTCAGTGATCATGGAGCTTTTGGGGCCCCTGGAGGTCTGGGGGCCGACTGTGCCAAGGATTGGGTTTGTGCATGTTACAGCTGTTACCTGCTGCTCTTCCATTGATTAGAACCTTTAAATGCTAACTCACTCATTGGGTATTTAGTTTAATGTTAAATTTCTACTCTATTGCTGTCAAAAAACAAAGTGACACACGTAGAATTTACTTTTCAGCTAAGAAAATGAATGAATAATTTTTCAAGAGTTTTATGGTGTGCAGCTTATTATTTTATATATAGATATAGATAATGTATACATGTTCACTGACAGAAACAGTATTGATTCACTTATCTGTTTACAGACAGAGCTGGTCTCCATGTGGGTAGCGAGTTATTTGTAATTTATAACCTGTAATTGGACAGCGACAATGCTTTCAGACTTCTGGCTGTTTTCCACGGCTGGTTTAATCTATTCTCCTATCAGCAGTAAGCATACATGTTGTAGTATTAGGCTGACACACAGTTTATCACCTGTATCAATTACTGTATCAGTCAGCAGGCTGGACGTGTCAGATCCCAGCAGACAGAGAGTATGTTGTTGAGGCAGAAAGAGACAGGAAGGAAGAGAAGAAGAACCGCAGGAAAACAGGAAAGGAAAACATTTATTTTGTTTGGCCTCAGAGGAGATACTTCTGTGTATTATAGTATTAAAGGGATCGTTTTGGAAAATATGCCTATTTGCCTTATAGAGTTAGATGAGAAGATTGATGATTAAAAGAGTGTTGAACTACTCCTTTACACCTGCACTAATCAGTATTTTTATATTAGCAATGGGTCAGGTAGTTTGTAGTGATGAGCCCACCCGACTCTGCAGTTCCCTTCAGTTTTAGAGAGACTTTTAGCATCTTTCAGCTCACTGTTTTGGTTCGCATTTAGCAGCTAAACAGCCAGATATTTTCTTCAGGATTTGGAGACCATATCAGAGCTAAAAGTGTTCATCAGGTTGCCAGAAACATGCCTCGAAATTAATTCTAATGTTGCTTAGTGTCTGCACACACATCACAATCCAGCCACTGGCTGTGTATTAGCCTGTTTCTACCCGTTACATGATGTCATGTGCATCACTTTTTTTCACATGGAGAGCAACAACACAGATCTTCATTGTGATATTAATATCTTATTAATGCCATAACCAAAATATCAACTAATACGTATCTAAAATATATTATTGGTTTTCCTTGTGCCACAGTTTGTTCGTCAGGGCTCACTGTTTAGGATTCCCCAAACAAATCATCATAATCCCTCAGACACTATGCAGATGGTGGTGGATAATTAGGAGGCTGAAATATGTCACTTTTATGAGCATTGTATTTGGCTCTGCTGGTGAAGTGTTGCACTGAGACCAGACTGCACCATCTTATTCCTCACATTTAATTGACACATCAGTGAGGACTGGTGTGGTTAAGATCTTGAAAGATACAGTGTGGTTACCATGAGTGTGCCCATTACCTCCACAGTAGATTTCTCATTTTGGCTCAGCACCTCAGCTTATAGCCTAATCAGCTGTTTGTATTGGCTTTTGATTGGTGCAGGATATCTGGTTCTTATAAGCAATCACTCTTAACCCAGCATTGTTGTTGTTTTGTTCAGTATGTCCTCCCATGTGAGAAGAAATAGAAACACTGAAGTTTGTGTCTTTTATTTATATTTTTTTGTCGCCATGATCGTAAGCGCACAGTGTGAGGCCTTGAGGCGACAAATGAAGTGAGCGGGAAGGAGGCACTTTGTGCCTTTGTGCACTCATCAACACTTAAAACTCCAAGTGATTAAGTTGGATAAGACTTGATGAGCCCCTGTATCAGACCCACTACATCAGAGGGACTTTGTGACTAATAGCATTTGTCACAGGTTGTTGAACATACATTTGGTTTTGCATTTGGAGACTTTGTTCAGACCCAGTGGTGAATTTAAAATTTGCCTTGAGGCAAAAAGCAATAGTGTCATGTTTTTCTTGCTGCACTGGGGAAAAAAAAAACAGTATAAATTGTGATTCCCAACAGCTATGTCACCTTTAGGTTTGACACTTGCATTGAAATTATATTAATGTAGAAAAAGAAACCTAAAGCTGTCACTTTTGTTCAGCATGTGGTGTAGCGGGTCCATTAGAAATGGAGCTGTTCCCTTAAGGGGATGTCTTGAAACCACAGGCCACTGGTGGAGTATTGGGGGGGTTGATTGTACTATGAAAATCATATACACAAATCATAAAGCTAGAGTTAAGATTTTCAAGGTCAAAAGTAAGTCATGAAAGCTTCAGCTATGATTTGAAACATTAAAAGTTAACGTTGAGTGTTTCTGAACACAGAGATTCAACACACAGCTTTCAGAGATCGAGATCTGCTCTTTCAGCTTGACGTGCTGCAATTTCTGACACAGATTTAAGAGGGGAAAGATCTGAAAACTCAAACTGAAGCTCAAAACAAGGACCAGGCTACCATTGATTGACTGGCATCTTGAAAAAGATCTTGAAACACCATTTAGAACTTTAGAACAGTTACCTGACTAAATAAAGTATAAGTGAGTAATCCAAGTTGAGAGTGGTTGGGGATGCGTTGTGCGGACTGAGTATCTCTAAAATCCTGGTTATGGCTGTGCTGCAAACAACCCAAAAAAGGCCTCGCAGGAACTAACAAACCAATCACGTGTGCTGTAGTGAAATACAACATCAACAAATGTTTGTATTTTAATATTTCAAAGCATAGATTAAACTTTCAAAACTTTATTTCAAGTGTAAAGTGTTTTTCTTGTTACCACACTCACAAGACACAAACGCATAGACAAAGTCAAAAAAAGATGTTAAAAAAAAAACACATGTTCCTTTCATAACTACATGATGAGATGAGCTACACGCAAAAACAAACAAAAAAACAAAAACAACTATCAACATTTTTTGGCTTGAAGAGTGATTGTGCAAAGCCATTTTAAGTGGAGCTTTATTTATGGGTACAAAAGTCTCCTGGTCCAGAAAATATGTGGATTCAATATTAATCTCAATAGAAGGTTTAACAGCCCGATCAATCCAGTGAAATTATAGTTTCTGTGGTAGAAAAGTGAGTCTGTAGGAGATAAACATGCCCTAGTAGCTCGTAAACTTCACAGTTTGTTGCCAACCTGCCTCAATGGAAAAGCAGTTTCTCTTTTGGCCATTAATTCTTTCAGATGGGAAGGACAAAGTCTTATGAACATAATCAAAGCAAGTGTTGCTCAGTGTTGACTACATTTGCTGAAATGTGAGTGGTCATATTAGGAGGGCCGTGCTGACCATCTGCCTGGAAAGTGGAACTACATTAAAAATGGGGATCAATTTCCTCTTCTGCATCTTGCGCTCTCTGTGTAGATATATTACTGTATGAGCGCCCATCCTCCCCGTGACCAGACACCCTTCTCTGCTTATAAAAGCAGAATGCTTTTTTAGCCTATGCATCACATTTACCTACAGTGTCATCCACAGTGTCACCGTGGTGAGGGGGTTTGAATGGCTCGCAATAAATCATGATTTTTAACAGCTTCAGGGATTGGGTTCACCTCTATCTAGACTTGACCTACTTCTTACCAAAGTCCTCGCAAACTAAGTCCCTCATGGGAAAAGACAAATGTGGATCTTCCTTAAATACTCACTGTCCACTTTGCCATTTAATTTGTTATACATACTACGCAATCACCACCCCCATCCACCGCTCCCATTTACTAATTTAACTCGCATCCCGCTCCATAATTGTGCTGTGCAACACCACACACATCAGTCTAATAACCGTTAGTCCTCTAGACATAAAAATTACATTTGTGATGAACTAAAATATGTAATGTTTACTTGAGGTAATCCGCAGTGCTGATCAAAAAGTGAAAGCTCCGAAAAACACCAGCAAGCGGACCTTGAGTTTAGGGCTGCAACTAACAATTATTTTGAATATTTATCTATTAAACTATTAATTATTTTTCAATCAATGGCTTACCCTGTAAAATGCCAGAAAATGGTTAATGGTTAAATGTCCATCACCATTTAATTCTTCAAATGTCTTGTTGCGACAATAAGATATTCAGTTTGCAAATGTTAAAAAAAGAGAGTCCTCACGTTGGAGAAACTGGAACTAGGAAATATTTAGCAGTTTTACTTGTTAAATGATTTAAACAATTACTCAATTATCAGAATTCTTGCTTATTAATGTCAATTGTCTTATTAATTAGTTGTCAAATCATTTCAGCTTCACTGGAGTAAATATAAAAAGCAGAAAAGAAATCTTAGGTATTCCTTGAAGCCCTTGCAAAAGCCATTTAAGCACTTTCTCTTAGTGATAACAAAGATCAGTTTAATTTAAAGCAGCAATAAGTAAGATTTTTAATGCCCCATAGCACAGACTGACTGGTAGGATTGATGATCAATACCAAATGCCTCAACACTTTCTTCACCTGGGTTTCAGCTTGTACTACCGACTACTGCTATTTTCACATGCTCAGCAGAGAAGGGAGGTGCAAGAAAAGAAAGAGAGGTGTCCTGAGAGACTTCAACAACAAAAGCAAAAAAGGCCAGTCAATAGTGTTATCCTAAGAGTTAAGTGTTTGCATGGTGATGTACTACTTTTTTTTTTTTACTGCATGCTTCTGTTGGAGCTCAAATAAGGTTGACCTTTATTGTTAAAATGTGACTCTATTTTTCAGTTAGTTATATAATACTGTTGGAGGCTACAAAAGGACAGTTGCTGTGATTATTGTAATACTGGTCACCAAAGGAAGTCCAAAAGAGTTTTTTGTGACTTAAGCCAAGATGGACACCCAATTTGCAGTTTTTTTTTTCAGACAGGAGCGTGCCTCCGCTGTGATCAGGAGGTTTTAAAATCAAGGTTTTGTGGAGCTATTGAGTGCAATAACAACATAGGAAGTGTACTGTAGCTTTAAGTCAAGTGAACAAGTATGAGAGTAAATGGTGTATGTGTGTTTGTGTTGGGGGATTTTTTTTCATGGCTAGTGATGATCAGAACATCTTGATTTGTCTCTAAGAGTGTTTGTCCTTGAGGCCAGCAGGTATAATTAGTCACTGTGATGACGACCCAAGAAAGTTTCAAAAATACTTTTGTTTGTGTAATTGCAGCTATAAAGATTTCAAGATTTAAGCTGTGTCTCAAACCGCGTACTTCCATTAGTACACTTAGATGCAGTACACTGTGTACACTATGTACTGACTTGTGTGGTGCGTTAATTTTGACAGGGTAGTGTTGTCTCAAATCGAATACTGCTGTTGTGCGCTTACCGGAAATGACGATCGCAAACTTTGACCACGTCTTCTTCTTCTTCTTTTTAATGGTGGATTGCAACCGGGCCGAGCATTATCGCCAACATTTTACCGCGACTGCTGCACGCCGAAATATCTGCCAGCTTGTTTGCTCACTTGACTTAATTCAGTTCTATTAAAAATGAATAAAAAATGAAGGTGCTTTTACTTTTAGCCGTAACAATCGCGGCCGCCATTTTCATACGTTGGTGGTCCTCCCCTTCCACTACGTAGCCAAGATGGCAACCGTTGAGGGTGAGAAGTGTGCAGCGTTCCACACTCAACTTTCTGACCGTTATGAGTACATCATCCGGGTACTCATAGTACACTGCATTTTGCCATACTCAAAATACTAAGTGTAAGTACGGAAGTACACGATTTGAGACACAGCATTAGTCTGGTTGGTAAATCATACAGTAGGTTAACCACTCTCAGGTAGATCACACTTAACATGCACCAGTTGGCTACAAATGACTTGAATTTAGACTAGCACTGTCTATACAAGTATATTGTTTTAGCAGGTAGTATACAAAGAAATCTGCATACTTTACCATTATATACTAACAGGAAGCGATACAATACCTGTGACGCCGGATGTCAGTCAAGCTACAACTTTGGAAAGCTACAGCCAATTAAACTTCATAAACAGCCATCAGAATGTTTTTCCAAAGATTTACTACTCACACCCCCACCCCCAGCTGTAAGAATCTCCTCCATTTTGTTTTTGCATTGCACTGTGGGACAGCATGTGCATGGCATAAGAGTCGACAGCCATGCTAGCCCTGTGAGGCTGTATAGGCACAGTGATACTTTGAGCTAAATGCTAACATCAACATGCTAACATGCTCTCAATGACAATGTTAACATGCTGATGTTTAGCAGGTATAATGTTTACCATGTTCACCATCTTAGTTTAGCGTGTTAGCATGCTAACATTTGCTAATTAACGCTAAACACAAAGAACAGCTGAGGCTAATGGGAATGTTATTAGTTTCGCAGGTATTTGATCATAAAATAAAGTGCTGGACTAAGTGAAGTTTTGGCCTGATGGTGGTGCTAGGGGAAAAGTTAAAGAATCACCAAAGTAATCAGAATTCATCCTGAAGGGAACATGGATATCTTTATCAGATTTTATGGCAATCCATCCAATAGTTGCTGAGATATCTCAGTCTGGACCAAAGGGGTAAACTGGGAGCTAGCGTGACTAAAAACTGCTGCCTCATAACACTGTATATGTAAGGTATCAAACACAACTTCTCCAATCCAAATGAGTAAATTTAGGATACATGTGCTCAAAAAGAGAAGCGGCGGTTCAAAAATTGAAATTCAATTATGAAATATGAATATATTAGAGCATGAAACATTAACATGTGAGTGCTGACATGTGGGCCTCTATTGTTGAATCTGTGCAGACATAATCCTTTCTTTGTCATGATTTGAATAATCAAGATCCAGATGCTTGAAGTGAAGCCCACTGACAGAATACCCAAGGAAATATATTTACCATACAACACCGTAATGCATTTGAGGTCAGCAGAGCTTAAAGGAGAGAGTGAAATGGTGCATAGCAAATGAAAGCAATATTGGCAGTGAATATGAGAGACCTTGGCTGCGGTATATAGGCTCTGTATTCTGTCACAGTCTTTCCCAGTCCTTGTTAGGATGGCCTAGTTTCATTGTTAAGGTTTTACCCACCTCCTCACACTTTTGTCGCCGCCCTCCCTGAGGAAAACATGTCTCTCTAACCTGGGGATCTCTACATACAGCACTCTTCTGGTTCCCCGCCTTCCCTCGGGCTCAATTAGAACCGTCATTCAGTGGCCTCCACAGTCGAGATGATCGTTGGCTGTGTTACAGACTTAAAAAACCCACAACCTTCGATAAGATAAGATGACTAATAACATCTGACGTCTGCTGTGCATGACAGTTACATATTGTTCATTTTGACAGAAACAGACAAATGCTTCAGAATAGTTAATAACTAATAAATTAAATCTGAACCAACTTTATCAGTAAAGTGAGAGCAGAAGTTACGACTCCATTGCACACAGGAACACAGTATCTCAACAAAAGTATTGGATGATTACACCCTTGACTGTGATTTAACACTGCAAGTATAATAATGTCATAGGCAGATAAATGAGTAAAAATAAAAAGTATTTCCTGTGTAGCCAAAACCTGATATAGCGAATTCCTCTGTGCAATAGAGCTCCATTGTTGTCCAAAAACTATTAAAAACACGTCAATGAGCCACACTGTTGCACTGGAGGACAAGTTCCTTCATCATAATGAACATGGACACGATATTTTATTTGGAGTCAGTCTCACATACACCGTCCTGCTGCCGTACAATACTCACCAGCACACGAAATGTGTATTTGTGCGCAGCTGAAAATAGTCCCCAACAAAAGCATCTGTTTACTCCAGTTTGAGACAAGTTTGCTAAAAGCTACAGTGCCCAGCTGTTTTAGGAAATTACAGAGCTTTTTTTTAAGAAATGAAACAATGTATTTGTAACTAGCTTTTAAAGATTTACTTCTTCAGGAGTGCCACAAACATGTAAGGTAAGCTGGAAAGTAGTGAGAGACAGATGCATTCTTGGCTTTTGTCTTTTCATGGATTTTTTTTGACAATAAGAAAAATATAGCTTTTAAAAGATAAAGAACAATGTCAGTAAAAATGTCTTTTCTTATGTTAAACTACTGCTAACTACAGATTCTTTACAAAAATTATATTGATTGGAAAAATAAACTGTTCAATCTAAAAAGTTAGGCTTTATTGTCCTTCGTAATTTTGCTATTGCAAGATTAATGTTATCTGTTATTATATCCGTATCAGCCATGCCAAAACTGACAACTATTGGGTATTGTTATTGGCCCTGAAGTTCCATATCTGTGCATCTCTAATACATCCTGGAATAAAATAGAATAACTGTAAAGATAGTGAAAAAAATGAAAGGAGGTGCGAAGTACAAATGATGGTGCAACGCATGAATGAAAAAGCAGAATACTTGTTACAGTGTCGCACATTACAAAGAATAGATAAACTGTACAAAAAGATTCATCTATGTCACTATATTACTTTCTCACAGTGTAACAACTGTATTAAAAGGTGCATCTGTGTTATATATATATATATATATATATATATATATATATATATACAGCATTTAGAAATATATTTTCACATATAAATATGTATTTAATTTATTCAATAACTTCTCAGTTTTTTTCCCCCTGTAGGGAGGCACCCCTTCCAACATTTTGCTTTTACGCAGTCACTGAACTATCAGAACATTACTCCTTTGATTGTGCAATAACTGCAGGATATTCATGAGGTACTGTTTCCTAGCAACATAGTGTATGCACTGTGTATAAGCCGCAGTACCACATCTCTGATCACTCATCACTATCAAAGACAAAAGGTGAATGAAATGTTGAATATTTGAGAAAACGTGAGGCTATGACCGGCTATTTCTGTGATTTTTTTTTTTTTTTTTTTTTTAACCAACAATTAATTTTTTTCCTTGTTATTTTGCTTCATACATACATTCAGAGTCACTTCTTTCCTCTTAAGCTCACTCTCCTATCGCCGTCCACAGTGAATTGTTGAGCCTTTGTGACTGGCGCTGTCTCTTCTGTTGGAAAATCACTCCCCTAGATCAGGCTTTTTACAGCAAAGCGGCCACTGTCAGTGGTGAGTCTGTTTATGATGGTATACAATAGCAATGCTGTACAGCAGAGAGAGCTCAGTCAAAGGACCCTTGAGAGAAACATCACTGCATTTCTTCCCCCAATCCTGCTGTATATTGGTGCTCAATTCTAGACAAATGTGCTCCTGTGCTCATTCTGTCACCTGAGGGCCGTATTGTATTCTCTTCAGGTGCACACGGGAAACGGACTGTACTGAGTGGATACACATTTTTATCAGCTCAGCTATTCATACTTACACGAGGATTGTCCCGGCGTTGGCGCTTTACTGCCGAAGATAGCTTTGACTCAGTCCCCATCCACTGCACTCCAGTTGAAATGGTTAATGAAATTAAATTCTTATTTGATGACTAAAAACCAAATTAAATTACTTTTTGAGAGCTTTCTTGCGAGAAAAGACGGTTTGCGTTTACACTTTTTATGGACTTTGACATAGTCCAATTGTCTTAGGAAAGTGTGCCAAGACCATTTCAAGAACATATGAAAGGATTAATAATTGCACTGTGATCCAGTCTTCGTGTGATGGGTTTTGTGGGTACTTATGCTCATGTTAATATTTCCCACTGCTGTGCGAGCAGCATTTGAATTAATTTACTCCACTAATCTGAAAGAGCTGCCTTCCTCACTGTGATCACGTAGCGATGAGGAGGCGTCTACGCTCGGGAGGAATCTGGATTTTTGTTGTCTGCTCTCACATCAAAAGACCACCTCATCGACAAAGTGGTGTAGTTGTTAGATTTAGCTCGTGTGGATAAACCTCTCAACCTCTATCTGAGCATTTGCATCTCCCTATCTGCAATTACACAGTTCAGTAGATTGCATTGAACCCCTCAATAGTCGTGTCATTACAACTGCCCACAGAAATTTGTTTGTGAATGTATTCTGCCATTACGCTGCCGAACATCTCAAGTTGCCCTAAATATTCTCCAAGTTTATTGAAAATTGCTGGCTTTCAGACTCAGACGTATTGAAGCGAGGAGAGGCCAGCTGTTGGAGAAATAATACATACTCGCCTGTCTTCTCCACAGTTGGGAGGGAAGTCCTTAGTTTTAGAAACTGAAGTCTCTGCTAGCTGGAGCTGATGTGCACAGTGAGAATTCTGGTGGTGCCATCATTTCAAAAAGTCATCTCAGGAAAGGTTTTCTTTTTTTCTGCTCCTGTGTCTAATAATTCATGTGATATATAGACGTTACAGGATCTATCTAGTTTAAACATCAATCATTGTTTTCACCTTGTGTGTATCCCTGAGATCTAATGAATTTGTTTAATTCATTTCTTTCCTTGTAAAACATTTGCAGATCTGATTTTTGGAATAATTTGAAAACCTAAATTGTTTACATCCATGTTTACTTACTAGCAGTCTTCTTCTTTCTTGCCTTTGTTGGCACATTGCTACCTTTAATGGCATGCTACCGCCACCAATTGTCGATTAGGAGAATAGCAGTGTTCAAAAAACTCCACAGTGTACCTTTAATTGAAGTTGAGATTGTGTAAGATAGCTTCTGAGTCAACTCTGCTGTTAGTTTGTGTGTTAAATATACAATAAATTCTAAAATACAGATTGGCCCCAAATAATGGACGGCAAAAACAACGCAAAAAGTTGACGTCATGAATTGATAAACTTGTGTCATACTCACCATGTTGTTGGTTTGACTTTAGCTTTTTAATAGAAGTGATGTTAATGAGGCTAAAGCTTTTATGCAGTAAAACTGTGTAAAAGCCACAGTTTTACTGTGAAGAAGACGCAGAAATTGTAGAGTTTGCATCAACATCATCGGAGAGAGAGATCAGAATGATTGAATCAGTAGCAGCTAGACTGCAGTGATGATCAGTGTCCATCTTTTTATGTTGGCTCATTTAGTGTCATCCCTGTTGGTAAATGAATAGCCCTTTTAGTGAGCTGAAGTTTAATACACTGTAATAAACTGTCTTTAATTTATTATCACACAGAGAGAGAGATTATATTTTTTGAGCTACACACAGTATATGCTTTTTTTAGTAGATGTAAGAGATGTTGAATTCTCCTCAACGTGTCTTGTGGATGTCTTCCAGAGAGATTCAGTCATTTTTGGTTCCTAATAATCTCAAATAAACTTCTGTAAGATCCAGGAGGGACTGATTATGGTATCAAGGAACAACACAGAAGTTATTTGCAGCTTGTGTTGGCCTTAGCCGAGTGTTATTTATTAATAATATATTGATTTACTGATTTATTTAGTCAGTATCCCACATCAGCGTCCTGCAGTGTCTCCCATGTACGTATTTTATTTGGCAGCCAGTCAAAAAGTGTTTGTTTCCAGAATGGTGTAGTCACGTGAGCTTGTGACTGAATTCTCGATACTGTTTGCAACATGATAACTGAAATATGAACCTTCCTATTTGCTGATTGTGATTCTAATAAGATACTTTAAATGCTTTGGCTTACATTATTTTGCTTAAATTACTACATCATCTTTCTAATACTATGTGTTCTTTATTATTTCTGCCAGAGTGACATGATATATTTCTAAATTTGTTCAAACAAAAGGAAACAAAACTCATCAACAAGGGTGTATGTCATGCAAAACCCTGTAGTCTCTTGAGACTAAACATTGCAGACATTGCATGCATTCTGTCTTTGCCGTGTGAAGATGATATATGCTCTGCACTGCAGTCATCTAGTACTCGGGCATGCATTTAGCACACTTGCACACTGTTATTTCTGAGCCTTTTGTGTGGTGGGCTCGCAGTATCAGGGAGGCGTGGAGAAGATGATAGATCCTGAGAGCTCCTTGCATGCAGAGGCCTTGGATTCAAGTAGCTAACCATTCATTTTAAATAATTTCATGTTTCCCTCCACCAATTCTCTGTCCTTCCAGTGCTATTATCAGAGCAATTGTGGCAACATATTATTCAGAGGATGGCAGCCATTGTCTTTTTTCTTCAGGGCTGACAAACTTGTTTTTTAATCTGTATTATTAGTTTACAACACAAATACAAAACACTTACAAAGAAGCACCGCCAATAATTTAGCTAGAGATAATGTATGTTTGTTACAGTCATTTTCTTTTTTTTTTTAAATCATGCTACATGCATTGCATGTATTGATAGTAAAGACCTGTTAGAAAGTATTTCTCCCTTCCTTTTAAAGCTAAGGGTCAGAAATCATGAACAAACTAACTCGTAAAAGAAACCGGTAGATTTTCCTGAATCACTCAAACCTGAAAGCGGATGTTGAAGTTTGAAAACATTTTTAATAGAAATAAAATTTTGTATAAAAAAAACTAAACATGCTTCACACACTTCATTAGTTTTCATGAGGTTTTACAAATACATAGTCAGATAGCCAGGCACTGTATCTTTTTGTACATTTTCCCAAATTTTAGGATATGTCAGGACATAAAGCAGACATCATCAATCTATTTAATAACATACATTAACTTGCCATTTAATTTGGTCAGCACTCACATTTTATTCTGCAACACAAATGGTGTTGAAAGTAATACAGAGGGAGGCATGAAAAGCAGCATTGAATTCACAACACAAATGACCCCACAATGTTTTTTCCCCAAGACATTAGAGGGCTTTTATAATGCACGAAGCCAACTATTAGTCTGTTCAGCGAGCTGAGGGTGATTGATAGAGATGTTGTATACTTTTGCAATTAGATTTTCATTTGTTGAAAAGCCTTACAACTTCCTGACACCTCCTTCCTTATCATGAGAGTGCCTGAGGAGGACATGTATCGTAATGAATTTTCTCAGTAGCTGGTCCATTATGGATATCACCTTTAGGGCATATTGCACAATCCTCTCAAGGGCATACTTCATCTTAATTCCCCCTCCTAATGGATCTGTACAGCTAAGCTTTACCCTTACACTACGTGTGACCAAGAGGACAGCTGGTGGCAGTGATGGGAGGGTCATCCTGGATGACAGCTCACAGTAAGATCTCCTGGCTAAAATACTGTTTATTCTAACCAAGAGCCACTGTTTCAAAGCACATACAGGTATGCAGAGGGCAGTGGCAGCCTTAGGCTAGCTGGTAATACAAATCATGGCCTCACTTAAGCACAGATAAATAATCACTCACTAGACCTTCACCATTTGAGAACAGTTTTTAAACGTACAATAGGCTCGGGCCCAAACAATTGTTAACAACGCTGCAACAGAGTTTAATGCATTCCAAAGATATTATTTTTTCTTATTTTATTTTTTTTTTTTTAACAACACAACACAGGATGTTGAAACTGGCATGCTCAAAATCGGCAGAGACCATCTTATACGTGTAGTCATTCTTATTAACTCAGTGGACACCTGGAAGAGGGAAAAAAAATACATGGAGTCTGGTACAGATTTGCTGCATTGTTGAGATGATCACCATTTCCAGTCTTTTCGACTCATGAGATACATTTAGAAATAAAAACAAACACAACCACCTCTTAGAAATCCATGGACCATGTTTTCATGCCTTTTTGGTGTTGATTAATCCCTTGTGGTGCCGTGAGGGTTTTAAGATTAATTTGACTTTGCAAAACGACATTGACAACACCTGAACATATTCTTGATTTTAGTTCAGTTTCAGTCAGCACTGCTCAAGATGACAGAGAAGTCTTTGAAGGAGGGCATAGCTGAAATGTTAACACTCAAAAGGAAAGCTCCATCCGTCAGTCTCCAGGCCTCTGCCATGCAAGTATTTTTCATTTATCTTTTTTTTTTTTGTGTGTGTATTCTTGTGAGGCAGACAGAAGATGGAACCTTACAATTGTACTGTTATCTGTTCTGGTCCCCCGTTTTCTCCGTCCCTGTGGTCTCTCTCTTTGGGCAATGCTTCTGTCTGTCTTCTGCTTCCACCCAAACACTGACACATCCGTTTTTTTTTTTTTGCCAGCCGAGTGAAATTCCACTGCATGTTTTTCTCCGTCAGGTTGGAAATCCTGAATTTTGATAAGAAACTTTGTCCCTTAGATTGCATGGTTGCTGTAGCTGATGTAGGTTTGCTTCGTTGGGAAGGCTGAAAGAGAAGAATAAGAGGGGAGATTGAGAGTCAAAGGTGAACTATTGTAACGTATGAGATGAGGAAGACTAAGGAATGTGGGCAATATGACCAAAATCTTCTATCACGGTATATGTAATTTTATATCATGGTACAGTAATTGTTCTGTAAATTAAATTAAGAATTAATGGTTTAAAATAACCATACCGTACTTCACGCTCTGTATTTACATTTTCACTCTCCTCCTCCATGTTTTCTTGACACTCTCTTCTTCTGCGGCGGTTGGAAAACCAGCTTAAAGGTGCAGCATTACCGCCACCAACTATCTGTGGTAAGCAGTCCTCCTGCCCAAATCGCGTTACCTTGCGAGGCAGCTGGATTCGCGAGATCCAGCCCCGATTTGTTACATAGCCTGCGCTGAATATACAGCAGAGACACTAAGGGATAGCTCCTGCGGTTAAAACGGTATTGCCAAATCTCTACCGGTGGACGCATTTCTACTGCTGCACGGTATATTCTGTCATATCGCCCAACCCTTTGTTTGGCTGTTTTCCCAGTGTAACAAGTGTAAGATGAAATGTCAAATAATGGCTGAAAATTTGTGTTCAGTTGCTGTTCAGTCCTCGTGCTGCAGTGTAGCATAAATGCCAATAATTCCCCAGAATTCCTCAGCTCCCTGGCTATATTTTTGCCCTCAATACATGCCTGTATTACCTACACCAGATGGGGGTTTCAGTAAAGCCCACTGCCCCTCCAGCTCCACCTCCTTTTCCTTCAGCTATCAGGCCTCAACTTTCCAGTTGTCTCCCCAGACTGTGTTAGCTGATTCGCTGAGGTGGAGCAGATAAATCCTGACATATCACCACCAGATCTCGGCAGTTGTGGGAGCTGGCCCAGACAGGAATTTTTCAATTTCATCAAGCCATATATCCACAGTGGCGATGACAATGACAAATGGTGCTTATTCAAATAGCCATGCACTGTACAGACCCTGTAAACGGTAACCCCATCAGGATAAATTGCTGCTGGCTATCAATTCTGCGTCTTTTCCTTCTTACCACTTATTGTAACAAAAGGCCCTATTAACCCTCCACAGAAACGTAAAGCAAGATCGGAATTAATGTTGCACTATGTGTTTACATGTAGCTATTCTGATGGGCCTCAACACAGTGTGCCATTGTTACTACAGTGCATTGTCACACAGTTCATATTGATTTCAGTTTTCTGTGTTAACAGTAAATAAAATGTCAGCTCTTTTCTTCTTCTATGAGGGGAAACATTTCTCACTACTGCTGGCATGAAATGTAAGGAGTAAACACAGCTTTAAAATGTGTGACAATAGGCTCGATTCCTTGTTAATAAAGGCCAGATGGAGGGAATGTATCTCTGGTGACAGACAGGACCGATTGAAACCTTTTCCTGCCCGAGGCAAGCGGAGGAAGAGCGTTTTGGACGTCGCATGAGTAATTTCTGCTGACTCAATTGCTGAAGTCATTATTTACTTCACTTGTATAAATCCAGGGTGTGTCATTGATACAGTAGCCGCCAAGCACTTGTATTGGTATTGAGATTAGGAGGAGGCACGCGCTGAGAGATTCACCTGCTTCAGAAAGGAGAGTCAGATTATTTACAACGTGTTTAAACTCTGGCTGGAACCAGTGCTTTTCATGATGATCTCTCAATTATTATTTAAATTCATTGATTAATCTATAACATCTCAATAAACAGTAAAAAATAAATAAATCACATTTTCCCAGAGCCCAAGGTGAGGTCTTGAAATTCAGTGTTTTGTCCAAAACTTAAAGATATATTTAAATCATATGAAACAGTACAAAGGGAATGAAGCTGGACCCAGCAGATAGTTGGCCTCATAAATGACTCAAACCAGGATTTTTACGTAGTTTAAATCATTCACTGATATTGAGATTAAGTCATTTAGGACTTAAATAAATTAAATAAAAATGTTTTTTCACATTTGGAATTTTACGGCCTTTTTTCTTTAGAGTAATCATCTAATTTTCTAGCAATGGGTGCATAGGAATGTTCTTTTTATTTACATTAAACTATAGCTGAAACAATTAGTCGAATTGATTAGTTGATCGACACAAAATTAAAGGGCAACTACTTTGATAATTGATTCATTGTTTTCAAAATGCCAAACACTGGCAGCTGGTTTAAACTGCTTGAATGTGAGTATGTGTTGCTTTTCTTTGTCATATATGATAGTTAACTGAATAAGTTTGAGGTTTTGAATATTGGTCAAATAGAAACAAACTATTTGAGTGAGTCACCTAAAGCTCTGGGAAATTACAATGGGCATTTTTCACTGTCTTCTGACATTTTATAAACAAAACTATTGATTAATCAAGAAAGTAATTGACTGCGCAGCTTATCAATATAAACACTTTAGCTATGGACGACAACACTCTTATTTACCTGGTTATTTGGCGGTGACACCAAAATGTCTCTTTCTAAACATAAAAGAAAGGTTGAGCAGGAGAGAACAACCTAGTTATTCAAGTTTGACACCCGTGACTTAAACAAGTATTCGATTATCAAAATTGGGAGTTTTCTGTCGATTGACTGGCCAATTAATCAACAAATTGTTTCAGTGCTAGTTGAAAGAGCAATAGTCAAAGAGGGAAGGTACCTTTTTAGCATGTGGAACATGTCAAGATGTCAAATTTCACGTGTAGCCACTAAATTCAATAGAGACAAAAATCAGTGTTTCCCACTTTTACTGAAGTAGAATTGTAACTACAGTGTTGAACTGCAGGATGTGTTCTGTGTTGACAACTGTAATGCATTCCTTCATGACATCCACCCCCTGCACCACACACACACACACACACACACACACATAATTGAGAATGCTGTAATGGTTCCTTCTGACTCGCAAACAATACAACCTTCCAAATGAACAACAGTGGCACATTTACTGGATTCAATGAAGTGTTAAATAACGTGCTACACATCTGTTGATAAGTAATTATTTTTTACTCTGCTTTCTATCTCTGCATCAATTTGTTTGATTTACAGACACTGAAGGACAAAACATGCCTGAGGAAAAAAAAACATAAACTGTGGGTTCTTAGCATTTTTGTACGTACTTTGTGTTTCGAGGCTTTCGCACAGCTCGGTCTTGGCTTCTCCGTTGGGTCTGAGTCCGGCCTTGGGGTTGAACTTGTTGGACATGGTGGCGGCGGTAACCACGGCCTTGAGGCTACGTGTGCGCTTGGGCACATTCTGCTCGGGGTGGAAGAGAATAACGTAGACCTTCGGCATGTAGAGCAACCCAAGGGACACTGAGGCGCTCAGGCTCACAGAGATGGTCAGCGTGGTTGTTTGGATGTACATCTGCAAACACCAAACATGCACAACACAAACAGGTTAGCCACTGAATTGTGTAGATTTTTCTATATGGGTAGAGGCCTGTACAACCCAAGCGACATCTGCTGTGTATTATTCTAATTAGAGCATCCAATGACCCGTATGTTGGCCAAGCTGTTGTTGTAGTTCTACTGTGTCCAATTGAGGCTTCAAAACTATTTGATGCAAGTGACGTTATAAAACTTGTTTTAAATCAGCATCTCATCTGCTTTTACGGCGCGTACATCAAACCAGCCAAGGCCACCTTGTTTGTTTAATTTTCTGCCATACTAGTTTTAATATGGCCATCACAGCTTCCTGAACACAGATTTGATAACACCAGTCGATCGGATCCTATTCTGACTCATAACAAGCAGGCCCGTAAAAAAGAAACAAGCTCGTGAAAATTTCACACATGGTCAAATCCTCTGAATCACGGGGGAGGGCAACTCTGAGTATCACTCTCACTCATTCCATTTTTAATTGTTTCCAAAGCTGCAGGAAATTAATGAGTCATCTTCAGGGAAGCATTAAAGAAGAAGGAAAGCTGGTGTAATTTCTGTACATCGTACTATGTTGTGACTGCTTGACTGGCCAACTGAGAGGAATTAAACTTGTAAGTTGTGTTACAGAAGTTACAATTAAACGATACTGCAGACTTGAATGCATCCAAACGTTATGGCATTCTATACAGCAGGAGGTCTCTACCTTTTGTAGACTAACTGAGGAGGGGAGGTGTCAACATAAAAAACGTCAAACATTATGTGCACTGCCACCTCTGTAGAAACTCTCAAACTCAGTGTTCTTGCTTTTACTCTTTGATACTTTGTTATTACAGTAATATGCAGCGTTTACATCACATGCAAGTGGGAAAAGTGGGAAAAACCATCCACATTAGCCTCCGACCTGCTCAGTAATTCCGAGTTGAAGATTTGGAGGATTTCCGACGATCTCCCACTTGATGAAAGTGTCAACAAACCGCTGCCAGTTACGTCTAAATCCAATCCAATATGAACACTAATAGATCCAAATCAGCTAATTTTAAAGGAAGTATTTGTACTTGTTAATGAACTGCTACAAATATATAAAACAACAAAATTATCTAATTTAGGGTATTTATCTAGTGTAACCACGAGGTTAGCAGTCAGAATAATTGGAGGTTTTGTAGCAAAAGCAACACAGCAAATGCAGATTGAGTAGCTTAAGTGGGTGATGACTGATCACGTCAACTTTAGTTCAACATCGTATTCCATTAGGGAGTGATGAGAAAAGGTAATACCTGCACAAATAGTCTATCAATACCCTGTATAATTATCTAATTATTAATCAGCTTTTTTTGCTAAATAATATCTGAAAATATTCTGTGGCCTGTTACCGGCCCACTGCCTGGGATTTGAGAAATACTGCTCCACAGGACAAAAACACTCTACTTTAGGTCCCTGTGTGCTCAACCATCTAATAAGAAAGTGATAATGTACAACCAGATATCTATTACTGTACCTGTTCATGACAATAATGGTCTGCTTCCTGTCATGAGTCCCCTGTTCAGAGTCTGTTTTTGATATAAGGACTTTGAGGGCTACAACACAATGTTGCGGGTGCAGGATACAGTGTATTTACTCGAACGCGGGCAGGTGCTGGCGGTCAGCGTCGTCATCTCAGGGAAACAAATTCTTATATGAGAATGTGAAAGGCTGTTATTACCGGGCTTTACCATGCAGATAAATGCATTGTCTTCCAGTAAACAGCACAATATTCATCCAAGTATGGAAATGAATGCAGTTTCAATGTAGTTTGTCTCTCGTGCTTGAAGACTCCCTCATATGTCAAAAACATTTAGAAATTGCCACCCCTAATCCAAATTTGATCAGTAAGCAACAAATTCAATCCTGCTGTGAAGTCTGACGTTCCAGCATCTGGTCTGTATCTGTTGCTATGGGAAACAAAACTACATGTTTTTCCACTTTAGGTTCTCACGCTGCCTCAAGTGGATGCCGTTTTTGTTTGTTTGTCACTTTTAAAGGCATTTAATAAGGCATACTTTCAGTTCCTGTCTTCTAAAGGCAGTTTACTAAACAGTTGAGTAACAGAAATATTTAATTAGATTAAAAAAAAAAAAAAAATCCATAAGGGCTACCTACATGTTATTTTCTCTGTAGGATGGGACAAGCAGATTTTCAATATAAAACACTGCTGTGGGCAATAGTGATCTGAATATCAGCGGAAAAGAGCGACTGAGTGTATCATTGTTCTTAGGACTGATTGCAACTGTAATTAAACCACTGTTGACTGAAGTATTCCAATATATGATCTTAACATGCACTAGCAAATCAGGATCAAACATTTTCTGGGGCCAAGAAATAGGACTCAACTAAAACAGGCTCTCATTCATAAGCTTTGTACCTTAAACTGTAAATATTTGATATGACTCTGCCTTTAGAGTAGTATCTCTTCCTTTTGATTGGGTGAGTTTTCATCAGCTACCGAGTTACCCCCAGTAGATCCCTGCTGGGTTTTCATCAAAGCAGAGTAACATTTAGCTACCCAGATGTGACCTCTGCTTAAATATCTTGTTTGTTTTTTATTATTGGTGACTCTCCACGGCGCTTTCCCTCCAGACTGGCTGCATCTCATCTCAGCCAGTCCTGGTACCATGTGGGGCCGCTGGCTGGAGAGTACAATGGAAGAATGGGGGCTGTATGATAGAGGACAGCTGCAGTGGTCCCCTCCCAGCTGTAGGAAGTGTTAACCAGTGAACTGCTCTGGGTTTGGTTCACTGCTGCCTCAGGGACGGACTGTTGAACCCAAGCTGTTACTCACATAAACAGACAAAAAGTTCTGCTGCCTTTCAACCGAGAATAGCTCTCTTCAAAGCCATCCTTGCGGTCATTTAGTATATACATTAAAACTGGAGTTAATTAACCATAATTTCAAATAGGGCTGGGGGATAGAGCTGAAATTAGTATAAAGATATTTTTTTAAAAATACTTCAATATATACATCACTATATGATAAAAAAAATTGCAAAATTAGTATAAGTATATAAGTATATTTGCAATTCTAACTATAGAAAGGTCCAGGCTGCAACTAATGACTATTTCATCATCAATTCATTTGCAATGAATTGTCTACAAAATATCAGAAACTGAAAAATACTTCCAGAGTCCAAGGTGACACCTTCAAAGGTCGTTTTGTCCAACCAACTGTCAAAAACAAAGATATAAAACAGAGAAAGGTAAATCTAAATCTCACATTGGAGAAGCTAAAACCAAATACGAATGGAGTTTTTGCTAAAATAACAGTAGCTAATTCATTTCTGTCATTTGACTAAACTATTAATGAACTACTCGTTTCAGCTTTGGTTGAATTTAAATATTGTTTCTTCAGAAAATGTTAAACAATAACACAATTAGGGCCTGACCAACACTGGATTTCTGAGGTTGATGCCAGTATCAATATTTGAGATTTTAAAAAATCAGGCAAAGATATATTGGTTGATATTCATTAATACATTTTTATATAATATAAATAAACACTTTTCCCCAGAATCCTTTTAAATCTGTTTTTTAAAGAATTGTGCCATTGAGACATAGGCTCAGCGTGGTGTTTTACCGGTGGATGTAACTATGTAACAGCGACACTGTTTCTAAATGATCTAAACAGTATCTTCAGGTATTTCTGTACTGCAATTTGTTATTTATCAGCTGACATATACGCCAATACAATGTATCTGCAATAAGCTAATCTTGGCTGATATATCGGCCCTGCTAATCTACCGGTCTACCTCGAAACAATGCGATTCCACAAGGAGTTGTTATATGATAATATGTCATTATTGCCCAGCCCTTATTTGAAATCAGTATTTTTCTGTCTGGTATTTCATCAGACAGCACCGAGGTGCCACTGAATAAAAAAAGATAATTAAAAAAAACTCCAACTGTACTGCTTCATGGTGCTACAGTGTGTTTGCTTACAAATGGGGTCCTGTTTTCAGTGTCAGACCAACTCCAGTGTTGCAGTGCACCTGAGCATGCACAGACCGGAGCTCATAAAAGCGAGTTGCTGTATATTTCACACACATATCATCACATTGCCATCAGCAGATCTTGCCTGAGGCGAAACACAACATAGGAGAAGCGGTGTATGGCAGCATTAATGGCAGAACTAGATATGAGGGAAACAATGAGGATCTATCTGTACATATGACGAGAGGAGTAAACAAAACTAAAAAATCCCACATCACCGCCTACAGAGAGTGCAACACAACGGAGTGAGAACGCCTGTGATAACTGATAACGTCAGATTAATTTGTGGGTTAATAAATGTGAACAGACTCTATTTTCAACCAGGGACTCTAGAGAGCTTCTGCTTCAGGATTCAAACTATCAAATTAATTTAAACTGCATAATTCCCACTCTACATTAAGCTACTGCGTTATTTCTCAGCATGCTATAGAAACGTTCAGCAGAGGGGCTTGCTGCATGAGAATTCACTATAATTGCACTCTAATTAAGCTAATAAACAAATAGAAGCCTTAGGGGACACATATAGCTTCATGGGAGAGTGTCATTTATAAAGATCACAGTCCTTTGGTCTTGATTAGCTTCACGGACTGTTCACCCATTATTGGAGCACCCAGAGGTCAACAGCCAGGATGCAGATGACTGCTGTGCTGTAGGCCTGCTGTAGGATGATGCTCAGCTCTGCTCTGTAGCATCAATCTTCATTATGTATTATTGGGCCTGTGGGACATTATTGTGAATAATGCTGTTTATCTTTGTACTGAAAGCAGACAAAGAGAGAAATGGAAAGCGCCGGGGTTGGGTGGGTGGGGGGGTGGTAACAGGTAGCAGGGAAGAACACTGAGCCGACACAGTCGCGACGCAGTCTGACATCTGGTCTCGTTGAACTCACTGCAACTGCCACTCTTTGTCTGACTAGTGCACTAACAGCAGTTTTTTGTGGTCGAGTTGACAGTGCCAATAGTGTGATGGAGACTTCATAGTGAAATAAACGCCACCACTCAATTCATCAGTCCATTCATGCACTGTAATGGCAGGGCCTCTTTGTGTGGGCTGATTGAATTTGAACTGAGCCCACTGTGCTGAAGCCTCATTCCCATGCATGCTATTGTCTGACGCCTCTCCTCCTGCCTCTGTCTTTGAGACAACTGCTGATTTAGACTTCTCCAGGTAAGCAGGTGTCACTTCTATTCCTGCAGCTAGCATAAAGCTCTGTGATCACGCTCCATAGATAGACCAGATGTCCCTGTTTGAATGATATAGAAAGCCTCCCATGGCATTCGTTACATTTATCCTGGCAGCACATGACAAATAAATGACTGTGCTTTTAATGCTGAGGCAGAGGCCTGCTGTAAACTGGTGATGAGTGCATAGGCGGCTAGATAAGGTAAATCAAGACCCGGAGGAAGTGGAGCATTTAATTGCTCTGAAAGACGTGTCAACGTGGGCTGTGAGGCTTTGTGGGGCCTGTCATTTACAGTACGATGATTATGAGGTGTGTTTGCTTTGACATGTTAATTCCTTAAATAAGAACATTGTTTATGTAACAGCTCAGAGAATCAGTCACAGGGTTGTTGTTTTTTTTTTTTGGTTTTTTACATGAAGCCTGGCACAGCAAAACTGGCTACTTTATTGTTAGCCAGTAAAAGCCAACAAGTTCTCCAAATTTTACTTTTACTACTACCGTTCAGAACGATACATATAAGCATCTTCAGATCTGACACTCGCCAGCATGACATCATTTGTCTGTGCCTTCCAAAACCGTTACTAATCACTGTTAAAAAATAAATCAGTTTTGTGATCCGACAATGCTATGGTTAAGGTTTGGTCAGGTTTAGGCACAAACATGACTTGGTTAGGTTAGGGAAAGATCATGGTTTGGGTTAAGATGACTACTTCTTGAAGTTTATGGAACGATCGTGGTCATGGTTAAAAGAAACCAACATGGACTGTTGGTAGGGTTAGGTTAGTTTAGGGTAAAGTCCCACGTTTTGTTGACGTCCACTCCGACCTCCTCCCTCTGCAGACTTTATGGCTCTATATTAGCGTCACACTTACTTCCTCCTTGGCTTGCTTTGTCACTTGAACATTAACATATGTTGTTTTTGGGGACTTGCTGACATGACCGATGTCTGTCTTTTTTCTTGGGAGGCCAGTCTCTTAAAAGCAGTGTACGATAACAAAGTACCTTAGCGCTGCATGGCAAATTAAGTTTTTCCAACTCGACACTCAAAGGCCCTTTTGGTTATATATTAAATATGATTATTCTCTCTTGAATGAGGAAAGAAAAAGAAGTAGGACATTTCCCTGAAGCAAGATTTCCATTTTGTCTTCCATCTCATGTCTTACCTTAACAATGCTCAAGGCAATGGTAGATGTTTTCCAAATGATAAAAGTGGAACTATCTCCCAGCCATTGTGTATACAGTTTTCTACAGGAAATAATAATTAATGAGTGACTAATATAAATTTGGAGTGTCTTATGGGTGAGATAAGTTTTTCAGGGACTGTAAATTAAATTCATCTGAGGTATAGAAGAAAAAGTAGGACTTTACTTAGTCTTCAAAGATTTTTTTTTTCACTTCTATTTTACTATTCAAAGCCATGCCAGCTAATGGATTACCTCATCCTCCAAAAAAGCTGTTCAATCTCCCTGTGATTGTATAATTCTCTTTCATCTTCAGAGAGAGGAGATGGAATGATTAAACAAAGAACTCGCTGATATCCATGGCTGCTGTTGACATGTGACTGAAGATGTGCAACACTCGCATTAAAAAATAATGTGGACTTTGCACTTGGGCTGCTTTTTCTTTACCGTGCGTGCTGTGTGTGTGATGATCGTTGACATTTCAGTACATTCTCCTGAATATATTTCAGTAAATGTAACATATAACAAGCAGTATCTATTGAGCTCAGCAGGTCTCTTATTGTTTGCAACACGTAGATGCTGTTGTTCAGTTTTAGTGTTAACACCAGTGGATTTATGGGGTAAGAGGGTGTCAATATGCAGATTCACAGTAGTTTAAACTTTGTGGTGCTAACACAATATGCACCATATGAAAATAAGTCATTGTCCTGCTGCTTACATACTGCATTATTAATGCAATTCAACTGGCTGCAGTTGTATGCAGATTTTCTGCAATGCTGTAGACTATAGAAATTATTTTGGGATGCTGAGCATGACACAATGCACACTCTGTCTCTCAAGAACGTTTTTCCACAAAGGTAACTATCACAGCCAGTTTTTCAGGCTAGCATTTTGATGCATTGTTTTGTTTAATCCCAAAGGGAAGGAGGTAAGGATTAATTTGTTGCATCTGTCAGACCCATGCTGGCACCGTTGATAGTGTCCATGCCAGTATGAGGCTTTTCCCTCACCACTGTCCTCTCTTGTAGCCACTGAACCCCTTTTGTTGCACTGCCAAAAGACCTCTTTCAACTGGATCTACACATTTCTACTGTGCCATTGTTGTACCCCTTTGGCTTTGTACTCAGACTGTTTCCACTGAATGTGAGTTCCAAGCACAGCCTCCATTTCCATGTCTCTTTTGGATCCCTCTTGACCTGTAGCCTCCCAGTACTCCCACTGGATGTGATCCAGGTCCATGGTTCATGAGGTCAGGCACATTAATTTGACATGGGAATACGAGTGTGAGCTTGTGTTTGTGTAAACAGCTCATGGGTATCTAATTCACTAAGGCATACAGCCGTCACATGTATGTGAGTCATAGGCTTGCGTGCTGCCTGCAGAGTTCATAAAACTGTTTCCACATTTCGTAGGTTGTTAGTATATTTAAAATATGAGGCTTTCACATGACATCCCATTTTTAGTTGTTTTAGCTGCTGAGTTCTATTAACTTCATTTCTAAAAATGCTTGTCATAAAATACAGGCAGAGTGGAATATTTTAATAAGAAAATTAACAGTGGCGTGCCATGTGGGACTGAGGTACAAATTTAAAGATTGCTCAACTGCAGTTTAAAAAAGTTCACTAGTGTGCAGTAAAATTCTGGCATTTAAATTTTCACTTCAGTAAAAGTACAGAAGTATTAATATCAAAATGTATTTAGTGCTAATTAAAGTATCAAAGTAAAAGTACTAATTCTACACAACACCCCTGGCAAAGACGAGAAGACATTCCTTTGTTATTAGGGGGCACCAGCCAAAAAGGTGGGAAGTGCATCATATTTTACTTGTTGATCATATGTCTTGTATGTAGAACTTATTCTGCAAAGTAACTAGTAACTAAAGATATCAGATAAATGTAGTGGACTCAGAGTTTCCCTCTGAAATGTATTGAGGTAGAAGTATAAAGTAGCAGTAGTTGTTTGTTTTTTTTGTCTGCACCTGCACACTCAACACTGCAATGAAGTTCTAAACAACCAAGAAGAAATAAGCAAACATAGAAAACAAAAAGGCAAGCTTACATTCTCTATTAAAGAAGCTTCTGTGTAGCTGTTATAATTTCTAAAAAGTATTGGCATGAGTTAGAAAAAAAGCTGTCTAACAAAAGAAAAATAAATTGCACTTCAGCAATAGTTGTAAGCTTACCTTCTCTGTTGACTGTGAAGTGCCAAAGAAGATTGGGATGAACGCTAGCCAAATAATGCAGGTGGTGTACATGGTAAAACCAATGGGTTTGGCCTCATTGAAGGTCTCCGGCACTCCTCTGGTTTTAATGGCGTAGACTGTACAGGTGACCATGAGCAGCATGCTGTAGCCCAGCAGGCAGATCAGAGACAGGTCAGAGATGTCACACTTGAGCACACCTCGGGCCATCGTCGGGTTAGACGTCCTCTGGTCCTCATAGTCAATAATGGCCTTGGAGGGATCCACGCCAAACCAGATGCACACCCCGAGCAGCTGCACGGAGGCCAGGGTGAACGTGATGACTAGCTGGGAGGCTGGAGAAATGAACCTGGGTGCACTGACAGACATGGTGCCCTGCTCAAAGATGCGGTAAATACGATTGGTTTTGGTGAGCAGGGCCGCATAACTGATACTCATGCCCAGACCCAAGAAGATCCTTCGGAGGGAACAAATTCCTACATCAGGGGTAGAAATCATCAGGAATGTTGTGGCGTAACAGAGGAAGATGCCAGTTAGCAGCACATAGCTCAGCTCTCGGCCTGATGCTTTCACAATGGGAGTGTCGTTGTAGCGGATGAATGTGACCACTACAAACACAGTGGCCATGATGCCAACGACCGCAATAAGCACAGGGATGACTGCCCACGGAGAGCTCCACTCCAGCTTAACAATGGGGATTGGAACGCAGCCCGTGTGATTCTGGTTGGGCCGCAAATCAAACCGACACATCTTGCACGTGTAGGTGTCTGCCTGGTACTGATAGCCATCACACCGCTCACAGTGCCAACAGCAAGGGATGCCCTTCACGATCTTCTTGCGCTCGCCGGGCTGACAGGGCTGACTGCAGATTGAGGAAGGGATCTGACGGACACCGCCGGGCCACTGCATCGTACGAACCTGCACAGGAGGCAGGGGGACACAGACAGACATGAATGGACACAGAGAGAGACAAAGGCTGAGGAGAAGAGATTTGTACTAAACTGTCCATATCCTGTTAAATGGTGGCATGTAGAGGTAGTGATGCTGTATTGATCCAAAAAGATCCTGGAGGTCAAGGACAATCTAGACGGTGGTTACATGCTGTTTGGGTGTTTGAACCTGGCCTGAAGTACCGCTCTGTATGCTCCCATGTTATCTGGTTTTATTTATTTATTTGGGTGGGGGGTAAGAAAGGGCAAACTAGGGGTCAAATGAAGCATAGATTCAGCAAAATCTACCAGCAGGAGGTCAAATTATCTGAAGAGCAAGACATGAGAGGCAAGGAGAAACCCATTGTTTACTCTGTAGGGAAGTGACAGTGTTTTTTTTTTTGCTTGCTTTGAATAGAAGATAAATTCTGTTTCAGGATAATACTCTCCTTTGTGGATTTTCCGCTTTTTACAGGCATACTTGTAAAGATAAATTACATTCATCATTCCAAACGGGTCTGCTCTCTTTAATGTTACGTTATCAATTTTATTCAATTGTGGCTGTTCATCCAAAGCTGGTAAATTTGTCTCTAAATGTGCATTTAATTAAGAACTCAAAGAACACTAATTAAATACAGCCGGCTTTACAGTCAGAACTGGCACGTTACACAGTAGGTGCCCACCACAAACCTCGCTTTTTTCTTTTTTCTTGCACAGCACGTTGTTGAAAGAGGTAAAGAAGGCAAAGCTCCTCTCAAGCTGCTTCATGTGTTCAATTGTAGTCTCTTTTGCCTGCCCAAGGCTTCCTCTTCATTTTGTCAAAACATAATTTGTTTGGTTCCTTTATGTAATTTACTGTTATAATACCGTTACTTCATCACACCCCCTGCTCACAGTATTGTTTTTGGAAGTCAGTGATGCCGTCTAGAGAGATGATATTAAATATGTCTGTCCTTAAGCTCTCATGGCTTTCTTTTCATCACAGTCCGCCCTGTTAATCATTTAAAGCACCCTCTGGATATTTACACCTTTGAAGATGGCACTAAGCGCTATCAAATGGTTTGGGAGGAGTTAGTGAGCAAACACACAGTTGCAGAGCTGGAGAGCTGGAGAAAACAACTTTTCAGAGAAGGATTTTCATTGCAAACACTAACGCAAACATAACACTTGTAGGCTGAATGCCGTCAATCCTTTTGTGCAGATATGTGTGGGCATGGAATAGGAAAGGCAATGCTCACGTTGAGATGGAGTTGATCTGTCCAGTGGCCAATTATTTTGTATTCGGCCGTTCGGTTTCTGATCTGGTATTGGTAGATCTCGTAGCGTCCAGGGGCATCTCCATTTTCATTGAAGAGCACTGGGTTGCCAGCTATGCCTAAATGAAAGAACAATAATCATCATTTACTGCACATTATTTAGTTATTTTCTGTGTAATGAGCATTAATCTGTGAAAGCAAACTATTATTATTCATTATCACCGTTATCATTCCACTACATTAGAAACCAAAATGATGCTTGTGAATCTGAAACATTTTGTTCTTCTCTTTTTCTTTCTAATTTGGCAAGATGGCTAAGATAATATTCTCAACTACTGTGGGTGCAGGAGATGTTTCCTTATGAGAACATATATACACCAGGAATTACGTTTATATTGAATGATTCTCAGGCATATGATTTACGTCCAATACCAACTTTCAGAGCCTTTGCAGGAAATAGTTTGCCCAGTATGTTGTGAGATGGAAAGTATGTGTAGTGTGGAGGTTGTGGTGGTGAATGGGCATATAGCTTGTCTCACTTCCATGCCGGAGACTGCAGTTTACGTCCCGTCACAGACTAACAATTAAAGTTGCCTTTTGCTAACCATGACCAGGATCTTACCTAGTCTGGTTCCACACTTTTATAATCACCTCGCTTATCTCTGATATGTTCAGCAATTCAAATAAGTCTGGTGTTCTTCTCATTGATGATCATCCACTCAGAGATTTGTAGGTAGGATTAAGAATGGGGACATAATCTTCCTACATTGGTAGCTACATCCATGAAAAATAGTGACAGAAAATTGCCACAAAAATGGCAACAAGCGTGGAATGAGATTGACAGTCTTACAGGTTTTTGTAAGTTGACTAACAGACACTGCAATTCTTAAAATCAACTCTTTTTTTTTTTTGATCGGCATAAAAAAATGTTAACTGCTTCCAGCAACCGCTACCGCAGCTTCTGTGCTGACTGAAAATTATGTAAGCAGGACGGATACATCAATTGCCACTGATTGGATAGCGCAAAACAAAACACCCCCCTCCCAAACACACTTTTCTCACCACTCATGCCATCTCCCCAAGGTGTTCTCTGCTTTATCATTGTGATAATGTATTCCTGCGTGCCGTTTTACAGTAAGACGAGGTGTAATGATGTGTCACAAAGAAAGCACACCAAAGATTCCTCTTTAAGCTCCCCAATGGAAACTAAATGAGCCACACTTCCAGTCCAACGATCCATTTAATCATGGTAGAACGTGGAAAGGTTCTCCGCAGAGGGAGAACGAGGGAACTTCGTGTCTAATTGCTTTTCACGTCAACTTTCACAAACATCTATACCTTCAAACACTGATGAAAGCTGTAAGCCCCTGCGTCTTTTTGCCATGCCTGGTTTATTATTAATTCCTCCAAAACACAATGAGCATCCCAGTTAAGAACAAAAAGGTAAACGTGGCCAATTGCTGCTGATGGATTTCTGCTGAGTATGTTTTTTTTGTCTTCTTTGTTTTGTCGCTGGAGGATGCAGCGCCCTAATCCACATCTCGATGAGTCAGCCCTGCTGGATTACGGCATTACCGTTTTACTCAGCCTTGCTTCTGTGACAATGCCGCCCACATCACAAAGCAGTTAGTGATCATGGGAGGATTACAGTGACTTTATGAAGCAGAGAGGCAGAGATGTTTATATAAACATATTAAGCACATCAACACTATTGGTAAGCTGTCATATTTTCTATCAAAGATTTTTATCGTAGCTTTTTTCCCTCTTTTTCTCCAATTTCCCAAGCTTTTAAAAGCACTTTGAAGCTGTATGGCTTCCACTGTCACGGTTGGGGTTGTGTGCTCGAGCCTTAAGTGCTCATATGGATACCACTGTCACTGAAAGAGGAAAATGGACCCTGAATGCCACACTGGTGGTTTTGAGAGAATAATGCACCAACACTACCAGCATAACGCTGCTGATACTGTATGAATATATTTGACAGCTTTATGGGTCTTTTGGTCATGCTTGCTTTTCAAATTAAGGCCTTCAAAATATGACGGCTCTCTTATTGTGGCGGCTTTGAGCTACTGTATATTTGCTTGTATATGCACACACTACACCTGTTACCACTGCTGGTTTATCACATACACAACTTAGCATCTGGAAAAAGCAAAAAAAAAAAAAAAAGCCAGCAATTCCAAGATTTTGGTAGTGATTAAAAAAAAAAAGAATTATAATACCGCTTTAACAGCCTTATCTTGGGTTGACCCGTATGTGTGTGTGTGTATTTGCCTTAACTGATAATAATCTCTCTAATCAAGATATGAGCCTATTTTACTCCTAGACAGTACTTACAAACATCAGTGATTTAAAAACATCACAAACAGTAATAACTATTAAAGATATAATAAGGTTTTGTCCTTATATTAAAAGACCTGTTAATCAATTTGGTGTGACAGCAAGTTCAATCCTATGTTTTTGATGGTGAGGCGACCCATTTGGTTTGATCATAAATAGTGCCTTAATTTTGTTATTTACACTTTTTTTCTTAACTTTTGATCCGTTACATATTGATAAAGCCTGTGCTACATGACCACCATGAAATGAATACAAGACTGTTGAAATAGGAGGTGATTTCTGGGGAGCGCAGCTCAAAAATACAACAATATGCGCTTATTACCAAATATTTTTCCATTAAAAAATGAGTATTAAAAGTATTACCACTTAAAACACTTATGTATGCATTACTTCTTAACAATCAGGTGTTTCTCAGCTGACAGCAAAATATCTTGATTCATATTTATTTATCTTAACACATCAGGTTGAGACTTTTTCTGTGTGGACAGCCGAATAAATACAGTAGTTTCCTTTAATGTAACTTTAACATTTTGCCACATGTGAAGTAACCAGATGGTGTCATGTGCTGGCACAGCACATCATACCTCTCCAGTAGTATGCATTATGGTAAAACAGATGTAAAAGACAAATACGGCTTCTTGGTCTTTAGTAATGAAATGACACATTAAGGCACTATGGAAAAATACTGCTCGGGGTCTCTGTCATTCTTCCGGAGGCAGTAGTGTGTCCTCTTCATTAAGAGTGAAGAGAGTGCTGCATTTTGGGGCAGTATGGTCAATGTTTGAGTTGCAGATGAGGAATTAGGCCTGTCATGTGGCACAAACTGCTTGTCTAAACAGTCCTCTCACTAGTCAGGGGCATAATGAGTTCCACAGAGGCCTCTGCCACCGCTGCATTGTGCTGTGCGCTAATGTGACGGGGTAGCCTTAGGTCGCACATGTGTACCACAGGCTACTCGTTTGCTCGCTGCTTTGTGTGCTCTAGAAGAAACGTTGGGGTTAATGGAGTGCTTGTAATTATATGTAATATTTAATGACTGTGGTATTATACACCCACCCGCCACCCTCTTCCACCGCACATACACACCTTAAGAATTACCAGAGTATGATCATTAATCCAACATGTGCTTGTTCTGCATGGATGCACAACCGGGACACTGGTTATTAACTCTTAATGACCTGTACGCAGGCAAGTCATGCAGAATTTACCACGGATCCACTTCACTTTTGAAGTGTGTGTGTGTGTGTGTGTGTGTGTGTGTGTGTGTGTGTGTCTTTCCTCCTCCTCTGTAACTGTCATGACATTTGCATGATTGCTTAATCATAGTATATACGTGTACTATAACTCTCTAACTGGGTTTTAAATGTTGTGAGCATACAAGTGACATGTTGTTAAAATGCTTTAAAAAGTTGTATCAATCCGTCAAAAGGTTTATTCAAATAATGACAATGCATTTGGGTTTTGGGGCAACAAAGGAGTTAATACGGATACCATAAATTCTCACATAAATGCAGGTATTCAAATAATGGCAGTCTCCTATAATAGCCAGCACAAACAGATAAAAGGCAAGTAAAAAACACAGAGGGGGGGTCAGAATTAGCAGTACTCTAGCTACCATGGTAAATTCAGCACAATGTACATTTCCACAGCACAACAACAGAGTCATTGCCTGGGAACCAGACAAATCTGCAAGCTCATGTTTTATTTGCTCTTGCAGATGTGTCTGGTCCCCCTCCCATTCAGGCAGATTTCCATCCAACCTGGCCCAGGTCAGGCCAATCACAACCATTTATCTAACATGGGGTGGATTTGATATGATGACTGTACAGAGGAGCGTTGTTGAGGCATTTTTCAGAAACAACCAAGATGATGTGGAACATTCTGAATCTGCTATCGCGTCAGTATTAAATGAACTGGACGGTATATTTTCTCTAATTGGAGAACAAACAACTGCACATTAAAGCTTTTGTTGATAAGAAAGATGTGTTTGCTGTACTTCCAGATTCGCTCAGCGCTGCGTCACGTGTTTCGTTGCTCTGATTGGTTGTAGGTCTATCCAATTGCATCCAGAGGCATTTCTGCGCCCGTTGATGATGCAAAAATGACGAAAATGAACTGAGAGGTTCCAGACCAATTCGCGATGTCAGGCTAACACAGTCATGGCATATTCACCAATTTGCTGCTTTTACTCTCTCTTTTTTTTTTTAACAGAAATACTGTTTTTATTTATTATATAATTCCAACTGGGTCCACTGTTTTTGCAAGCATGATTACGTTACAAACAGTACGACTTATAACTTACTGTAGATGTTTCAAATTTAAAGCCTACCAGAAACAGGATAAATTATGCCCTTTGAGCCACAGGCATTTTAAACACATTTTAATGTGAAACATCAGTGCAGGAATAGTTGATTTTTATTGACGGTAAATTAACAGTGCTCGAAAACCAGCAAAATGGAAACAATTGGAAATAATAAGTGAATGAAAACAGTTTCTGTTACAGAAAACAAACTCAGAGCAGTGAGTATGATGTGGTGAGTAGCAGTTCATTATCCTGAATTTATCAAGACAACAGGTAAAGATGGATGAATTTAAGTCAGTTGCTTGTTTAAGTTTTGTGATAAAACTATTGAACATTGTAATATGTCAAAACGTAGTGTAGTAGAGATGGGATGAAGTCAGCAAACTGACTTAGTAATGTCAGTTACACAACAATATCTAAAGTTAGCTTACATTAGCCACCATAAGCTACTGGTCACATCAGAGAAAGTAAGGCTGTAGCCGTATTGAACTGAGTAAGGGTGCATTTTATTGTTTTTGGATTGTGTTATTTCTTTGAAAATTACATAGTCACGCTTTAATAGCATATTAAAACGGGAGCAGAGCCACAAAAAAGGGAGATTCCTAACTACACTTAGAAAACAGGAAAATTACAGTATGTGTACAACAGGTTTGGGATGGTCCCTTGCGGTGACAAAAGTAGATATCACACTATGATGAATAGGCTTTATATTTAGAGCTGCCCATTCTTATCATGTTAAGATGTTTGTGAGTAACAGGGCAGAGTGTCATCCAAGTGAAAGAAAAACTGACATTTTGCATTATGCAAAACATGTACAGTACGTATCTTTTAAATTGCACCACAATGAAAACTTTTCACATCTTTGAGAAGAGAAGCTGTGCAGCGGTGGAAAACCCTCAGAGCCTGCCTTTATTCCACACTCATAACTGCTGTCCCAGATGAGAGTGACGGCATAAAGGCCACTGCTTTTTAGTCTGCGACACAGCAAAAACACTTTTCCCTGAGGTGGTAGCAAGAGACATGAAACACTGGTCGGAAACCTCATTCAATTGTGGCTTATTGAAGCCTGAACAACTCTTAGACGCATCAAATGCAGAGGTGGGAACAAGAAAGAACGAAGCTCTAAAGAGTGTCAGTGCAGCGCATAAAGATGGACTGGAGGTGTTTGATTCTTCTGCTTTGTCGGCCGCAGCTCTGGCTGATGCTGAATGAGCCCAAAAATGAGCACTTGAGAAGTTGGTGATTTAGAATAAATAAACATCTGATGCATCTGTGTGGAAGATATGATTGGAGAAATTGTAAAGGCTCTCGAGAAAGCACACAGATACTCCCAGACAAGTGAAAATACCCCAGCCTAGCAAATACTTTTGTCAGATTACTTTTTTTCTTTTCTAAAAGGTTATCTGTCATCAGCTAGCTTACTGTGTCCCCTGTTGAGACCCTGACAGCCCACTGAGATATCATAGATAAATGGTTTTGTGAGTGTGCCAGGAGTATGGCCACTATGAGCGTCTTTGGTTTTTAAGAAGCGCTTTGACATCTGACCTTTATCAGCTGAGTTTTATATGCAACCTAAGACATAATACATTTGCTATGGATATGGTCTTACCGGACTCTTGAGAGCTGTGCAGCTCTGCAGAGGAAGAAATATGAATTCTTTTTAGCAGATGTCCGCTAAAACTGCTGACGATAAACAGAAATGTGTAACAATAGATTCTTGCTGGCTCAGCCTCAAGAATGATTCATCACAACAACAAAAAAATGACCTACTTTTACACACATTTCTGGCGATTGCCATTTGTTTGTAAGAAAAAAAAGGGATGACTACTCTGTGTGTTTACCGGTGCGTAACATACTAATATCACAACACAGAGATAAATATTGTCTTTGAAAATATAATACACATTCCAGTCAACTCTCAGCAGTTAGGTTGTTTTATGTATCTGGACAAGTTCAATATACTGCTGTGTGCTGATGCAATTAGATGGAGTCTAGTGTAACCTCAAGGCAACCCCTCTGGTCAGATGGTGTTGTAACATTAATACAGTTTGCCTGGTTAGAACAAAATTCTGCTCAAAAGGACCTACTGCACTGGAGCATCACGTCCTTGCTTACAGGCAAAACCTTGCTGAAGCCACTTTATAAATAGCAGCACTCAGTCCTCATTGTGCAAACAATCCAATTATTATTATTATTATTATTATTATTTTTCTTTTTTGTGGAATTCTAATCTACACACTTAAATAAGATGTTTATTCAAGTTCTTGCACATGATATTTAGGCTGTCAGGTTTTCCCAGAGTAGTTGCATTTAAAACTCCAACTCTGAACTTAGTGCCAGGCTCAGTAGTGTCAAAAAATTATATACAGATGGAATAAAACATTACTTACAATATATGCAAATTGGAAACTAGCATATTAATTTGAAGATAATTATATAAAGCTCATTTATACATAGACTATGTATATAGAAGTTTTGTCTGGGGAAAAAAAAAGGAGAACACAGAAGCTGGTTTACAACAGACCATGACAACCACCAAACCCAACACACTGCCTGTTGTGAACAGCAGTCCATCAGTTGTTTTTCTCCCATAAGCTATTGGATTCTGAGCAGCTCAGCTGGCGCAGCTGGAGGTTAAGGGAATCTTAATGGTTGTTGTTGTTGGAGGACACTGTTTTTCCACCTGGTTTTCCATCAAGTGACCGGACTCTACTCAGACTTTACATTTATAAACTCAAATTAGTCAGGGCTGAATAAATGTTGAGTATTATGTCGAAGAAATGCTGACTGGACACTGAAGACATTGGCGCCATTCCCAGGCCGAAAAGGCCAATGTTACCTAAACCTTACCTCTTACCTAAACCTATATACATTATTACTGTAGCACCCAAACCAGAAGGCAGCTTGGTTGCTACAGTAAGAACCTCTAAAAGGGAAGTAACCCCAAAAGCAGCTAACTAATACTTAATGGTTGGTGGTTATAGTGAGAACAATTTGAGAGAGATTATATATAAAACTATATAGCTTTATATTAGGTCAATTTGAGAGTTGTTTTTTCTGTAAGTTGACTTACAACAACCCGGATAGCTGTACGAAAGCTTTTATTAACACTGCCACCCTCTCTTTCATAATAAAAATGTCTCTGATCTTTTGTGACTGCAAAAAGCACCCATTCAATTTTTTGAGGGAAATATTTTCTTTTACTTCTCAGATATGAATTAAACATTGAATTGACATTCTGCCAATGCAACAAGTAGATATTAGAATGACAAATTAGCTTGTAGAGCAAGAGTTCAAATGAATAATTTATCTGTACAAACACTGCATACTCAAGTCTCTGAGAAAGAATTTTAATTGTCTTAAATTGCTTTGCTTTAAAAAGGCAATGTCTATATAATGAAACTCTGGATCACTGCTCTTTGTGTGAAAGCAGTTAATTATTAATTTATGCCAGTCATGAATGTGAACTCAACTGATAGCTGGGTATAATGTAAGGCCACATGGAGGAAACGGAAAATAGGTCATACAACAGAAGAAAGTAACTAAGGAGCAGGGTTGTGACCCATGAGATGTTAATGATGTCTACATGGAGAAAATGTTTGTGTGGTTGTGACAGAAATGCTTTCCAGTACCCTCATGGTAATGTAATTCACATGAAACACATTAGGTTAGTACATTTATAGCCTTCCAGTGTTGCCAGGTGTACAATAATTATTATATTTCTATGATAATTTAGCCATTTATACAATGTAATGTAATTCTAAAAAACCCTAAAAGTACGATCATTTTGGGATGTCATAGTTTAAGGTTTTTAGTCATGCTAGTGCCGTGTCTCTAGGAATGGCAGGCTGGCATCAGTATACCACTTTGGTCCAGACTGAAATGTCTCTCATCTCACTGTTTGATGGATTGCCATGACATTTTGTAAAACATTCATGGTTGCCAGAGGAAAATCCTAATGACTTTGCTGATTCTCTGACTTTTCCTGTAGCGCAACCAGCAGGTTGACGTTTTTGGCTTTTCGTGAAATATCTAACTATTGGATAGATTGCCATGTAATTTGGCGCAGATATTCATGGTGCCCAGAAGATGAATCCTGATGACTTTGGTGATCCTTTGACTTTTCATCATCATCATCAGGTCAGGATTTTAATTTGTTACTACTAAATACTTTGGTTTATGACTAAATACCTGTAAAACTAATGACATTCCCATCAGCCTCAGCTGTGCTTTTTGTTTAGCGCTAATTAGCAAATATTTCCATGCTAACACGCTAAACTAAGATAGTGAACATAGTAAGCATTATTCCTGCTTAACATCAGCATGTTAGCATTGTCATTGTGAGCATGTTAGCATGCCAACCTTAGTATTTAGCTTGAAGCACTGTCTTGTGCAGCCACAGGCAGGCTAGTGGGGCTGCAGACTCTTAGTCTCCTTTTTTTTATAATAGTGAAATGTTAAAGAGCTGATTTTAAAAAAGCCTGATTATCAATTGTACATTAACTGTGTCAGTAATGTATTACAGCAAACTGACCTTGGATCTGTCATAAATGATCCAATCACATCTCTGCTGAGATCTCGTGCGACAGCCGCTGTCGGCACTCACAACCTCTTATGAACTCTTTCAGTTTGGTATGGTTATTCTCACATTTGGGTTTATGGTACAGGTTTGCTATAACTGTAACCTGTTAGCTTACACACTAGGGTGGACAGTGTGTCCTCCAGCTTGAAAAACAAACATACACTAGCTTGTAGTCTGAGCCCATTGCAGTCAACTCGGTAAACATCTGGGTGTATTGTGAACTGCAGCACATCCTTTAGGACACATTTATATATGTTGCAAACTCAGTTCTTGGTGCACGCTGTCTGGATTTGAATGAATTCCAGTATTAATGAACGTGACTGACCTGCAAAGTTTAGACGGCGGATGTGCTTGAGCAGATGAGTGCCATTGATGGGATCCATTTTAGCACAGAGGCCCACCTTCCCCGGGCAGAGCTCCTGGTGCATATTGTGCAGGGCATGAGCCATTGCATAAACTGCATCAATAACAAACTGCACCTTTCCTTCCTGCTCATAGTTGGAGTCCTTTCCTATCCGCTCCTGATCTGTAAGACATAGACAGATGTAAATTAGACACATCACATGCATAATTATACTGTATGTGTGTGATTGTGTAAATTGGTTACATGCATTCAAATCGTGGAAAATGCATCCTCTGTGGTCACCCGTTTGGCTCATTGTTAACCATGTCAAGTGTGAGGTTGGGTCAGACATTTGTATCCATGTAGTTAAACAATCGTGAGGGAGACTGAGAAGGATTTCACAAGTGGATTTGAAATACTCAATCAGGAAAAAGATCTGTAATTTTATCAGACACATTATGCAATCAAGAAAAATGTATTCACTTAAAGACTCAAGCGGCTTCTCTGAATAGGTCCAGCTTAAAGAATTATCCACTTGTGAGTTTGCCCCTGACCCTTGTTTGAAGTAGGCTGATGATGAAGCAGCATATTTAGTACTTGTTCCAGACAACTAATATGCATAATAGTACCAAAAAGGATTTGGAAAAGATCCGTCTTGAAACTCAACTAAAGAATAACTTGAAGATATTACTTGTGTTTGCCAACCTTCACTAAAACATATCTTTTCAACACCTCTACCCTTGTGTCACCCCAATTCCGTGCAAACCACTCGGAATGAGCTGAACCTTTTAAATGGAGGGTATGGCGTCAGTCCAAAAGGCATAGAAGAAAATGCATTGCTCCTCGGTGAGTCTTGTTCTTTCTACACTGAATGGGTCTTGCCTCTTGCAATTAGCTAGAAGGTAAATATCTGGATCGCTGCAGAGGAGCGAATCAATTCCAATATCTGGAGTGCAAGGTTTTCTCCTCCGGGAAATCTCATCAGTTAAAAACAAAAACTCGTTCTTGTCTCTCCGGCAGGAATACATGGATTTCCCACTGAGTGATTTTGTACACATTAGGTCTTGGACCTACATGTCTGCCATTCACCATTACCTATATGCCGCGTGCCGTTTTCCATTAGCAACTGCTATATGTTCCAATGTGATCGAATCCTTGAATCCTGAGCTCCTTGACTGAGTGTACAACTGTGAATTCAGTCTTTATTGCCTGCACGTATTTAGAAGCCAATACAGCAAGGAATCAGAGAAGCAGGAAATGGAGACATCCATTCACAGGACAGGGATAATCCGCTCATAGGCTCAATGTAATAACTTGTGATAGGAGTTTATTAATCCTGGCCCTGGTTGTTCCATAGGTTTTTGTGATTGTTAATTGCTATGAGGAGGTGGGGTCTGAGAAGGAGATACAACATGCAAATCCTAACTTCTCCTTTCTCCTCACGAGCCTCAAATCTTAAAGTTGTCTCAATGTAACTCTGCTGTATGTGGAAAAGAGATTATGAAAAGCAGGTGTGTTCAATTTAGATTAACAATAGCCTAATTACCAGGGATGAGCTAATGATAGAGCTGCATATATTTATATACCTGCCAAATGGAACTCAATTAGGCTTAGCAAGTTAATAAGCACAAGGCTGGGGGTGTGCAACTGAAATTTCTAAAATAATGTCTGTTGTATGTATGTTTTTCTTTTTTGGGGGGGAAATTGCAAAGCATTTTTAAAAACAAAAATGGGCGTGGCGTTTATGAGGAAACACAGACCCAATGTAAGAAATAAATGTTTTTTGTAAGGTTCAAGTTTCAAGGTTTGGAAGTTATGAACCAAAATGTGTTTGCCTTAATCAGAAGAAGTTAATCTGAGAATGTTGTTTATGATGATTTGTGTATGAGTTTCCTCCCCTAACTAAGCTATATGTATAATTTCTCCCATCATTCTGACACATAGGGACTTTGAGTTGCAGAATTAAAATCATTAAAGCCCAAGAAAACACAACCACCCATTTACCTTTGATGTTAGGACCACTAATAATTTGACATGCAATATGTAAATGTGCTGCAGTCATACTGCTACAGTTTGGACTCCCTCAATAGCACACACATTTTGGAAAAGTAGTACACAGACAGGCAGCACAATACAGAGTCAACAGTAAAAACCTGCCCTGCATTAAAACGGATGTTGTTAAGGAGTGATTCATCTTGCACTGATTCATCTTGGTGAATAAAACTGATAGTGTCCAAATATTGAATGGAGCAAGGTGACTCCCGGAAACATCTATTGTAAATACATGTTCAACCCTGTACCTACTGGTGTATAATTACCATAATTACCCTTATTCATAATGTTACCTGTGGTGTGATATTAAGTGGTTTAATTAATTATTATGATATACTGAGTGTTTCTGTAGAAATACAGTCACATGTTCTTGCGCCAGAACCTTGAACAAATGATTAAATTTGCATATATGTAAAGGTTCAAGCAGCATGAGGTTTATTATTCACTGTCAGTGTAGAGGCCCAAGTTGACTTAAAGATTAACCCCTTACTGTTTCTGGCACTGGGGGACAAAACGCTGTGTACACAAATGTTGAATGACTGTCAGAATGATGATACTGTCATGCACTACGCTGTAACTTGATCAATATTAAATCCTTCTTCACCAAAAAATATTACTTATATGATCTATATGTGATCGTCGTTACTGCTTTACCAAACATTTTGTGACTGAAGAGTCATTTATCATGCAGCGTCTGTTCTCTTAAGGTTCAAGCAATTTTCAATAGCCACTTCAATCTGAGAGAGTGCTAGCCCTCAAATCAGTAAAGGTCTCCTTCTGTCAGCCATCTTTCATTTACTACATCTCCAGCTCCTCGCTGCAGACCAGAGGCGTTTTAATGTCCCCGATTATCTCATGAGCTTTTGAAATGCATGAATTATTGTTGGAGGTTACGGCTCAGTAATTAAGGGCCACAGGGCCTTGATTGGACAGAGATTGTCACAGTTTGGCCGACATGCTTATGCCATGGGGAATCCTGCGAGCCAGAATGGGTGTGAGAGTGATATTTCTCTTGCAGGCTTGGCAGGCCACCCACACTAACTTTGTATTGTCTCTTCTCCATAAGACCATTTCCCTTTTTCCCTCCGTCTCTCTCTCTCTCTCTCTAGCTCCCTCCTCATTGGCATTTTGGAACTCTCACACACATTTTCCAGGCTGGCGTTTGCTTTCAGAGAAATCCATTCAGATTAAGCAAAGCTGCAGCAAAGTGTGGGTGTCTTCAACTCTGAGGTGTCACACAAGATATTTTGTGACAGTTTGTGTGGGCTCAGACCTTTGACCATTTTTTCATCTTGTGACTGGCCACAGGCCATCCAGTCGTTTCCTGCCAAGGCAGTTGCGCTGCCTCCTAAATGTGACAGTGGCGCTATGTGTGCCACTATGTGTATTTCATAATTTGGTTCATCTTAGAATTTTACTTTACATCATCTAATATCTGAATTCACCTAAAGCTGCTATTCATGTCTTTTTAGGGCTGGAACTAACACTTATTTTTATTCTTGATTAGGCTGTGAAATAATGTGTTTTTGATTAAATTGGTATTCTTTTAGAAAATATCAGAAAATAGTGAAAAATGTCCATCACAATTTCCTAGAGCCCAAGTTGATGTCTTTAAAGGACTTGTTTTTTCCACCAAAAACCCAAAGATATTGAATTTACAGGGATTTAAATATAGAAAAGTAGCAGATCTTCACATTTGAGAAGCTCAAACCTGGCAAATGTTTGGCCTTTTTTCTTGATAAATCACAAACCTATAATGTATTACCAAAGCTTCTGTCAATTGACTAAATGATTAATCCTTAGAGTTCTAGTTGAGGGCAAAAAGACTAACTGTTTTTTATATCAAAATTCCAATTTTGCTGTGAAAGGTTAAAGTTAAGTCACAGACCGTTGATTTTATCAGCTATTAAAACAACTTTAGCCAGCGAATTTTTGTCAGATGTAACTAATCAAAATGAATTCTTTGAGCTGGTCAAACTACAAAATAAAAACTCTTCGCTGTTGTCTAGTTTATATGCATCTGCATGTGGTGTCTGTACTATTTTACCTCGGCCAAGGATGGTTTCCCCAACTACGACACACCACACTGTATTGTTTTGATGTCTGGAAAGATACAGTAGTAAATAATATATCTTGTCGCTGTTCAAGAAGTCCAGAGTGTGAGCTCTTATCTACATCTAAGGGATCTAGGTGGTCGCATCATGTTTGACAGCAGTTAGTTGTAAAGTTGAATGAATGCCCAATAGATTCTTTTCTACTGATACTTTTGCAAGTTCGATACCTACTGGGTCTGCACTGGTACATGCTGCTTCCAGGAAATAGCCATATGCTCGCGCTCTAAAGTCTGACACTGACAAAAGCTCTCGCCTTCTCCCACCTCCTCGGCTTTAATATGTTACCTAACTAACTGCCAGCCATCAAAATGAAAGCATTACAACCTTAAACAGTGTTGCAAACTCACTTGAGTAATGTGTGACAAAGTGTAGTTTGCTTTTAAGCGGAGCGGGTGATGACAGGCCAAATCATGTTTTCCCCTCTGGGCTTACCGTAGCTGTATGCGCTCGCTGCTGAGACCGTTCAGTACTACAAACCCATACACTCGACTCAACTCAACCCGGCTGCTGCTGATACCAGCTCTCATACATACTCACTGCCCTCGACACTTCCCGTACATGTAAAAGTGCAGCCCGTACGCCAAAGAGTGATGCCAAAGAGACTGCTTGGGGGCTTCTGGGCTCGCCAGATTCTTTCATGAACCTGAGTCTCAGTAGACTCAGTGCTTGTTAGGCTGTTAGACTGTGGATACTATCCCTGCTGCCTGCTGACTTTGGCCAGACTCTTGCTGCAGTTTGGGGTTGATAGACAACTTTTAGTGCCTGTTTGTGTTTTGTATTTTTTAAATGCTTTTATTGTCTCCAGGTTATTTCTAATTTCTAAATACGAGTTGTTAGATTTTAGTTGTTTATTTACTGTAAAAATAATACACATGTAGCATCAAGACAATTATCACTGTACTGTAACACTTCTTGATTTCATAAGTTCATCTTTATGTAACCTACAGATTAATAGTTTTGGAGAATAATGAAGCATATTGCTTTACTTCCACTCGATATCCGCATATAATGTTAGTTATGGCCTGAAAGATGCGCAACATCAAAGACTCGAAAACACGAAATACCGGATTATACTATATATTTATAACGAGGCAACATAACACCCGAACCTCCCAGCACACACCCAACAGCTGGCAAATAGTAAACAGTGGTTGAAATCTCCCAGATAAACTTCTAACTAATTAGACTTGGACCAGTTAAACTAGTTTAAGTTGGTTTCTAGTGCAAGTTTGATTATGCTTGGTATAAACTTATCTTGTTTAATACTATGTAGACAACAAATACAAGCCTGGAATTTAATTTATAGAAAATAATCACAATTAAAATCACAATACCAGTGGTAAGATGTTTTCATCAAATTACTCAGCCCTATTCTGTGTTGTATTTATTTCCAAAATAAATACAACGACAAAAGAAAATCCCCCTGTAACAAACTGGCAACAAACCTCTAACCCATTGCACGCTGGGAAAGGCTCCAGCCTCCTGCAACCCTGAACAGGATAAGCGGTTTAAAAAAATAAATGCTTGGATGAAAAAGCAAAGCACATGCTTGCTTTATCTGCATTGCTGTGTTTCCTGCTGCTCCCCCACATCATTAATATGCAGGAGAAATAAGGAGCCTATGAGATGGATCCCTGCTCTACCTTTCCACAATAATCAATATCAGTTTTACATCTCCTTCATTCACAGATAAAAGACAAGTCTCACTTTTCCCCCCAGTCACTCATGCCCTCCTTTATCCTTTGATCACGCTGAGCAGTCTTAGCCCTCTCAGGACACAGATAATTCTGCAGCATGCCCCATGAGGTTCTCCCACAGCTGCATCAGAGACACAGCAAAGCTCTCCACCAGTGGAGAGGCGCCACAAGTGTCACACTTTAACCTCAAACAAATGCTCTGAGACTCTCTTTCCCCATGAAGCAGAGCTGATAGTGAAGTTTAACACTAAAATGTCTGTAATGAGAACGGCTAGTGACAGAAGAGCTCCTGACTGCACTATACCGGTGCCTACCACATTCACTCCCTCTCAAGAGTCATGAAGTTAACCTCAGCACCAAGGGGTTGTAAAAGAGTGAATTTTGTACATGAATATAAAAAGAGTTAGTCAAAGTATGTAATCATTAAAGGATCATTTACTTTTATATTAACTTTGACTGGGTTTTTGATGTCTTTAGTGATCACTTCAGTCAATTATTTGGCTGACTGAACAAGATTTACTGTAGCTGCTGTGTGTTTCATAATCAGTGTATTCAACATAACGTTCAGATACGTTCTTTTTTCCTATTTGCAGTTTCATTCTTTTGTTTATAGTTCTATGTAGTCGTCATTTCTAAGACTTCTTGTCTTACTTGTTTACAAACCTGCAAATAAAATATAAATCTAGTGATATTTTTAAGCAGCCCACCTTTATTTTAAAGGATACGTCTGGTAATATCTTTTCTTATTGTTATTTAAGACCCTTGAAAAGACAAAAACCAATGACCTTTGTAGCCAAAGCCTGATACTCTGTATCTTATTCCTCTGTGCCATAGAGCGCCATTGTTATCCAAAAACTATTTAAAACACATCAACAAGCACACATTGTTTCGTTGGGTGACTTGTTCCTTCACTATGAGCATTGTGGTTTATTTGAGTTGATTGTAAATCCACCTTCCTGATGTTGTTTAAGGGGCACTGACTGCGTATGTGAAAAAAAAGTTGTATAAATAAATATAAAGCGTCGGCTGGGGCTGAAGACTGCAAGTTAGAAAATGAAAGAATTTGGGGGTGTGGAGTTAGAAAGAAGTGAGGTTACCAGACCTCTGTAGCCCGCTCTTCATCGGTGCTCGAGGCTAGCAGCTCAAGGCTACATTAGCTGCTACTAGCGTAACACAATCGAATCCCCAACTGAACTGAATTGTTTGTTTTGGTCTTTTCATGACATTTGTTAATATGCCAGCCTTATCCCTTAAAACATAATGTTCATTGGCAAATTTTACTGTAAAGCTTAACTTCAGCACTAAACGCCTGCATACACACTGTTCCATATTTTACACCTCAGTTATTCTGAAAATGTAAACACATGTTACGAGTGTTATCCAGGGTGCTGATCAGACGGCACACTCCTGAACCATCACTGGAGCGCCCCAAGGAGCTCGCCGGTGTTCAAGCCAGCATTCCCGCTGGCAGGTAACCAGGAGTCACTCCTACCAATCTCGAGACTAACTCATCTTTCAGTATTATCTTATCCACCTGAGTGTTACCCTACATATAACCCTCTGTGTTGGGAATTATTGCTGTGAAGACAATGCCAGCTGCCAGCGGTTTTACAGCCTCTTGAGTAGAAGTTGTAGTTTCTCTCTAGTGCATTTAGCGAGTCTGTATTGTTTCAGCAGTACTGTTTTAGTTGTTTTTGACCCTCTTTTGTTAAATCCTGAGTCTATAAATAAATAAGCATCAAGATTCTGCTGAGTTTTGAGTCTCTACACTGGGGTCCTTCTCTCTCCTCATTGGACATCATTACATCAAATATATATAAATATATACATATATGCATGTATATGCAATTTATTATATATAGCGATGTCAATATATAGCGATGTACTCAATTTTCTCATCTTATCACCCAGCCATAATGCACAGCCATTACCGGTGCATACAGCGTTGTGAGACAATGTACACTCAGCTGCTAGTTTATTAGGTATACCTAGCTAAAACGACTGTAGCGTAATACACTGGAACTTACAATTTTTTCTGCCTTCATGAAGGTTGTAATGTTCAGTTTTTGTTGAAACTGTTTTGAGAGGTGTTGATTCAACTTTATTGTCATTTTGGAAGCTGTAGATTGTGGTGCTGTTGAATTATATTGCTTGACAAAGAGGTGTTTATAATATTTTGTCGTTCATTTATATTAACGATATAAGTGAAATTGGGTAATCAATATGATCTGATATCTATATATTCCTATTTCCACATTACTGTATATTTTGGATAAAAATTTGACAAGATTGCACTTGTAGAAAGACGAATTTTACTGCACACACTCATAAATGCTATTCTGTAATGTGCTGAAAAGAATAAAAGACTTGCCCAGATTCCTTCCCTCTTTGATGTTTTCTTTTTCTTACCCACAATGCTGCCGTATGTGAAACTCAAAAACCCCAAAAATGTGTGGAGGTACTTTTGGCATACTGTCACAACACGTTATTGTCTATAAATACCAGTGTCTGTGTGGAAAGTAGCGTAAGCAGATTGTGTACTCACGCCTCTGGCTCCAGGGCAGTGTGGTGGCTCAGCGGTTAGCGCCGTCACCTCACGGCAAGAAGGTCGTTACTTTAATTCCCTGGAGTGTGTGTGGGTTTCTGCCTAAAGACACATTATTCAGTCGGATAAGAGACTCGAAATTGCCCGTAAGTATGAATGTGAGAGAGTGATTTTCCGACTTTGTGTCCTGTAATGATGTGCTGATCTATCTGGGGTGTCTCCCTGCTTTTCCCTCCTGTGTATGCTTCACAACCCATCTCCAGCTATGTTTTGTAATGTAATGTAATACTGTTTTCCATCATTATTGTTGCACATTACTCTGTCCTCACTGCAAAGTAAGCTATCTTTAAATTTCAAATGAAATATACATTTTGCTTTCATTTCACATTTGCGTAATGTAGTGTTCAATGACATATAATTTGCATTGTACTCCAAGGCATGATCCTGCCATATTTGAAAAATAAACAGAATCTGAATTTTAGTTTTTGTTTGTAAATGTAAATTCAAACTTGATCATTTATGCCTTAGAATTACTCTAGCTTTCAGATTCTGGTATGAGCTCAGTCCTCAGCTGGTCTCATCACTTTGGGAGAGCAAACATTAGCAACAGCAGATAAAAAATGAAGTCTATATATGGAACGTCTTGGTCACGTGTTGAATATTACTAATATTATTGTTGAAACATCATAATTGTACTTAATAAATCTTCTTTTTAGGATCATTTATTCAGTGTGCAGGTGCTGCTGTTTGTTAACTTAGTGGTTTTACCCTAGATTAAACTTGGGAGACTTGACACAAAGAGGTGACTGAAGGCATTGATAGGCTATTTTTCTGTAGCATTCTTGCTAACTGGGCTACACATACTGTAAACCTTTTACTGTTTAAAATCTCGTCAATAGCCTACATAAGTGGCTTTGCAACAAAACTTTCCCTTAATTTTTTTTTATATGTGGGGTGCCCAGAAAAAGACTGACAGGAGAAATATCTGATTATGAAAAAAGTGCAGCTCCAACACAGTAGAATAAATGATGCTAGTGTATGTTGTAGATGTTACTGTTAGCTCATTCTTTTTCCAGGTATCTAATGTGAGCTAGCTTGCTGATTTGTGACTGACATCCAATAAATATTTTCTTTCAGCTAGCACCAGAGGCTTGTTTTACATATGTAAAAAGTGAAGACAGTACGAAAAACAAAATGTACTCTTTTAAGTTGCAGTCTGCGAAACTAATGTGTTAACATTAGCTGCCCTGCTACCTTCAAGTTGATTGTCTTGTAAATGCTGTACTGTTAAGTATATATATATATATATTAAGTCAGTTACATTTCTTTGTAGTTGCTGATTGATGTGATCCAGTTATTTTAACCTGCTATGACTATAAATATTAAATTTTAGATTAGATTCAACTTTAGCAGAGTAATGTACATATGTATAGAGGTAATAAATAGAATCAACAGTAAGGGGTAGATAAGAATATGCTAAGATATATACAGTATGAACAGTATAATCAGTGTGATATGAGTGCGCTAAATAATATTTTCAGTATTATCTTAAATACGCCCCCAATAACCTAATGTAATAAGCATGTGCCTGACATCATGACACTCAAATTATTGTCATGTTCATCAATTTTGTGGTTATTAAGACGAAGCATCCTTTGCATTGACCACTATTAGTGCAGCAAACAGTAACTGATTTCTGTAGACTCTTGTAAAGTAATTAAACAGAAAAAGTATTAAGATAAGGGAGACTTCTTCGAGGAAATACCCAGATAACACTAGTTTAATCCTCATCTTTTAAATATATGTTGTGCTAGTTAATAGGTGTTTAAATCTTAATAAAATGTGCAGGTTTTTCCACCTCAAGACAGATTGTGCTATCCACAGCTGTATAACGTATGGCAGTGAGCCTGAAGCTTTAACCACCAAGCCACTCACTTGTTATAGCCATGTGGGTAAACACACTAGACTCAGTAGAAACATAGTGCAGCACTGACATGAGCTGTGAGATTAACTGTGATTTTGAATATTGAATGTATCGCTATTCCACTTTTTATAGGTGGGCAATGCTGTCAAAACACTTTCACCGTGAGCCAAATGTGTCACCGTCCTCAAGACATCAGAACAATGTTTTCAAGTCTGTCAAAAGTTTGAACAAAACGAACATTAAATAGCAGGAGAATATCTTACTTGTGCACTTTTTCAGCCCGGACCCTTTCTTCACGGCGTGACGGCTGAGTTTGCAGTTGAAGTTGTTCTCCCAGAACTCAGCAAACCAGATATTCCTTCTGTTGTTTTCCAGCGTTCGGCTGATGAAGTAACGATCAAACCCTAGACAGATCAATGGGTGCATTGTCATTGACACAGTCACTGTCAGTGTAAACAACAGTGTTGGTGCAGTCTGTGAGCCAGAGCTCTGATGTGTTCTACTGTATAATTGATTAAATACTGCATATGTTCAATTGACTTTGTTGCTTTGTTTTATTGAATTTTAGTTTTTAGACCTTTGATGATCAAATGCTTAATGGTTAAGCATTACAAAGCAACTTTTATTCTTCTGCAAACAGAGCCCTGCATCACATGAAAAGAATATTTCACTGAAATATGCACATGGTTTTATTATACATGGAGATCTGATGTGTGCTCAATGCTCTTCCCTGTACCTTTGATGGACTGCCGCTTGGGAAGGATGGTGACCGCTCCCTCTGCCATCTCCTCCTGGTGCACAACCGGAGAGATCTTTGAGCCCCAGCTGTCCGAACCCACCCAGATGAAATGGCCTGTCTGGTTGGCCTTTTTAGCAGCATGGAGTAGCCGCCTGCAAAGGTGAGGAAACAGATGTTACAATGGATATGGTCAGCCTCCCGACCAGCTCCACTTTGATTTTGTTTTGCAATTCATTACACAGTGGTCTGGCAGAGGTGGACTGAAACGGCTGTGCTGTCTGCTGCAGTCGTGTTTTTCTAATCTTCAAAGGAGTGTTATGTAGCTATTACCAGGCCTTACTTGATATCATCTTCATTGGCAAAAAGTATGACGACTCTTGCGTTGGGGTTTTCTCTGAGTCGCCGGATGACCTTGTCAAACTCTCCCTGCTTGGGCTCCCGGGGAATCTTGACGGACTGGGAGATGCACACACCCCCTAAACACACACAAGTTTACAGATGTCAATATGATAATTTAGAGAAACTGTAGAACAATACCTTCACCGGAAACGAAACATACAGTGAATTAAACATAAAACATGGCACTTTATGTATTTGTTGTTTGAACTGAATTAAAATGTAATTAGGTACAAGTAAACAATCATGGGCGAGGTAATTAAATCAAGGGCTTTGTGGCTACTTCATCAGTTTACCAGGGAATGCTTAGAAAACTGAAACTAAAGTGGTGAAATGTTACATTTCCCTGAAGTTTGATTGACCAGCAGTCTGGCTGTCTTAAAGTAAGACCTTTTCCTTATCTACAGTATTTGTGCACATACAGTATGTGGGTTTCCCATCAGATTGGTCTCACTTGGAACATATTTTTAGCAGTTTTGTGGGACAAGGAATGATGTGACAACGTCTAGTAGTGTGTATGTTGTTGCTCTAAATTATGAACAGGGCAATATACGTTTCTGTACCCATGTGGATTTAGCAGACACTTTTATTTTGAAAGCTACTCATTAATATCTCTGGTGTTACATTTCTTACTTTTCCTATGGTTCCTCAAGTGATGTTTTTTACGAGTATATGTTTTCCTATAATGGGGAATGATCTGTGTTTAACGGGAAGTTTAGCGCTTGTTTTATTCTACGAACCGAACTGTATGTGTTGCCCTTCTGCTTACTTCCTCTTTTTGTTCTGGACTTTCCCCGGGAAGCTAGGCATTTTCTTGGCTCTATTTACTTTTGGTGTTTTTGCTAAATATGTAATGTTAAGCTGCTTTAAAAAAAAGTGTAATGTTTTTATGTTCCGAAGCTAAAGTTGTATTTATTTTCATGCATAAACCTGTTAATTAGATGAGAAGCTTGTCGAGGCATTTGTGTGGCAGGGCTGCCGTGTAGCTTGCGATGCTAGCGTGGAACATTTAATGACAATCCTGGGAAGTGTGGTCCTTACCCACAATACCACACAATGCAGGGTTAGGTCGTGTTCAGACTGACTTGATCCCTGCGTGAAAAAAACGCAGCCCTGTCGCTTTCATTTGAATGGAGCCAGTCCGTCCACGCAGCAGGGGTGCCAACAGGGGTCATCCAGCAAAAACGTTGAGCCAAGGTCAACTTTCAAGGAGATGTCATCCAGCAAGCACTGTGCTGGTCAGTTGAATTCATGCAAATATACATTCCTGGTTGATCACCAGTACATTAAACAACACCCCCATCCCTATCGACGCATTCCCCTGCGCTGTTTTAATGCAGGGACTGATTTTTGAATGATTGTGAATCCCCTCTGAGACTCACTATACACACACAAAATGACCAACACTTTGAGTCCTTGCAAAAGCAGACTGGAAAAAAACAAAACAATGTGATGTGTTTTATGCAGTCGGTCGGAGCAATGTTTCCAGTGCTTCTCCAACAGGATTTCTTGGGTGAGATTAAGAGTGTCTCAGTGTGTCGTGTTTGTCTGGAGGATAGTTTCTTAGCATCCTGCGGCTCTCAGGACAGTGGGGACACAGCCAAGAAATGTCTTTGTACATACTGTACACTGTAGATCCTATGCAGATACATACTGTACCTATCTCTGCTGTAGATGGAGATCAGTTTAGAGTCAGGGAAGCTTAGGTTTTATAAAATAACTCTTTGCCAAAGTGAGTCAGTGTTTATTTACAGTGTCACACAAAAGATTAACTGTACAGCTTGACAAGTTGTTCTCCAAGAAGCAATCAGAGGAAACAACCAGCAGGAGTGAGACTGCTGAAAATTATTGAACAATTAACTGCAAATTAATTAAAGTTACACATTCCTCTCCATCAGCTGAGTGATGTATTTATGCACCACCTACACACTCAACAACCGGATGCATGAAGCTCACACATAACAAATACTACAGCAAAAAGGCTTGTACCATTGTTATTTTAGGATTTGCAGAGTAGATTATTGTACTGTGTGGTTTAGACTCCTGTCATTCTGTGGTCTTCCACCCTGGTGCCCAGCTCAATGAGGGGGTAGCTAAGTCTGTCCCCATTTAGCTGTCTAAAAAAAGTTTTGAGGTCTGAGACAGAGTCCCCGTGTTGGATGAAACTGGCTCATTCTTGCACAGCTGTCACCGAACCTCGTTAAGTTTGAAACGGGCAGACAGGATTTCTGACCCAGTCCTCAGACATGCAAAGATTTAAAATTTTGTCAGCAAAAAAGATCTGCAACAATCCTGCATTGAGAGCTGTGTAAAGACGAAAATGATGGGCTGCAATAGCCAATGACAGTTTATGACAAAAGAAATGAAAGCAGTAGGATAAAATCTTTAAATCTTTAAAATCTTTTAAAAGTGTGACCCCACGTATGCCGTATGTTTTTAGTATGTCACTGCATCAAAAAGAGAAGAAACAAGATTTAAAAGCCCTCAATTTCAGCCGTGCAAGCATGTTAGGTTTCTAAAAGTTTTGTAGTTTGCTTTTCCCTCTTAAGGAATTGCACAGTTCCAATAAAGATACTTTTACTATCCCCATATCCTCAAAATTAAACCATACATTTGCAGACCTGGTCTCACACTAAGAGGGACATTGCACCACTACTCTTTGAGTCTCATAGTTTAATACTTTTGCTCTTTATTTGTTACAACAGTGGAAACAAAGCACCTCTCTTGCAGTACTTGAAGCTGTTAGGAAAAAGCATTTGATGCTGTTGTTTCAGTTTTTTGAAAGATGTTTAACCTGTAAGGCTTCTTTGATGCATGTATTTCCTTTTCGACATTTATTACAGATTTTGAGCTGGAAGTGCATTGTGTGTTTGATCCTAGAAGTGATGTGTGGTATCCCTAAAAAAAAAGAAAATCACACTTTAACTATGCGGATGCTTCACATTATCTTTCAGTTCATGGTAGACTGCTGCAGGGAGTGTGTGTCTTGACTGCAGTCGTGAGAGCATTTCATCACTTCAGCCATTTGTGTGTGATGATGACCCACTTGTCCAGTTGACTCAAAGAGGCTCTACTATCTGCCATTTTCGATGATTACTTAAATTGATGGGTTTAGATGAGTGAGAGGCATGCAAACAACGCCATCATTTTGCAGTTTCTCACATGCCAAAGTAGATGACTATCCTGGTGTTATCTTAACAATGTGTTCACTAAAATGAATGGAAACCAATAGTGACAAGTAGCCGCTGCAGTGTCAGGACAGCCACAGTCATAATCTGTCTTTGCCACAATGGCTGAGCAGCTTTCTTTTTCTGCTTTTTATTTATATTCAGATGCCTTCCAGATAAAAACAGACGTACTGTATGTGAGATCAACACAATCTCGTACAATCTTCAGGTCAAGACATCAACAAACAGGGCTTTTTTTTTTTTGTATTTGAATTATGTGAACACTGGATTCCACCACCACAAAATCGGATTATGTCACAGTGGATACATACACAACACTTTCATGTTTGCCTCATGAACAAATAAGCTAACGATTAGACTTAGACTGCAGAGAGAAGACGTGTTTATACATAAAAGAAGATGAGAAACTGTCAAAATGTGGACTGATTTATGTTTTTAATGGCATAACAGAAGCCAAATTGAGGTCAATCAGTCGATCAGGCAGTCAAGCAGTTTCTCTCTCCTCATAGCATGAGATCATCACTCGATCACTGTTTGGTATAGATTTGCAACTGCAGAGACTCGGTGTACGGCATCTTCTCTGTGTTTGCCCATAATACTGAATACATTCTTCTTCCTGTTTTCTGCCATGTGTTTAAGAGGCTTATTTTGTGCTTCCTGCATATTTCTTGCAATTGCACCTGACCAGGGTATAAAATAGAGTAAAACATAAAAATAACACTTACAATAAACCAGTTTTCAACATCAGAATGATACTGCATATTGAAGTCAATATACAAAGATTTAGGCAAATAATGCGACAACAGCAAGTTTGACTAGTTGTGTCTCCTCCACGTAATCCTTTTGTAGTAGGAATTTTATTTATTTGTTTCCACTGTAAGGCATCATTATGGTGGCCGAGAAAGCTGCTACCTAAGAAAACACATGCAAATTGACAAAACAGCGCAAATGAGGAAAACATGTCCACCACTTTGCCAACACATAACATCACATTTAGTAAAAAGTAATGCTGCTAGCCATACACTGAACCATGCAATCAGGCCAACTGCCCAGCACCAAACAAGAGACAGACAAAGTTAGCAACTAGCTGGTGAACGTCGTGGAGCATTTAGCAGCAAAGAAGCCAGATATTTCCCCTTAGAAGTTGGTAGAGACCAAACCGCAGCTAAGAGAAGAGTGAATGTTGGACTTAAATCCATCAGGTGGACATAAACATGGCTCAAAATGAATGATAATGTTGCTCTGTGTCTGCTGGATGTGTAAATAGGCAACTGTTTGCTAACAAGTTCACCATATCAGCTTTATGAGGTGATAACATGTCAGTGTTGCATTTACTAGCTAGCTACAACAAGTGACCGAAAACATCACTTAATGAGATCTCTTGGCTACTGTACGTCATGTTCATTTGTTGAAATAAAACCACCAGACTAGTGAGACACAGTGAGACTGTACACACACAATGACACAATCTCAGACAATCGCCAACTAAAACCCATATATAGGGATGCAACATTTTAAGTATATCTTGTATGTAATGTACAGTATGGCATCAGCTCCTTGTATTGTAATACTGTGAGCAGCAAAGAAACACTGAAAAATCCGGGATTAAGGATGCTGAACTCCACGTGAGCTGACGCAGGCTTTCTACTTAAACAATTTTGGTGTCACTTCCTTCATTCTACCTGTGCTTTACATTAGCAACAGCCCATTTCCCATTTCATGGCTTTCATGTAATAATTCAAGGTAAAACACACTGTGATTTCCTGCTTAAGTCAGGAATTGTAAAAACAGCAGTGAGCTTGCTAACCTTGCAGCAGTCCTATTAAAAAAAAACGACTGCTTTTTAATTCATCTGCAAACTACAGCGTTCCTGCTCTGTGCTCTAATGTGAATACATTATGTAAATACCTCTTTGTCAGTGAGTTAAGTGATTCCCTGCAAAAAAAAAAAAACAAGAAGACAAGGATGTGCTCATGCTGATAGTCCTAAATCACCAATAATGATCAGTTATTGCTGGATTAATGAGGACTTCTCTCGGTAAGTAACTTGATGGAGGTCAGAACTGAATGGGATCATATGTAAATCTTACATGAAGAGTGGTAACTAATGACATTCATGTCGTATGTGAACTATTCTCCATAACAATGTTCTCAACAGCTGAACTGTGGATTTACAAATGAAATGTGAACTGCAGAAAAGTCACAAAAGTTCATGGAAGAGTTTAAGTACTGAACTGACAACATATTCAGAGAGGAAAACTGGATCTTGAGAAACACTGTTTGTCTGTGATGGTTTTACCTTTCTGCTGCATTTACAATACAAAGACGAATCTTCTAGGTTTCCTGTTGGCTGGCTTTGCATCAGGAGGTTGTTTTCGTGGATATGTGAGGAGATTTGAAATAATCTCTTCCTGCAAGTTATTCTCTTTTCTTGCCAAGTGTATACTGTGTAACTTTAACTGCCTATGTGGGGCTGACATGCCAATATAAAAAAAAAAAAGTACTGTCCAACGATGCCATTTGTTTTTCAAGACATATTTTCCACTGAAAGCCCTATCAGCGTGGCTTGTATACTTCAATCTGTTATGCTGTGTTCATGTTCAATTAAACTAAAGAAATACAATAGTATTAAGTCTGAAAACACAATTTGTTGTTTCTCTGCTTCACTGAGTTTCCTAATTGTACATATTTCCCCTGTTATTTGTTCACCACACATGTCTTTTTGTGTGTTTAGTCTGTGGAGCCACTCAAGTAAATAATTAACATGTGGAACGCACCATCTTGATTTCTTCTTTGTTTTTTAGCTCTAGATGCTTCTGACTTTAAAAGGGCTGTTTCATTTTTGTGCTTTTGGAGCGTGCAAAGTTGGTTGACTTCAGACTTCAAGCTTGAAACATTGTGTTGAATCAAGTGAGAGCACATATACCTGTTCAATACCAGTCATGCACAAATTGAAATAATCACTTTCATTTCAGTCAATGATGTGTGACTTACAGGTATACTGTAAAATGATATGATGGATAAGTGCAATTTAGGATGTGCAACAGAGGAAAAAAATACAATGATGCTTGAGACTATATTTTCAGAAATAGGAAGGTGAAGCGTAGAATAATGTGCTATAAAATAATGTAAATAAAGTTTGTAATCTGTAGGTCTACCCATTAACTTTGTAATCTGTATGCTCAAACGTTTGGTAATATTTAAACCAATATCACAGACAGTTGAGGTGTGTGAGCTGTTTTTGGCTGTCCTACAGATATTTGCATGAGATGGTCTGTGTCAGAGTGCAACAGCTATTTTGAAAAACACCACCCAGGAAAAATAAGCGAGGACTAAAAATCAATATCAGATTAAGTCATTTTTACTTCAATCCTGTTTGTTTGTTGGCAGAATATCTCCAAAACAGATTTCAATGAAACTTGGTGGAGACTTCAAGCAAGGGCCAAAGAACAAGTGATTATTTTTTGGTGAAAACTGGATCCAGGCACAGAACCAGGAATTATTTTTTTTAAAGGGACTATTTAACATTGTGAGATGGGCCTTTATTAAACATTCTTACTACTTTCTTATGAACTATTGCACTTCCTTCTATGAAAAAAAAGTGTGACGAGTTTTTTTATGTAGCTTATTTTCCTACCACAAATATCAAACAAAATATTTAAATCTGCAGTAATAAATATTCTTTACATTAATAATGATTTAATGTGAAAGAAATTGCTCCTAGTGATAAACCCACAAAGAATTATCGCCTGATTTTGCAGTTTCCCACGAAGCATTTTAGCGTCTTTCAGCTCTTTGTTTTGGTTTTATGGCCCGCAAATTTACTGTTTTGGTTCACACACACTTCACAACCCCGTTTTCAGTCGCATCAAGCAGCTGCTTCCAGAAAAAAGAAAGCTCTAAGGCACTGGCTGTACGCTACCTGTCCAGCACCAAACGACTTAAAGCTAATGTTTCTACGCATCTCCTAGATGTCTAAATACACAACTGTTTGTCAACACGTTTGCCATAAAAACTTTATAGGGTGATAATATGTCAATGTTTACAGCTTGTTCCACTGCCCCCAAGTGGCCAAAAGAAATCAATCAATTCAGTTTTTTTTATTTATATAGCGCCATATCATAACAAAGTTATCTCAGGGCACTTTTTCGAGTAGAGCAGGTCTAGACCGACTCTTTATATAATGCTGCTTTAAAGATGGTCGATATTTTTCCCTACAATCTTCTCAGTAGGTCAAAATATATAAGGTATGAATTAACATGTAATGTACTCTATTCACTCTCCATTTTGTTTGCTCTTGTCCCATGTATTCATCTCAGTTAGTTTTAGCTCCATTGTAGACACCAAGGGCTCTTAAGACAGCAGTGTCTACTAGGTGCTGGCTAGCAGTAATTATTGGCTATACAGCTCATTGCAACTTTGTGCTGTTGTTATATTTGTTTGTGTTATATTGTAGGGTGACAAAATAACATGAATTGCTTAAAAAAAGTGCAATTCAATACAACAGCACCACAAAAGGTGGTATTTGTTAGTTAGGTTTATTTTTTATCCTTTTGGAAATTCTCAGTCTTTGGCAACTGTCAGACAAATACAACTACAGCAAAAAAGACATTACAATTAAAGACAGACATTTAACAACAAAGTTCTCCACCAACAATCAAGAACTAAAGGTTGGGTAGGCAGTTTTCTTTTGGCGTCACTGGGCAAAAATGCCATATTAACCGTGCAGCATATTGTAATTCAAGTGGTCTGAGAGCAGACCTCTACTTCAGCCCCTCCTCTTGGCTCTGTTTTCAGGCTTCAGAAAATCTAGCCCGTGACGGGAGACTTTAGCCAATCACAGGTTATTTCAGAGAGACGGTGCGTTCGTATTGGCTAAGCCACAAGAGCAGATGTGCGTGCATGTCCCTTCAGACGGTGAAAGCCTGATTGAATGGCGGAAAATCCTGCCGAAAATCTTGAAACTTGTGATACATTTCCAACACCTCCTTTGCCTACAGCGGTGTATAGTACAAAACAACACGTCCCAGCTCCACACGGAGCTTCAGGCTCATTGTGTTCAATGCCATGGTGCTCGTAACGACGAGTGGCAAAGAGGCATGATGACAAACAGTGGGGAATAACTTTTGACGGGGGACAGTGATGTGTGTGTGGTGTACTAGCCTCTCATCCCGCTGCTGGACGGCGTTGCAGCTGCCTCTGAAGCCTGGGGCGCTCTGCTCTGCGGCCGCGAAGCGCTGGAGGGGCGTCTTTGAGAAGACAAGTTGCGGCGGGAGGGACCACAGTCTCGGTGAGGCTCACGCCGTGGAGAGCGAGCCCTACAAGGGATACAGTTTCGCAGGGGAACCGACCCCTTCTGCTGCCTGTCAAAGTTGTGGGTTTGGTGGGAGGGGCTTAGCGGAGTGATACGAGGCAGCAGAGAGAGAGGCAGAAGGTTTTGCCTAGGTGGCACAGATTTTGCCTACCCCAGCTTTAAGTACAACAAAAAGTGTAACACAGGATTTGTTTAACAGAGCTATACTGGAAGGTATAAAGGATCTCTGGGCACGGGAAGTCCACAAAGGTGGTACCCTGTACCTCCGTCCTAATGGTAACAAGTCATATTCACCATGGAGAGGGTGTGATACATCACTGAGGATCACACTGTGTTGTTGTTGACCTGCAATCTCGCTAGACATATTAACAATCTTACTGAGTTTGTTCTTGTTAACTACAGACAGTGAAAAATCCCAAGCAATAAAGCAGAGAGTTAGAATACTCTCCACAAATGAGTGATTACAGAGAACCAGTATATGTCTGTCCACTCCAAAGTGTCGAAGCTTCTGCATGAAGTATAATCGTAAACCTCTCCTGTAATTGACAGCGGTGTTTGTTGATAGACTTTTGTATCATATTAGAGATTGTACGGGTGATTTTTATTCTCTGTAATAAAATGAGCTTTATAAATAAAATGACTTAACCTGTTCTGTCAACGCACAGTGCCTGAGTTTGATACTTAAAGCTGTTATACCGTTCAGCTACACAGAAAACACACACACACAAAAACAGATATCATGTATGAAACTACCGCTTTGCTACTTTTTACTCCTGTCTGCTTTCACATACTGCACAGTTTGTTTGTTTTTTACAGGCCAGTGTCAGAATTCTTAATTTTAGTAAATTGCAGCGGTGTTGAGACTTTAAAATAAAATATTTCCTGGAATGGTTAATTTGCTGAAGCCCAAAGTAGGGAGTACAACTGGCTCCAGGCCTTTTGAAATGTCAGTGTGAAAACTCTTGAAGGCTGTTTTGTCTTTTGTCTCTCATTGAATGGTTTCTCGTCATTCTGCTTTTATAAAAATAAACAAACTTTTCCTTACACACCGGCATACATAGAACTGAAATGAATTCACAAGTCAGTGCGAGTACAGTTAGGTGACATTAAAAAGACTAACTGGTAGTAACAGCTTTACATGGAAACGCTAAAATCCACCTATGCAAAAGAGCAGTGTGTTCTTAAAAAGGCTGAGTTGAACAGGGAAGTAATGTGAACATCAGGTGATTGTTTTTCTGAATGTATATGGTGTATAAAACCTTTTTCTATGTGATTGGAGTCCATAATATTTATTCAGATTTATTTATTTTATTTGGCCATATTTTTCTTTGATACTTGATTGGTAGATATTTGCTCACTACTCATCAAATACTGTCCTATCATGACAGGGTTTAACTTTTTAAGAGTAAAACTGAAACACTTTTCAAGCACCTTTAAGGTACCTAAACTAAATATTTCCAGACTCTCAAAGCCTTTAATTGTTACTATAAATACCTGGAGACAACAAACAAATTATGACGATGGGATCGTTTCATTTCAAATATTAAAAGATTTTTGGTTTACATGAGTGATTGTGTAAATTATGAAACACCAGATTATGTTGAAAATCAAGCATTTTTCAAGGAGTATATTCAAATTCAAGCATATTCCTAACCTTGAAAACATAACTGTTAAAATTAAGCATTTTCCAAACTTTCAAGGTTTGTACGAACCCTGTCATGAAGACTTGAAGAATTTATTGTGTGCTCTGTGGGTTTGATGAATTTAGATATAAAATAAAAAGGGAATTTCCAATCACTATTGCAAGTTAAAAGTGCCACATTGCCATTTAGTGTATGTGTTGAAAGGTTTCATTCCAGTGTTTTCAGAGTGTTTTCTTAAAGTTTGCCATCCACATTGAAATGTCAAAGTAGAAAAAGTGGTTAAATCTCTCTTTTCCCCTCTCTTTTAGTTTAATGGTACTTTGGCAAACAATAAAATGGAGCACTGTCTCCATCCATGGTGTTTGGATGACATAGGACATTTTGACAAATATGGCCACTTACAGTACTATGGGATAAAACTCCTTTCTGTTGCCTCTGACGTTCAAACAACAAACAGAAAAATACTAAAATTCATCTGCATTACCAGACAAAATAAGCAATCACAGAAAAAAGTTTGAGGTAACAGAAACTTGGATTCCCAATATTGACTAAAATGACCTAATTTCTTTTTCGCTTTGGATCGGGCCATGGTGGAGGAGTCAAAACCTGTCATCATTTAAAATTTGACCTTTAGTTAGTATCGCCTCCATCAAGCTAATCACTGTAATGTTTTTATACACCAGAACATAGTGCCGGAATGAATCATCCCTCAAAATTTTAGCAACGTTGAATGGAGGTGGTGTCTGCCATATCACATTTAAGTTAAAAAAAATGTGAGTTTAATTACAGAGCCCCCTCCAGCAGGCCAGTCAGTCTTCTGTGATATCACCAGAGATACCCCATCAACAGATAGATTGACTGGAGCCCTTCATCGCAATCCCTCTTCAAACTGCAGGACAAAAAAGAAACTACATGGCTGCATAATGTTCCATTTTATTTTTCACCTCTCCTCTAAAGCAAGGGCAGCAGTTTCAATCAAACCAATTGACTTCTGTCTGACCTCTTTCTTATGACTACAGCCCAGAAGCGCCTTAGGCAGAGCTGAATCCGCACACTAAACCCTAAGAATAGGAGTGCTTTAGACTGTAGCCTACCTAATTGACTCTATAATAGTGTCATAGTTCAGTGCCACCAAATTGACTGAATTTTCAAGCATGCTTTGGCAACACTGATATCCTGAAAATTGACAAAAAGGCCTCCAGCGCAACTCCAAGTTTATTGCCCTCAATATCAAGGAGTAGCAACAAAACAATGGCGATGTGGCACTCGATATTACCCTCTTCATTTAGAATTGACCACTCCAGGCCAATTACATCAACATGTTAGTAAATCTAATATATAACTACCCATCATGCCATAATCTTAAAGCTGCACTTAATATTTTCATATGAACAATGGATCAACTGATTACATGTGTGTTAAAGGGTTGATTGTAGTGACAAACCTCATCTGACTCTGCAAGCATTTTGGCATCTTCCAGCTCATTGTTTTGGTTTTCTGGCCCGTAACTTTACGTTTTTGGTTCAGTCTCATTGCTCTCATCCACGTCGTTTCCAGCCGTAGCAACCAGCAAAAAAAAAAAATTGCACTACAGTATGCTACCTGCCCAGCCCCTAATGGTGAACAAGCAAAGTTAGCAAACAGATGGTGAACATTTAGCAGCAAAAAAGCGAGATATTTCCCTCAAGAGCTAGGTAGAGAGCAAAACTGAGCTAAAAGTGAGTGATTATTGGACTTGGCACGAAACACGGCTACAAGTTAATGCTGATGTTGCTTCATATCTTGAGGATGTGTAAGTAAGCAACTGTATGCTAACAAGTTAGCCATATCTGTTTAGTAAGGCCATAATTCAGTATGTCAGACTTATGTGATGTTCAGCTCGTTGTGGAGGTCTGCCCCAAAGTGACCAAAGGGGGGGAAAAAATGAATTAATGCTGCTTTAATTAATCACAAAATGATTCTTAAAAATATGTACTTGTTACAGTGGTAGCAATCAACACGTTTTTAGTTCTCATTATGTGTAAGTGAGCTTTTATTATTTTTTTCCTCAAACTGAGAACTTGAGAAATTTCAGACGACTGGAATATTCCCGTTAATTCTGTCTGGACAGCCTGGGCCTCTCCCAGAGAGTGTTTTTCACACCTCTGACCTGTCCTGCATGAAAAGGGACTGCTGCTTAAATTCAAAAGGTGTTAATTAAAAAGAGGAAAGCCATATGGAGGAGGCTACCTAACAGCAGGCTCCTACTGTTTTGGAATTTCATGTTGCTGCTCTTCTCTGTGTCTGTGGAGACGAGGTCATCTGGAGTGACATGCTGACAATGATTAGGTAATAGGCCTTCACAGGCTGCTGGTGCTTTATAAACCTGCTCTGTTGGATCACACGTGGCTCACTCACAAATTTGGCTACACTGGTTTACCTTTTCTTCGTGTCAAATTGTGAAATGAAATGTCTCTTCACTGAATAGAAAAGCAGTTTGTTTTATTGAGAAGTAGTTCTTGTAGAGTGAACTCAGAAAATATTTGCTGCTGTATATTTTTTGCTTAATATTTTATTGGTGCTATTGTGAGAGATACTGTGAGTGGGAGGGAAGGAACCTGCACTAGCGCAGAAAACCTCTTATGAGAGAAATGCTAAGCCTCAAGAAATGATACACAGCTGCTCGGGAGTATTTTTGCACCATAATTGACGTGCCACAAGCATAATTTCCCATCATTAGATGGACCTGTTGCCTGGGAGCACAGGAGCTTCCAAGGAGGAAAATCCAAGCCCTTAAGCTGCCAGGCCTGAGAGATAACAGAGCTGCACATCACAACTGCAGAGATATGGGCAAAATATGCGGACAACAAACAGCCCATTTTGCCCATTCATTATGCTGGGTTGTAGAAATCATATCAAGCATTCTACTACACATAATGAATGCAGACCTGGAGGAACATTTTCATAAAAACTCTGCAAAGCAGTGTATAATAAGTGCAACCTCAAGACTGATGTGTGGAGTGGAAGTGTTTTCAAAATGGCTGAATAATGTTCCCGGTCCCTTTTCTCAAAAACTCTTCAATCCCTAACTCTCTTCGCCTTCCTGCCCTTGAGATGAAGCCTGCGATTGTGCCGGTCCTAAAGAAAACCTCAGCTGCGGGAGATGAATGACCTCTGTCCATTTGTCAGCGTCACCTCCTCACCAATTAAACGCTGACAAAACACTGCAGAGGAAGCAGCTGCTTTCATCTTCTAATTGACTGATTGATTTGCCTGTTTTTCTATCACCCCATACGATGCTTTTTTAATTCAACCCGACAGTGTTTCATTTGATTTATAGAATGCAGCTTTAGCGGGCGCACTGATGTGGGAAGGTGATACAAACACCATTTGTGAATTCATATGGTATAAAAACCCTGCCTGCTGAGGAAACAAAGCAAAAAAAAAAGTCAAGTGTTTTGTTTTGCTAATTTGTTGTTGGAGTCCCTGTAGAATAGACAGAAATGTGGACAGAAATAATGCAGAACTGAGTACATTTTCAATATGCTTATAAATATCCACAATCTGAGGCTACAAAAGACGGACTACCCAGTGTGGGAGACATGTCCAGCCCTAAGGATGAGCTATTGTTTAGGTATTTTCCATTCATCTGGGGATCTATATTCACCCCAACCTTCAGGATAATTGGTGTCATGACGTACATTTTCCTAAGAATATTTTTCATTAGAGAGCTTGGTTAGGATTTTGTGCAAGACTCTTCTCAGTTTTGACATAAGTGTGATATCATGTGAAGCATGAAACAGCTTTATTTTTCAGTTTCCCCTCTGAGGCAAAAAGGAAAAACAGAAATTCTCTCTAACAAGATTTTTCTTTTGGATTATGGGTTGACTAATATGGTTTTCCAGAACTCTTAGGACTGATACTGTTATTTTTAGATTAGAGAACTCAATATTTTGCACTGATATATAGTATCTTTAAATTTGATAATTTTCGCTGACGTTCATGTCTCCCCAACAGTGTTATTTTAAGATTCAGGGTTCAATTTATTCATCCATAAAATCATGGAAATTACAGTGTTCCCATCTAATCAACCAACACTGATTACAGAACATAGGAAAGAAATACCCATAAAATAACACGATAGATAAATTTAGATTTTTGAAAGTGTGGTCAAGTCTCTGTATAGAAAGTTAGACACAAAAAAACAATCTGATATATACATACAAACAAATAAACATACAGGGCTGGACAAAATGCAATTAATTGTGAATTTGTGAAGTTTACAGGATACAGTTTTTGGGGAAACTGTCAGAAACGGTTGATTTAACTCTGACTATTTTTGAAAATATAGTATGTGGTGTTTTTTCAGCACATTATTGATGCTCTAAATAGTCTAAGCCTTGTTTGCAATACTCAAAATCACTCCAAATAAACAAAAACAACTAACATTGGAAGACTCACTCTAATTACCTCCTTGAGACGCTGACCAGAACTTGCTGTGACAACTCGATCTACCTTTCACCTCATCTGTACAGTATGTTTGGATTAGAGCAGTCACAATGCATGCATACTTGGAAAAGCTGTTAAATGTGCCAGCAGGAAAACCAGCAGGACAGACAGTAGCCGCCCAGTTCAGCACAGAATACCCACAAAGCATTTTGGCAGCTCCCTCGCTCCAGCATGAACAGAGCAACAGTGATAAAGCCAGCAACAGACAGGGACCTGACGCATAAAGTGAGTTCAACAGTGGCTTCAACTGGCTTTCTATTAATTTTTTGGATTATCCTCGATGCTGTTAACCAGCTCTGTGGGACACGTTCAGGTCGCCAGTAATTTTTGATTCAGGTTTAGTGAAAACATGATAACTCTAAGACAGCCTGACTATACTGATTTTTAGCCATGCTAGAAGCACAGCTCTAGGGATGCTAATGTCTGTCCATCAGTTGGTCCACCACTTTGGTCCAGACTGAAATATCTCAACAACTACTGGATTGCTTGCCATGAAATTTGGTACAGACACTCATGTTCCACAGAGGATGAATTGTAATTACTTTGGTGATCCCCTGAATTATCTTCTAGCACCACCAGCGGGTCAAAGTTTTCACTTATCCAACGAATTATCTTCACTTCTACTGGATGGATTGGCACACAATTTGGTACAGACATTAATGGTCCCCAGAGGATGAATCTTTCTGACTTTGGTGATCCCCCGGCTTTTCCTCTAGCGCCACCGTGAGGTTAACATGTGTGGTTTTGAGTGAAATGTCTCAACAACTATTGGATGAATTGTAATAACTTTGGTGATCCCAGGACTCATCCTCTAGAGCCATCATCATGTCAAAAGGTTTGTTTGTTTTTTTGTTTTTTTTAAAGAATTTGTTTTGGAATTTTTTGGCTTTACTGGGTGTTCAATCAGAACATGAATCGAATTTTAAAGGTGACCCGATCTCATACAAAGTCAACGGAAAGATGCTGCACTGCACGTGAATTCGCCGAGGGCGGTGCAAATTAGCACAAAGACGAATCTTGCGCGAGTTGAAAATGTTACAACTAGAGCAAAAAATTTGCACTTATCACAGCACTTTATGAATCTGCTTCATACACGTACAGTGACTGAGGAAAATGGAGAGAGACTGGAGGGAAATAACTGAAAGAACTGGAGTTACTGCTGAGTTCTGAGTTTAGTCAGAGGCTGAGCTGAACGCAGACGAATTTCCACACACAGTCCACTACAGCTAATGTCTGTGTAGCTAGTACACTGGATTTTTGGAGCGAATAACACAAATGGTCTAGCAGATTCTTACGAATGACGACATGGCAAAATACTCCATACTGTCTGAAAACACTTTGTCTTGTTCTTTCTGAGACAGACCTCCAGGTTAGCCTACTGGTAAAAATTGTGGTTGGTTTGTTTTGGTTGTTTTCAAGTGATTCTGTTGTAATGTATTTGTGTGCATCTTTGTGTGTGTGTTTAATGTAGGATAATTTTGCAGACGGAATTTGACATTCACTGATAATAAAGATGGACGTGACTGATTTACATTGCCTAAGTGTCCTGACAAATTGTCAATTTGCCCTCAGATAAACAATTAAAGCAGATTTCTAAATTACTGGTAGTCTAAGAACAGTCGCTAATGAAAAGTCCTTTTCATGTTAATTTGGCTTTGGAAAATAGCAATTGTACACACTGATCTTAATACTGCACTTAAGAGATAACATTAAACAAAGAAGTATGTGTTGTCGCTCAGAAAAACAATCCCCAAAACAGGATTGTGTGCAGAAAGGAAAATATTTCACACACCCTGTGAACACCCTAATGTTGTTAAGTGCTCGGCTGCACCAAACCAATTTTGCATCAAAGAAGCAAGATGAAAAGAATTCAAAGCGACAGTGATGTAATTTTCCCTGAAATCTCATGCAGCAACATTTTCTCTGCAAATGCAGCATTCTTGATTTGGCACGATTCAAACATGTTTTTCTGCTCACAAAAATGTCAATAAATGTCATTTATTTGTTGTACACAAATAAGCAGTTTATAAAGACTGAATTCTTTATCACTTTCCAACCCTGACCTTCTGTTCATAATAATCTCTTCTAAAGTGTTTGTACTAGCCATGTGCTGATGTTCATTTTAATTCCAATTACCTGCAAAACCTGTTTTGCATATTTTATATTGCATTATATGCTTAGAAAGTGCTTCTTTAGAAAGCATAACACTTAGCAGTGTGTTTGTGACATGGTCTATCAATGTTTAACACTACCTAACAGAGGTCCCAAATATTTGTGTCTGTGTGTGCTCTTTAGTCTTTTTGTATGAAGATATTTTTGTAGTGAAGATATGAATTTATATGATGAAAGCTGGTTTAAAATTACTCTTGTCATATGCCTCATGTTTGCTGCGTTGTACAAGAAAAATATATTCATGAAAGATACATACACACGAGTGAAAATAAGAGATTTTGTAGCTGTCAGTTCAAGCATTGATACAGTGTTTTGGCTATATTGGCTTGTACATGTGTGGGCGGTTTGGTTTGGTTTCAGAGCAGTGGGGTGCGGGTGGGGGGTTTGGGGGAATGAAGTCAGATGTTCTTCAAAAAAAGACTGAGAATTGTTTTTCCTGCATCTATATAATGTATCTACATTTATATCCTTCTAGCAAATAACAAATTATGATGAAACTGGTTATTGTGCTTTCTATAATAATGATAGCATAACAGGAAATTACATGCTATGTAAATTACCCTATTATTGATTGTTTAGTTTCCTTTATAGATAATGTTGTATTTGTGTCTTTACCACAGAGAACACCTTCCCTTACTGCCACAGCTTTGTTAATATTCTAGCTTTTTTTTGGGAGGATATTAAATGTAAATAAAAACAGAGGACATGAAGTTCACTGCTGTAAACACACAGTAATAATTAAAGCCAAATTTGAGTGTATAAATATTTTTATCATATCAGAGCTCCTCCTCTTATCTGGACTTTGGTGGCTGGACAGTAAGAGCACACTGTTTGGAGAGATTTTAGTGAGCACATCAAACTGAAACTGTAGTTTTAGTTTTGAAGTGAGGAGGAGAATATTTGCTTTTGAGTGTAAATTCTAATCTGCAAGTTCTCTGGGGTTTTGTTAGAGAAAAAAAAAAAACCTTCATATTTTGTCCAGCCACAAGAATACATTCTTATCAACAGAAATGGCTTCTGGGATAGCATGCAGGGTTAGAGTCATTCACACATTTTAACATGGGAGCTGTCCAACACTGCTACAGTGCATTTCTGCTGGGTCAACCACAGAAGCACTGAAATGGCTCAGAGTGCCACGAGAGCATACGATTTTATACATGCATATTTTTTCACTGTAATAATGTCACTTGCTCAGCCTTATGGGTTAAAGAATATGGCTTCAGTGCCTTGCTCAGGCACATGCTGGCAGTAGTTACAAAGTCAATTCAGCCCCCTACAGTTAAGCCTCTCCCAGCTCAAGTGAGACTTCAAACTGGGAAACTTTCTGTTACGAGCTGGATTCTTTAACCTCCAGGCTACCGCTGTACCCCAGTTATTTATTTATTTATTTATTTTCCAATGCACGCTGGGACATTAACTAGCGCCCTCAGCTAGAAATGTCTCACGCATTCCTTACAGACACATTTCCACTCATTTCATATGGTATTAACAATATGAGTAAAGTCAGATAATGATGAGACTTTAATTTGCTCGTGGCCTTGGGGCTTGCTACTGGAAGATGTTGAAGTTCTCCTAAAGACATGGCATATCAACCACTCAGCCAGACCAGCTTATTTTCATGTGCTAATTTGTGTTTAGTATGCATAATGTAGCAAATATCCTAATATTATGACTGAAGGCAAACTGTGGATGAGCATTGTATTTAAAGATAATTTGGATTAACTAATGTGCAAAATAGATTTGCTGCAGCTTTGTTTGAAATGGGGATTTAAATTTGTGCAGTGTCTACTTAAATATTAGTAAAACTGGCTGTCTACCATATGACGCCAGCATTCCTGTCTGGACATAATATTGACAAAACAATTCCAATACTTTTGTTGCACTCAACAAAATCTCAATTTTCATTTATTTGCAAATTGGTTTGTATGATTCCTGTAGATGGTGATTTATGGGCATAACGCCAACTTTACAGGAAGAGACAAATAAGTAGGGGGGAGGAAGGCATCCTCATTTGCATGCAGAGACAGATATTCTACTTCCACAATCAAACACATGGAGATCCAACTATTCGATGCCTGCTTTATTTTTCAAGCCTTGTCAAGAATTCTGTGGGGAATTCACAGCAGAGTGCACACATTGTTCATTTCCCAGTTCTACAATAAAAGAACACTTGATGGAGGAATACAGGCCAAACATAAAATGAATAACAGCTGACTCCATGACATCTTTGTCTCATGGCAAATTATTTTAAAGAAAGGAGGTTCGTATGCCTTGAAAGATACATGAAGCAAAGAACCACAGCTTTTATCATGTTGCGTATTTGTTGTTTTTAATCAAAGCTTCTGTCTTTTATGACTTGTCAAATGAACGCAGTGACTGTTACTGCAGTTACCTCCATACAGTATGGGGCAGAAAATATGAATACACCTTTATACACTTCTTTCAGACTGCTTAACAGACCCCTACATCACTATGCTGCTCCAGGTACTGCAGATTTACTGAAGTCTTAGACAAGATGATGCAGATTTACCTCAGCCTTTTACTGCAGCATAAAGATGATAGTGAAAGAAGAGACAAGAGGATCACTCCAAGATCTTTGCAGCTCCATTCTTGTCAGTTTACTTCAGAGCTCTGGGCTCTAATATGCTAATCCTGGATCTGGTACCCTGGCCTGTGGGGCAGACCTTGTCAAGCAGGACTACAATTTCATGTCTGTGGGTCAGCGCAGTGGGGAGCTGTGTTAAAGTGGGGCTAATCCCATGGACACGGTACTGGACCTCCTCGAGGCCTGCACCTCAGTCTAATCTGTGTAGAGACTGAAGAGCAGAGAACCATCCAGAAGAAGAACCCTGGATAATCTTGCAGAGTCAGACAAATTCATCAGCCGGCACTTTCATGGATCTTGAGAAGCGATAATCCTCCCATCATTCTATTGTTTTGAAATTCCTACAATATTCAGTTAAAGGTTTATGTCATTGCTTTTGGTTGATAGCTCGTGGATCGAATTACACTCACTCCGAATACATTTTTTAATCATATCTCTTCCTCCATATTAATCATAAATCATTTAATAATTTTTCTGCGAGCTCTAAAACAGCAGACCTTCATGTCTTTTTTTGTTCGTCTATCACCCTGAGTTGAACAGTTTTATTTGACAGTAGGAAAAATGAATGTTCATTTGCTTTACACTGCCATGATATCTGACTGAACAAAATCCCCATTCTTCAACAGAATAGCTGCCACATACTGTAGAAACAATTCAACCGCCATAAAAAAGCAGTATGTCTTTCTCTCCGCTTTCTGATGTGGTAAATGACATTCTGTAGTCTCTAAGTAGGAAAGCTTTTTACCGACGGGAAATTTCCTGACTACCACGAGGATAAGCAGCACCTGTTGGTGGAAACGCTCGTTGCCTTATGGCTGTATCCTGTGTGACTGATGCTGTTCAGTCATGAACAGCTGGATATACCTTTTGAATTTCATGAAAATGCTACTGAACCGTGGCAAGGAACAGAGTGAAAGAAAGTGAATTAAACCGAGCCCTGCATAGTCACTTTTGCTAGCCTTTAGACTTTGACCCATTCTGAATTATTTGTATATCTTGGCAGCCTGGCTACATAATTGATGCCATTCATTACATGATTGAGGTTGGTGTTTTTGTTGAGGTGAGTGGAGGTAGCCAGACCATTGCTGACAGCAACTTAGGCTGTGATGATTGAAATGAGGGCAAGCTGCGTAAATGTGGGAGTGTTGGTTCCCTAAATGCAAGTGAGTGTTACTCTCATCGCCAGCTTGGGGCGAAGCCATTAATAAACCCTGCAAATGATGATAGCTGTTGTATTGATCCTAGTTTGCACCCTTTATTCCATCGGCCCCTCTTACTCCAATACTTTGCCTCAGTAAACACAGGCATCGAAATTGTTGACCCGTGCTGTCTCTGCCATTGATCACATCGTTGATGTTGGGACACCACATTGTCTTTGTTTGTGTGGTAGCTTAATCCATTCACAAAGCTTGCCGATGGTACAAAATGGATCAATACAGGAGGAAAAATGGAAGTATGAGATTAAAAATTATAGATTTATCCCTGAAAAATGTGGCAATATCCCACCCCGCTCTTTTGCTACTGACTGACCTGAATACTACAAGAAACCAGGAAATGTATGTTATGTTTCAAGACAAACTCCTGCAGGGAAATGGTACACTCTGCGTCGTGATCACAGCATAGGGCACGTTTGTTTTCTAACATAAACAGTCAAGAATGAACTGTTTCATTCTGATCACTTCTTCATCAGACTGGCAAAAGAACAAATGAGTAATGAAATTACAGAGTTACGGCAGCAACTCACTCACTCACTGATCAAACAACTGTTTCTCTGCATTCTGCAAACATTTCCTTTATTCCAGCCTTCAAATCTGATCCTGCTTTGTCTCACCCACGCGCCTCTCCCTCCCTCTCCCTCTCCCTGTTTCAACTGACTGTTAAGCGCCTTGTCATTTGTAATGGAAATGACACGCCATGAGTCAAAGTGACATTATGTCAAAATTTTATCCTGTGATTCCTGCCAGGCTATCACTTTTGCTGTATTCCTCATTCAGAATCAAATTAGAAACACTCTTGCAGAGCCCCCATAACTTCAGAAAGACTCCAGTGTAATGTCTTCTATATACACTCTATATACAATCCTTAATGCTAGCTAATGTCTTTCACTCAAGTTTCACTGAGAAAGTTGCAAACTTCCATACCTCTTTAGTGATTTTGAAATCTGCCAGAGAAAATGGAGGGATTATGTTCAACTTTTAAATCGCAACAAACGAATCAAAGGCTGTTTGTTTTTCTCGCCTTCACTGAAATGGCTGCCTCCTCTTATACTTGAACAAAGGATAGACTTTTATGGCATTGCTCCAGCCTTCTGCTGTTTGATGGGCAGCGTCACATTTTTATGAAGCTGTGAAATGTCTTTTTTTCTTTTTGAATCTAGGTTACTTTAGGTCCAACATGTGATGAAGGAATAAAATAAGGAAGCAAAATATTAAATGCGTCTGAAAGCCCAGTTGGTCAGAAATGCAAACCACACAGACTTGCTATAAAAACACATTAATCAGCATATTGTGGAACATAAATCCCAATGGTGTGTGCTTATCCTCAAAGAAGATATTTTTTAACCAAATGCTTTGGAGGAAAATCCCTACCCACAATACATTAATGCAGAACACTTCTTTTCTGCAGCTGTCGTCAGAAAAGCTAATGCTTTTGGTCAGGAATAACTATAATTCCTCTGACATTACCTTCAATCAATTCTGGATGTTTAGCCTAGCCTAGACATTTTCCTGATTTCATCAGGGCTAATGGGACAATTGGAATCCTATTTGTGTCTCACTGTGCAGCCTATTACCTTATGGAAATCTTGTTCAAAATACAGCATCACTGTTATTTTTTTTGCTAAATCAAATTGAGTTTCCACCATCAAGGTTATATCAGCATACTGTGTATGGAGATTGCTTGTCCTCAATAGTCAGTGGTTGGTTCATGCCAATGTTTTCCCCTCACATAAGGCACCAAAGCCCATATTCATCCCCCCTCATGACAGTGGTCCCCCTGCCTCGCTAGCACAAGGGCGCCTTTCCCACTGCTTCCAAATTGACCCTTCAAGGTCCTTGTGCAGGAATGAAATTGCATTTGTCCCCCATTTGAGGAAGCATACAGTTTTAAAAAATTGTTCGACAGTGGTGAACACTATAGAGTTATAACATAATTATGGAAACAAGTCATAAGGTTGGTTTTCATTGTTACAAGAGACCAGTGACTCACTTCAGAGTCTCTTAGCAGATGTGTGAATAATCTGCTTGGGACAAAATTACTTTTTTCACTGTCTTTAACCTTTAAATACAGATACAGGGACAGATTATTCATACTTGAATGGTAAATCACGTAGGTGTTGAGTCTGGCTCCTTTTGAATTATACAGTACAATAATGACTTATATCCACCTTTCTAAAGGCATATGAAAAATGTCCAGTTATACACTCGGTGTGGATGACTTGTGGTTATCATTGGTTTTTGAATCCCAATCTGTTCCAGGCTAGTTTCAATTAATGGTTGACTGCTTTTACAGGTCATTTCCAACTCAAAGGAATAAAGGTGTGTTCATCTATTTTGTGGTAAAGTGTAGTGTGAATGGAAAGGAGTTTCTATAGTCAGTGTCTTTTCTGGTATATCTACAGCACATTACAGAGAGAGATTCTGATGGAAGAGGTAAATTAGGACACTTTGACATCTTCTGGTTTGCTTTGAATCCCCACAGTCGTCTCACAGTCGTCCACAATCCATTTTTGTCAATTCTGCAAGAATGTCAGTTATCTAGTGAGCTAACTAGCTAGCAAGTGAGCTAGCAAGCACTACAGTGAGCAATCTAACAAGCTAACCCGGCAGCAAGAGAGCTAAGTGAGGGACATCATCTTGTTTACCGTCAGTCCACAAATCCTGACCCACAGTGCACCCTCAGGAACAGCCTCCAACCTCATGAAAAGACACGAATAAATGAGACTGTGGCCCGGCTGTTACCTGCTTTCTATCAACAAAGTAGGCTAGTCTGCTACAGTTTATGGATGTCAAAAATAAGGAAATTGAGGAAAATCATTCAGAAAACAAATCTAACCACTGTAAAATGTAGATTTTTCATAATGGTTAACTAATTGTTAACCATTGCGTGTGGTCCTACATGTGCACACAAGTGTTTTCAGGTATTTAGGCTGGTAGACCACTTCTCAGATTTACTGCTGGGTGGAGCAATATTGGGAGTTTGCTGAGGTCAATATATACTTAAAATAAAACACATTCACAACAAAGAATCATAAAAATGTTGCCCTGCCCTGACAGGTGCAACTACACCAAAAATAACACACAAATCTTTTAACAATCATACCTTTCTGCGTAGACAATTAGATCAGACCACATTTCTCTCCATAACGAATAGCCTACTGGTTAACAATAAAGATTTAACTGGAAATGCATAAATTGGGGTTACAGTAGAAGTTTGTGGGTTTTAGCTAAAGCTGCCGTCTTTGGAAGAGGTTGTTTATCAGGATGAAGATTCAGGTTAGATGAGAAGCTGACTAAACAATATTATCTTCCACCTGCTCATTAGCAGGAACCATCTTGAAAGAAACAATTGTTCTGAAGGAAAATGTAGATGAGAGATGTGTTTGTGCTCCTTTTGGACTTTCTCATACAAGGCTCCATGCTGTGCAGTGCTATACACTCTAGACAGTTTACAACAGAGCTGTGAAGCAAAGTCTGCTCTGATGCAGATATTGGACATGACAAAAACTCCCCTGCATTACCAGAAACAATGATTTACTCTATACCAAGGTCACGAAATCCTTTTTAAGCCTTTTTCGTTGTACTAATGTTGAGTGAGATGTCAATGTCAAGCAAGAGACACGACAACTAATTCCCACTAGATTCTCTACTTTACATATTTCCTGTCCACCAAACTGTGCTCAGATGCACTTTGACTCAGTTTTTATTATTTCAGATTCGTGCGATTAAGACTTCATTAATCCCCATAGGGGGAATTCAGTTGTTGCAGAAGCACAAAGACAGAAATAAGTACAGATAAATAGTGAAAGTAAAAAATATATATATTATAAGAGGTACATAAGATTAGAATAAGAATATAAGTAAAAATATAAACTATACAATTATATTATACTCGTCTTTGCCTATGCTGAATCTTATCACTTTTGCTATTGGAATAACCCAATTTCTCTAAAAGAATCAATATCTCTAACTCAATAACCTAATCTAAAGACTAATGCTGCCCTACTCTGTCACTGGCTACACGGGCCTGGTAATCCAGATGCCAAGTGTGCAAATCAGGAAAAACTACAGATGTCGCTTTGGAAAAGGCTCGCACAGAATGTCAGAACTAAAATAAAATGAATGAGGTAATTCTAGTTGGAGTTTTTGACAGTGTAGGCAGATACAATCACAAAACATATTATCCCTGGAAGGGGGTCCAGATGTAATAATTAACAATGTCCAGACCTCTCCCAGTAATAATGCTGCCCAGACCGGGAGAAATCCAGGAACTGGAAACAGAATTCCTGGAAACATTATCAGCATGGGACAAACAATCAAGTTTGGGGACTGTTCCAAGAAAACAGGCTCGTCTGTCGCTGTTTTTGTCTGGTACAGCATTGGATTGGCACATAGAAAGTGGTGTGCTTTATTTTAAAATGTTACAAGATTATTTTAAGATGCAGTAACATTGATTAACAATTCAGTATCCTAGCCTAAGCAGCGGCAGCCACCCCAGCCAACCAGGAAAAGATTTCCCGTCGATGTAAAGCAACAGAAAGCTGAGGAAACAGATGTCACGGTTCTGTCCACGCTGATTAATTGCCAAGTGACCTCTGGGGGATGCAGTGCAAATATACCACAGCTAAGAATGTTGTCAAAGAAAAATAAAATAATAACATTTCTATAGGATAAAAATGTAATGCAGTTTCTTCCTTATAGCAAAACTGTGTGCCTTTTACATAAATGGGCAATGAATAAAATTGTCGTACTGTCCCCTGTGAGAGAAATCTGCAGTTTTTACAGCATCCGTTAAGTGAGTCATCAAATGGAGCCACAAATTCTCACCTTCTAAAATCTACTTGACGACTTGTCCTGTTATTTTCTGATTCTTGAGATGACACATAAAGTTTAATGGTGTTATGTGAATCTGGTCAGAGGTTAGTGTATTAGACTTATGTAATTCAGTGGAGAGACACTGCATACTGTAGGTGTTAGACATGTTCTCATTGGAGATGTTTAAAAAAAGAACTACACAGCTCTTTCCTAAAAAGACAAATAGAGTATATATATATATATATCTTTCTGCCTGACACCCCTTTGGGGAATCAGTGTCCCGTGATCAGAGTTTAGAGGCAGCTTGCAATTGGTGGAAAACAAACTGGCCTTGGCACAAACACACAAATGACATGTGACTAAGCTGTTTTTCTTCTTTTAACAGTAAAAACACTATAGACCAAGAAAAATAACAGCACAAATAGCAGCGTAGCCCTATTTACAAACATGAGGGGGGAAGAATATTAGAAACACATTTCAATTTAATGCAGTCACGTACCACATCACCACTAACTACAATCTCAATAATAACCATATAGTTGAATTAACACCTCTCTGACAGTGTCAACAAATACTGAACATGACAGTCTTCCTAAATGAAGGTTTAAGGTATTTGGGTCCTGTGTGAACGACTTTAAGGGATGCCAGGAAGGGAAGGACAAAGAAAGTTGGTTGTATTGATTTTTCATCAACACTATCAGCCACAAACATCATCTAAGATTGTTAAATTTAGTTCGGTGGTGTTCACGAGACACTTATTTCACATTCTCACAGTGGCTTGACAGTTATGTAATTTATATAGTATACAGTTATATAAACATGTATATCCTCATATACACAATAGATGTACTTCATATTTCCTTAATAAGATATTTTGTACTCGGTAAAAACTTACATACATGTATGCAAAACTTGATTTGGCTGGGTTAATCTTTATATTGTTAATATGAACCTTCTTTCTTGATGCATGTAAAATCATTATGAGATTCTGTTTCCTTTTAACACTTTAACACGCAATTACACAGCAACGGCTGACATGCCAAACATGGTTAACTCCTGTATTTATTTTGAAGTATTTATTCAATTAGTTTGCTTAAATTGTCATTTGTCATTTCAATAGTCACTGTCATAAGTCATTCCAATAACAATAATTTGGTTGAAGATATCAGGGTCTCAAACAAGATGTCATCAAATCTTTATAATATTGAATAATACAATGTGTAAGCCTAGTCTAATGATGATAATATGAAGCCGTTTAGAAAGTGCTTAGTGGAAGCTGAGAAAATCTTATCCCTCTGACAAAAGTGATATTGATATGTTCTAATGAACAGGAGCTGTATGGATTAGTTACAGAATTGTAATCCAGATTAGTTGCATGAGCTGTTCAATTTACATTATTGTCTTATGTTGTCTAATTGAAATCCTTTCCTCCTTAACAGTTGGGAGAGACAAAGGCAGATTTAAGTGTCTTTCAAAACCCAATCCTTTATCCTTGCAACACTGTTCATACTTTTCCAAAATGTTCCAAAGCATGGAGCTACTACACACCTGAATTAAGTTTGTTAAATTAGTTCCTATTCCACAAACATGTTTAATTTGTTGCTTTTTATCATTCTTGTACCGTAAATTCATTATCTCCTGTTGTTGGATGCAACACGACACCCCAGTGAATGTCATTTAAGCTCCATTTTTAGGCGACACAGCAGCCTATCAACTGGAAGCAAATGTGGTATTGATCTCTTTTAGTCAGTATCCTCTTTTTTTTAAATGTCCCATGTAATTATTCATATACTGTATTAGCTTAGCAGCCACTAACCTTATCTGTACCAATTCACATTACTTTTTGTGGCCAATTTGTGCAGCATTCACCAGGTACTTCAGGATAAATTAAACTGCAGCATCCCCTGTAACCTCCCCCACACTCTAATCCATTGCTTTGATTTCCTGCTCTCTTGATTTGATCGGCAACACATAGTTTCTCTAATTTCCTTCTTCATTTGAATATTTACTAATGTACATTTACAGTGCAAAGTACATGGTCTCATATGGGAAAATGCTGTCATGTGTGTTTAGCTTTAAGTTGAAGTGCAGCATGATTCGACCTGAAACACTGAGGGTACCTACCATTTCTACAGGGTACTGCATCTAATACTAAAGATCAAAGTTCAAACGGCAGTACTTGCTTAAGAAAATTGGCTTTTATGACATCTCTTCAGTAAGAGAGATACATAACCATTAAGTCACCCTCAGGAAGCCCGAGTGAAAGAGAGAGAGAAAAGCGAGAGAAGATGAGTGATGATTATTCTGCCATTCGCCTTGCCCAATTAAGCAATGACAAGTAATTGTATGAACAAATTGCAACAGGTCATATCTGAGGCACTCAGGGGTCATTTGCGTGATGTCAAATAATAAATAAAGACATAACTGGCTGACGGCTGTGAACTAGAGATTAAAAGGCCATATGGATAGAAGCAGGAACATCGCTGAGTGTGCTGTGATCTCTTCCCCAGATGACTGCAGCCATTTAGAATACAGATGTTCAAATGTCCCCCTGTTGCTCTGGGCGGAGACATGCTTTTCTCTTATCCACTCACCTCCATCCTCCAACATTTTTCCATCAATTAACCTTACAACTTATTAGACTATTTTTAAAGGATATGTCTGGTGACATTCTATACGTTTCTCAATGTCATCAAATGACCAAAACCAACAATGACTTGATCTTACTAACAAGTATTGCCTGTACAGCCAAAGCTTTATATAGCTGTTTTCCTCCGTGTTATAGAGCTTCATTGTTGTCCAAAAACTATTTAAAACACATGAATGAGCCACACTGTTCCTTCATTATGATAAACATGGGAACTTTATTTTAAGTCAAGCCTACGTACACAGTCTTGCTGCTGTAAATACTCACTTGATCACCAAATACGTATTTATTTCTTTTTTACTATTATTTATGAAAAAACTGAAAATAGTCCCCAACAAATACACAAATTATTCCTGTTTGAGTAACACTTATATTATTATATTATTACTTATTATATAAATATTGCCGTGCCCAGCTGTTTAGGAAATTATTAAGCCTTTATTAAAAATGAAAGTATACATTTGCGGGCTGTTGCTAAAGATTTACATCTTCAGAAGGAATGAATGGGCTTGGATCGGGAAGTCAGAAAGTAGTGAGAGACAGACAAACACATTGCTGGTTTTGGTCCTTTCATAGGATTTGTTGACTGTAAGAAAAAAACGTAGGATACCACCAGCCTTATCATAAATCATTCAAAGAAACAACTTCTGATGAACCTAAAAGATCTTTGTTTGTAAGAATCAATAAATAATCATTAAAGTATAATTAACTACCTTCTTCTATCACAGTTCATGTTTTACTTTCTGTTGCCAGGCATACCTAAACCCAGTCTAATATTGTCTGTTCTCTGCATCTACAAATAGATCACCCAGGAGCAATGCAGAGTTGTTTGTGTTCCCCGTTTCTTCTTCTTCATTTTACATTCCCCACATGCGCTTATTCATCCCAACTCTTTGGCTAATGCTTGTAATCCTCCTCGTCAAACAGGGACAGCAGTTACTCCATTAGCAGGGTTTCTCGTGTTGATGTCAGGCAGGCCATTGGTTTACAGGGGAATCTTGTTAGGGTTCTTATTGACATTGTGTTTCATTAACTTGATTAATGACATCTATTGGGGCATGCTCCACAGTATTTAACATCTCTGCAGAGAGGGGCTGTCTGCAGTCAAGGATGGGACTCCCTGGGCTTCTTATGCCCGCACTTGACTGGCCTCTCTGTGTCCTGTTTGTTTCCTAAAGCCTGCACTCATGAAGAAGCTTATATTCATAAAAAGTAGTAAGAGACCATGAAGTAGACCCCAGATGGCCATTATAAACTTTCCATTTCAGAAACTATGTGTGTATTCCAGAAAATAGGCCCTTTGAAATTAAAGAAATAAAGCATGTTGTGTCCATCTCAGCCAGGAATACATCACTTAAAGTAAGATACTCCTACTAAATTATTTGGTGATGCAAGTGCTCATTCTGAGGCTCATTACCTCACTGTCTTGCTGTTTGCTTAGATTTCTTCACTATTTAATTATTATTGCAATATTCACATCTGTTAGTCTGGCGCTAAAGTAAAAGGTCAAGAAAAGGGTTTTGTTCATTATTAGTTTTAAAATCCTATAAACTACGCTCTAATTTAAATGTATTACATTGTCAGTAGAGTAGGTTCTGAGTTAACATTTGAATGACACACTTCTACTACACATTTTCACACATCTATGTTTCCTGAAGTGGTTTAATACAAAGCAAAATAATTTCTCTCTCCATCTCTGCATATACCACATCTGCTCTTATATCTCTCCCTTTAGGAGGGGTCACATCCTGGGTCAGTGCATGGGAGATGAGAAGCTGCTCACCTTAAATAGCCCAAGAAGAGGAACACTGAAGGGCACAGACCCCCAGCTCTAAAGCACGGTATGCAAGGGAAAAGAGATACAAAAGCCGAGATCAA